>CM039439.1:10923735-11318627 GCA_022379115.2 Bauhinia variegata | reverse complement strand
TGAAAATTCCAACGGTGGCGCAGTTTATTCCAACGAATTTTTGCTGTAAGAATTTTTTGTTTTTCTTGTAGTGAATTTTGTTTTGTTTAGATATGTGTTTAAGATAGAGAAAGACTTCACATGCATTCTTGTGCCTGTTACTCTATGGTTTTGAGCAGTTTGGACGTGCAATTGGAAGGGTGGGAAGTTTATCTTTTTTCGCCTGTATATTGCAGATTTTGGGTATGGATATGAAGATGTCCTTCAATGCAATTTTATTTTGGTTATACATAGTTCCTTTGTGAATTGATGCTCATTCTATACATATGTGCAGGTAAATGTGGCTTCTTCTAGTGAACACAACACTTCTTCACCCATTAACAAAAAGAATTGATCTACACAGGGAATAAGCAAATCAAAGAAGCTGTTCTGGTCATAAATAACGGAACCAAATTGAAGACATATTGGAAGGATCTTTTGCTTCATCCCTTTTTTGTCTCACTCTTTTCTTGTTGTTCAAACATACTATAAAACAATGTCATAATTATAATTAAGTTATTGAAAATTTTTAGACCAATAAAAAAGAAATAAAATAAAAAATAAGACAAAATATGAGAAAAAAGACATGAGATCACAATAGGGATATAATGTTAGTTTATATATTTACTAAGTTATACTAAAATTAGACTAACAAGAGAGGGTACTTTATTTTGAAAGAAGGATAAAATTCCACACAAACCTTTATACCATTGGCATGAGCCGTGCAATGGTGAGGGTGATTATCGAGTGAACATTGACAAAGTCCCACATCGGTTGGTGAGGGAGGTCTTGGGTGTTATATATACGCATCCACAAACCTCCTCGTACAAGCTAGCTTTTGGGACAGAGTTAGGTCGGCTCGTATCATATGGTACCAAAGCCTACATTCGTTGGGCCATGTGTGGGTTGGCCAAATCGCCCACCGAAGCAGGCCAAGGCCAGATCGTTGACAGAGGCAAGTTATCAAAAATTGTGCCATGTGTGGCCGTGTATACCTTGCCCGAGGACTAGACGCCGACTGAGGCAGGTCATCAACTCATGTTGTAGCCCATGTATACCTTGCCCGAGGACGTGCAAGCCAAAGAGATGGCGAATGACGTAAGCCGTGCAATGGTAATGGTGAGGGTGATTATCGAGTGAACACTGGTAAAGTCCCACATTGGTTGGTGAAAGAGGTATTGGGTGTTATATATATTGGGTTGGCAGACCTTCCCTTACGAGCTAGCTTTTGGGGCAGAGTTAGCCAGCTTGTACCATATGGTATCAGAGCCTACCTTCGTTGGTCATGTGTGGGTTGGCCAGTTTGTCAACCGAGGCAAGTTGGGCCAGATCGCCGACTGAGGCAGGTCATCAAAAACTGTGCTAGTGGTAACTCGTGGTGTAGCCTACGTACACCTTGCACGAGGACGTGCAAGTCTAAAGAGGGGACTGAGGCAAGGTGTAGCCTATGTACACCTTGCACAAGGATGTGCAAGCCTAAAGAGGGGACTGAGGCAGGTCGTCAAAAACTGTGCTGGTGGTAGCTCGTGGTGTAGCCTACATACACCTTGCATGAGGACATGCAAGCCTGAAGAGGGGGCGAATGACGTGAGCCGTGCAATGGTGAGGGTGATTATCGAGTGAACATTAGCAAAGTCCCACATCGGTTGGTGAAGGAGGTCTTGGGTGTTATATATATGCGTCCGCAAACCTCCCCCTACGAGCTAGCTTTTGGGGCAGAGTTAGGCCGGCTCGTATCATATGGTATCAAAGCCTACCTTCATTGATCTTGTGTGGGTTGGCCAGATCGCCGACCATAGCGACCTTTGATAAAAGCCTTTGCTTGCCTGAAGGAATGGGTGGAAATCAACTTATATACAATTTGAAGTCCTTTAAAGGAAAGGAAAGAGTAGGAAAGGAAAGGAATTTTGTGTGCATCGCCTAGAATGGATCCTCTATAGTCCAAATCCAGTGTAGTGAGATCCATTGTAGGCCAAATTCTTTTACCTGTAAATTTATTTATAATTAATTTTGTGTGTGAAATTTAGTAATAATTACACTTAGCCCCTCAACTTCTTATATATTTTTTTGCCCCTACACTTGAATTTTGATTATTTTGTCTAATAATTTCTGATAACTCAAATCTCTTTCTGTAATACGGGGATTGTTATGATTTGGAAACATCGTTGCTCTTTGGTCAATGAGTTAAAAATTTCACCCGGATTTTAAATGATAAACTCTCATACTTTTGGATAGATAATTACTTTTTGATGTGAAGAGATTATTTTACAAAGCAGCAAAATTAATTTTCAATTCATTGACCGAAGAGCATCTTTCATTTAAACAAGTTACATGGAAAGAGTTTCTTTTAGTTTTTTAGGAAATACTTTCTTCTCATACTTTCTTTTTCTTGTTTGGCGTTTTCCTTAAGTTTCGTCGTTCAAGCAAGTTAAGAGGAAAGGCCTATTGTAACACTAGGACTTTTTGCACTTATCTCTAGTACCCACTATACGTATTATAAATTAATAAGAATTGCAGCCCTTGGCACGCTGCCCTTTTACCAGAATTATCACTTTTTTATTGTATCAGAGCAATTAAGACTGACGTCGTAGTCCCTTCGATCCGCCATGGCTCTTACAACATCAACCGTTGCAGTCTCATCCTTTTCACTAAACACTTTCCCGAATCTTTCCATAAAGCTTGATAAGGACAAACTACTTTATCTGGAGGTCCAATATTTTGTCTTCAGTAGAGGCTTTTGAACTTGATGGGTTTGTCACAAGAGCCATTAGTGAACCTTCGCCCTTTATCACATCTCATGATGGCACCAACAAACAAGCCAATCCTGAGCATGCAGCTTGGAAAAAGGAGGACAAAATGATCCTTCGCTGGCTGAAGTCACTTACATGTGATAAGATATCAAGAAATATCACTCGTTCCAATTCTGCCCTGGAAGCTTAGACAACTCTAGGAAAGATTTTTCATTCTCAGTTGAGAGCGAAGGTCATGCAGCTTCGCTAGACGTTCCAAATCTCAACCAAAGGTACTCTTTCTATGTTGGAATATGTGGAGAAGAAACGTGTACTAACAGATACAATAGCAGCCATTCAGAATCCGGTATCTGATGATGATCTTGTCAGTTTTATTTTACATCGTCTTGATGCTGAATACAGACCATTTCAAACTGCAAGCAACACGCAACGTGATCCCATCTTTGTTGATGAGCTGTTGGGCATGCTCCTTCAAGAAGAAGAGAAGATTGAGCAATTGGTTAAGAATTTGCAGGGGCAAATACTATTGCAAGGGAAGCTTGATGTATGTCTGTACAAGGTTCTTGGGTGTGATCCTTCCACTACTCAATCTGCTTTAGATCTTGTAGGAGAACGTACTTCCCTTTCGAATTGGCATAATCAACTCGGTCACCCTAATTCTAGAGTTGTAAGGCCAATGGTTGGTGTGGTGAGTGTAGAACACTATCCAAACCACTTGAAAATTAAGGTTTATCTTAAACTAAGACTTATTTGTTTGGATAATAATAAGCTAAGTTAGGTTTTATCTTAAATTTTATTTTAGATAATTATGTATTTTCTTATTATTATCTAGATTAAGGTTTATTTTAGTTAAACTATATTACCTATAAATAAGCCTTTTTTGGATAGAGTTTGGTGAGTATGTTTCACTAAATGAATACTCTAGGTTTATTTTTTAGAGATGCCTTGCTTAAAGGAGTACCTTAGGGTTATTTTGCATTGTTTTACATCACCTTTCAATTTGCATTGGTTATTATCATAACAGCATGCCAAAACCTCCCTTATAACCTCGTGACAAAGGTTGGCCATAAGGATCCTTTGTAATATCATAGAGATGCTTGCATTCTGTGCATCCCCGCCTATCTTCGCTACCAGTTGTATCAATGACGTGGATATTCATAAACTATTTTTGTCCTCATACCCTGCTGGAATATGTGCAGCTGTTTCTCGAGTTTTGGATCCTAGAGCAAAGTATTTTAGAATAGAATTTCCCTGGCATACTCCATTTCTTGCAACAATGTTATCATTTGTGGACATGGGGGGAGGGAGGCCCCCCTAGGTTTATACTTTTTCCTTTGTATTATGTAGGTATTATATATTTGGCCCCTCTAAATTTTTTGTAAAATTAGAATTTAGCATCACTTAAATTTAAAAATGCTAATGAGAATATAAGAGAGATCTTTCTTAACTTATTATTAGTACAAAGTGGTAAGTTTTATTAATTTAATATAGTTCAAGAGCTTTTAAACTAGGTATTCTTTTAGTTAAAAATTGCAATGTAACTATAATCTTCAATTTTTGTAACTTATTGGGCTAACATATTAAAAAAAAATTGAGTCTTCTAAACTTATTAACTCATTTTTCATGAGGAAAAAGAAAAATAACGAAGAAACATATAATCTATGTTTAGTGCCTAATATGTTTACTTAATGATTAATATTGAAAAGCTTCTTAATGTAATAAAATAACACACACATATATGTTTACTTTTTACTGAACTTGTTTTATGAGAAAAAAGTTAAAAATTCGGTTTTACCCCATCCAACAATCTAGTTTATATGATTTTAAAGCAAGTTTAATTTTTTTATATTTTCAACTGATTAAGCCTCTAATTTCCAATTTGTATTTATATGCCTTTTAATATTGGTCCTTGTTCCAAAATCCTAGCTTTGCCCCTGTTTGTGGAAATTATGCGATGAAGGTATTTAACAACAAGCCAATGATGAAAATAGGCTTTGTATAGAGGAACAGATTTCCCTTCATCAACTAATTCTTCAGTGAAACTTTTGAGTGCAATAGAAACCTCTGGGAAATTTTACATCAGGGTAGATTTTCTTTGAACTTAATCTCGGGGACAATTCAAATTTAGGGAATAAAAAACACAGCTGATTTTATTTTAACTTTTGTTTTTAAAGAAGCATCAGAGTATGGTGTAGCAGTGCCAACAATAGAATTATTGAATTACCCAATTTTTATAAAGATTCCCCATTTTGACCTATGAAAATAATCATTATGAGATTTATATTCATGAAATGAAAGGAATTATAAAAGACTAAAAATGTCAATAGTACTTGCAGGAGAAGAACTGTAAATTTCTAACTCGTGCTGTTATTGTTATATCATAAAGTTTTGGGTCCAAAAGTGAATATAAGATACTACCAAGAGTTCTCAAATTGAGTAAAACAATAGGATGGACCACATATAAGCAAAGTGGAACATGAAGAAAACAGTGCTGGAGATGAAAGAATATACTATCGTAGGAGGAAGAGAATGGCGACCTTTGATAAGAGTCTTCACTTTCCAGAAAGAATGGGCGGTAATCAACTTATATAGGCGAGTTGGTTATAATCACGGCTGTATACTTGAGTCAACGAATGAAGCACAAAAAAGGAAGCCAATTTCAATATTCCTTCAAATATGGAGGTTACCTTCCTCGAAATAATCATTTATCTTTCTGTGTCTACTTGATTCGTAACATAGCCAAATATGATTGAAGCCAATCCCATTAGGTTTTCATACCCTAGATTAGACAAAAGATGACATGGGAAGCACTTCATTATTTTGGTGAAGGAGAAGTGAAACACGTTTTCTGCAACATGTTTGTGGTCAATATCACATTGGCTGAGTTGGAGCTTACATTGAAGTCATTGATCATCCTGAAGTACAACTTATTATTTGAAAATGCTAAACAAGTGCTTCTCAGATCGCCTAGGAAGTTAAAAAAGCCCCATCAGTCCAGTGTGTGGTTTGCTGCTAATGTAACCAAATACCAGCGTCAAAGTTTCTCCATTATATATGTTAACCAACCTTAGTTGAGGATAACAAGTGGTCATTCCTACAATGTACGTTTTCTCATTTCCTGCTTACTTCCCTTTTCTATATTTTGGTTTTGAGGTACAGATAATACTCCCATCCTGAAATCATTGCAAAGATCTTTCATTTCGAGAAGATATGGGTTTGAGTAAACTGGGTCCAATTCTTTTTTAAGGAAATGTAATTACTAGAAAGTCACCCTAAGTTAAAGAGCCTAACAGATCATGCAGTACGCAGTAAAAAATTTTACATGGCAGCCCAATAATGAAGCCAGATAGGAAGATTTGCAATTCAAGATAACTTCTTTCTTTTTTTCTTTTTTGTCTTTTTTTTATATATTAAAAAAAAGATTTCAAGTAAGTGTTACAAATGTAATCAAGAAAAATTGATGAAGTTTCACAAGTAAGAAAATGTTCGTACTAAGACAGTAGGGATTAAGTCCGAGAATAGTGTATAAAAATGAGGTAGAGGGAGTAAAATGAAAGAAGAAAAAAAATCTTGCTGAAAGGAAAATACAGCTGCAACATCAACCATCGAGAAAAAACAAAAAAAAAGTGCAATTATTTATAAAATCACCTTATTTTGAGAGAGATTCACGTTTGACCAGTCAGAATAATCATTTTGGGGTATATATTCTTGAATTTAAAGGAACAAAATATTAAGAATATAAGAAGTACAAAAAGGAGAAAAATTTACAAATATACGAGAGAAAATATGTAAAATTGTAATTAGTGCTATTGTTTTTATATGAATACTATAGATAAAAATGTTATTATATAATAGTATTATTACATTTTTGAGATCAAAATTAAATAGAAGATAACATTTAATTGAAGATTCCAACCAAAAAAAAAAGAAAGAAGATACCAGCCAACAGTTCTGAAAGTCAATAAAACCA
Source organism: Bauhinia variegata (assembly GCA_022379115.2). NCBI lineage: Eukaryota > Viridiplantae > Streptophyta > Magnoliopsida > Fabales > Fabaceae > Bauhinia > Bauhinia variegata. The sequence goes on along the minus strand of CM039439.1, from coordinate 11,311,889 downwards.
TACGATGGACCTCATTAAGGCAAAGCGATTCACAAAGTGTTGGAGATGAAAGAACGTACTAATGTAGGAGGAAGAGAAAATGGTGGCCTTAGGAGAGAGTCCGTGCTTGCCCAAAAGAATGGGTTGATATACAAGTCCATATCCTTGGGCAAGAAGTAAGGATATCTATATACATTCAAAAAAAAAAAAATTCTGCAAATTGCATTGTTTAAGAGAATCTTAATTCAAACAATGATTTTGTATAACATTTTCTCTAATTCAAATTTCATTTTGTGATACGTGGACTATTATGGAAATTGGAAACAAATCTCCTAGAAATGCCGCTGCTCTTGGGTCAATGCATTGACAATTTCACATTATATTGACATTTTAATTGATTTAGATCTTAGTTTATGAAGATTGTTGATGGAATAATGATAGTGACACATTTTTCTTACAGAATCTCACAAATATATGCTCAATCATGGATGTGGCATAAATTTTTAAATAATTCGTTAAAGTCTGAACCGTAATTTGAATAAGATAAAAAAATACATTACGTTATGACTTAATTAAAAGAGATAATATATTTAACATCTCTTGCATTATAAGTACATTAACATTATCTGATTTACCTTCAATAAGATATGTTCTGATATACTTTTAATTCAGTGACAGCCTAAATAAGAATGTCTTAATTAACATATGTGTGAAAAAGAATGCTATTTCCTTGTCCACATATTTTGATGCTTAAGAAATTTTTTTTACCTTAAAACTATGGCATTTTTAAAATTTCAAGCCTTTACTAAAAGTTTTTTTTTTTTTTTATATATTCACCTTTGTGTAATTAAATATAACTTACTAATTCTTCCTTTCAATTGCATGTAAAGTACGAGGAATTAAATTAGAACAATGTATTTACAGTCTTATATTAGTTAATAATTTCTTAATCGGGGAGCAACAGCCTTAACATAGGCCATCTTTACTGGGAGGTGCTTTTTATTAGCAAGTCTCTCTCACCTAATATCACCGTTAGAGATAGTGCGAGGTAGGGGTTCTTATATGAACCCATGTAGACAATGTTCGTAAATGGGTCCAGACATAGAAAAAGAGAAAGTAGAAAACCAAGGAAGAAAGAGAAAGATATATAGAGATTGATATAAAGTTTTTGTAGGTCTATTTAGTGAAGATTTTAAGAGTTGCACCATTAGAAGAAAAAATTATTTAAGTTGTGTAAAATTAAAAAGAAATAATGTATCATATTAAGACTTACTAGAAATCATTGCAAAGATCTTTCATTTCGAGAAGATATGGATTTGAGTAAATTGGGTCCCATTCTTTTTTATGGAAATGTAATTACTAGAAAGTCAGCCCAAGTTAAAGAGCCTAACAAGTCTGATGAAGAACCCCAATGCCAATAAAGCAAAATGAAATCTGCCCAAGAAGTTAAGCAACTAACTGAAACAGATCATGCAGTACACAGTAGAAACTTTTACATGGCAGCCCAATAATGAAACCAGATAGGAAGATTTGTGATTCAAGATGACTTCTTTCTTTCTTTTAAAGTGTTGCAAATGTAATCTAGAAAACTTGATGAAGTTTCACAAGTAAGAAAATGTTCGTACTAAGACAGTAAGGATTTAGTCCAAGAATAGTGCATAAAAATGAGGTAGAGGGAGTCAAATGAAAGAAGAAAAAAATCTTGCTAAAAGGAAAAAGACAGCTGCAACATCAACTATAAAATCACCCTATTTTGAGAGAGATTCCACATTTGACCAGTCAGAATAATCATTTTGAGGTTTATATTCTTGAATTTAAAGGAACAAAAGATTGAGAATATAAGAAGTACATACAGGAGAAAATTTTAACAAATATACGGGAGAAAATCGGTAAAATTGTAATTAGTGCTATTGTTTTTATGTACATTCTACAGATAAAAATGTTATTATATAATAGTATTATTACATTTTTGAGACCAAAATTAAATAGAAGATAATATTTAATTGAAGATTCCAACCAAAAAAAAAAAAAAAAAAGAAAGAAGAAAGAAGATACTAGCCACCAGTTCTCAAAGTCAGTAAAACCATACAAGGGACCTCATTAATGCAAAGCGATTCACAAAGTGTTGGAGATGAAAGAATGTACTAATGTAGAAGGAAGAGAAAAATGGTGGCCTTAGGAGAGAGTCCGTGCTTGCAGAAAAGAATGGGTTGAAATCAACTTATATACAAGTACAGATCCTTGGGCAAGAAGTAAGGCTATCTATATACATTTTTAAAAAAAAAAAAAGAATCTGCAAATTGCATTGTTTAATAGAATCTTAATTCAAACAATGATTTTGTATAACATTTTCTCTAATTCAAATTTCATTTTGCGATACGTGGACTGTTATGGAAATTGGAAACAAATCTCCTTGAAATGCCGCTGCTCTTGGGTCAACGCATTGACAATTTCACATTATATTGACATTTTAGGTGATTTAGATCTTAGTTTATGAAGATTGTTGATGGAATAATGATAGTGAAACATTTTTCTTACAAAATCTCACAAATATATGCTCAATCATGGTTGTGGCATAAATTTTTAAATAAATTCGTTAAAGTCTGAACCGTAATGTGAATAAGATAAAACACATTACATTATGACTTAATTAAAAGAGATAATGTATTTAACATCTCTTGCATTATCATTTCAATAACATTATCTAATTTACCTTCAATAAAATATGTTCTGATATACTTTTAATTCAGTGACAGCCCAAATAAGAATGTCTTAATTAACATATGTGTGAAAAAGAATGTTATTTCCATGTCCATATATTTTGATGCTTAAGAATTTTTTTTTTCTTTTACCTTAAAACTATGGCATTTTTAAAATTTCAAGCCTTTATTAAAAGTTTTTTCTTTTTTTTATATATATATTCACCTTTGTGTAATTTAAATATAACTTACAATTCTTCCTTTCGATTGCGTGTAAAGCACGAGGAATTAAATTAGAAGATTGTATTGACTGTCTTATATTAGTTAATAATTTCTTAATCGGTGAGCAACAACCTTAACATAGGCCATCTTTACTGGGAGGTGCTTTTTATTAGCAACTCTCTCTCCCCTAATATCACCGTTAGAGATAGTGCCAGGTAGGGGTTCTTATTGAACCCATGTAGACAATGTTCTTAAATGGGTCCAGACATAGAAAAAGAGAAAGTAGAAAACCAAGGAAGAAAGAGAAAGACATATAGAGATTGTTATAAAGTTTTTGTAGGTCTATTTAGTGAAGATTTTAAGAGTTGCACCATTAGAAGAAAAAATTATTTAAGTTGTGTAAAAATAAAAAGAAATGATGTATCATATTAGGACTTACAAAAATATAATAAAAATAAAGTTAAATAATCTAAATAAGTTATAACAATTACAATTACTCCTTTTTTAATATGTACTTTTTGTGGGTTCGAATTGTAAAGGCTTCTCAAATAATAACCTTAATTTACATACAAACTAAGCCAACACTATCAGTGTATTGGTTCTTACCCTAAACAGAACTACATTACCGCTATTATCATACTCTTACTGGGACTTTATAGTAATCTATCCAAATAATATATATATATATATATATATATATATATGCCACGTTTTCTTTTCTTTTATTTGGAGATATGATATATTAAATAAATGGCATTAAACTTTTTCATCAATTATCAATTTACTTTATAGTAAAATATATATTGAATAAATAATTTAAAATTATAATTTTTTAAGCTCCAAATTCAACTATGAGCACTTGATCATGAAATGTGAATAAAATACAAGGGCAACTATACTTGGTGAATTTTGATATAATGATAAAAATGATTGTATAAGGATTTGATCTTAAAACTATTATATCAAGTCAAAAATCAACTTTTACCAAAAACTTAAGCATAACTTTATCTTATACACATTTCTAAGTCAAGGAATATGATGAATGTTGAAATGTATCTCCACTCATTTTAATCATAATCCACAAAGATAATCATTATGCCAACGAGGTTTATCTAGCCAGCAAGAATCAAATTATTTTATTTGGAGTCTTGGAGATATGATATATTAAATAAATGGCATTAAACTTTTTCATCAATTATCAATTTACTTTATAGTAAAATATATATTCAATAAGTATTCTATAAATTATAATTTTCTTAGCTCCAAATTCAACTATAAGCACTTGATCATGAAATGCGAATAAAATACAAGGTCAACTATACTTGGTGAATTTTGATATAATGATAAAAATGGTTGTATAAGTATTTGATCTTATAACTATTATGTCATGTCAAAAATCAACTTTTACCAAAAACTTGAATCGTTAGATGGAATCACCAAGAATAACTTTATTTTATACACATTTATAATTCAAGGAATATGATGAATGTTGAAATGTATCTCCACTCACTTTAATCATAATTCACAAAGATAATCATTATGCCAACGAGGTTTTTCTCGCCAGTAAGAATCAAATTATTTTAGTTGGAGTCTTGGTGATATGATATATTAAATAAATAGCACTAAACTTTTTCATCAATTATCAATTTACTTTATAGTAAAATATATATTGAATAAGTAATCTATAAATTATAATTTTCTTAGCTCCAAATTCAACTGTAAGCACTGGATCATGAAACGTGAATAAAATACAAGGTCAACTATACGTGGTGAATTTTGATATAATGATAAAAATGGTTATATAAGGATTTGATTTTATAACTATTATATCGTGTCAAAAATTAACTTTTACCAAAAACTTAAATTATTCGGTGGAATCTCCAAGAATAACTTTATTTTATACACATTTCTAATTCAAGGAATATGATGAATCTTGAAATGTATCTCCACTCATTTTAATCATAATCCACAAATATAATCATTATGCAGACGAGGTTTATCTAGCCACTAGGAATTAAATTATTTTATTTATAACATTTATGTTGAAGTTACATTTCAGACAGTTCACTGTGTCGAGAATTTCTAACTTCCAGTATAAATGCTTGCTTAGGCTTTTTCCGTTGCCTACCTTCAGAATGGGATAACCACTCTCTCTAAACATTTTAAACTGAAAAAAAAAAAATTGCACCATTATTATATATGGTTAGCCATTTGCAACCAGCAATGAATGCGCCAGGTTTTTAGTCAAATTGGAATGAATGTTTGTGAAATTCTAAAGTGACGTGCTCCTCCCTATTTATTTTAGAATTTTGGCATGTAACCCCCCTCGTATGGATTTGAATCACAATTTTTGCTTAGCAGAAGTAGCTTTTCGGCTACTGGACAAAACTGCTGTTGTTGTGACAACTTCATCAGACGACTAAGGTAATAACTATAGGAGATTCAAATCCTCCTTATTATTCTCATTCTCATTCTCAATCACAAAATAAAAGAAAAACTTTGTAAAGAGAAAAATGTCGCGTTCCTCCCTGATTAATTTTAGTGGTGATCTTGTGTATTTTCTTAGCAACCCATAGAACTCAAGGGTCAGTTAGTTTGTGTGTAGCGACTGCTAAGCAGATTGAGGTTGCCGACAGTTCAAGGAAACCCTGAAGGAAAGCAAACCATGCATATGCTATTGCTTAATGTTTGGAGGGACACATGGAGAGTTTCAATTCGGTGAAAATTCAAGTTAATGTATTAATGATTGTGATTGTCTTAATATCATTTTTGTTGGTTAATGTCAATCAATTTCCTTTTCAATGGCGGGCAGGGATATTGACGATTCTTTAAATTATGTGGGTATGGGGGTAATTGTAATCAGAGCCGTTGGTTGTATAAAGTTTGAAGCCATCAAAATCTTGTGGCTTGGAATGATCTATGAAGTTTGACTGAATTGATTGTTTGCTTGGAGTTATAATCTTGTTAAGAAAGAGACGGATTAGGTTTAACAAATTCATAAATTGTGGACATTAGGGTTAATTAAGTGACTAAAACACTTTGACTTCAAAGTGCTTATTTTACTTGCCCCACCAAAAAAGTGCTTATTTGCATAATGGACCTTAGTTGGACTTGATCAATAAGTGTGATGGTGATGGCCAATGAACCACACTTTTCCTTTGTAAAATTAATAATGGAGATGATAAGAAAACTAATAATTTTGAAAACTGCATAATTTTTTTAAACTTTTATTTTCTTTTTAATATTTGAAATGATTTTAAGTTCTTGATTTAAATTGTCTTATTTTATTTATACTCAAAATATTGTCACACTTTTTAATACCAGACTATTAGTTGGGGTGAAAATAGACCTATGGACCTTTTAGAGGGTCTACAACCTTGTTATTGATTAGTCTTAGCCAAGCTTACTTAGTTATTCAAGTTACGTCAAGGCCATAATATAGTTTATTTAATTAAAAAGACTAGGTTTGTTTGCATAAAGCCTAGTCTATTAGTCTCCATGCCAATTTATTTAACTTATTATATATAATTATATGTTAACAAATATATGTAATACACTATTAATTTTTTCAAATAAAACTAACTTAATCCCATGTTTAGTTTTTTTTTTTTTGTTTTTCACATTTACGAGTCAGTGAGGACAGTAAAGTCTAATAAGAAAAGTTTCCTGTTATATTATATATTTTTCACAATTTTTTCTGTTATATTATGACATTTTCGTTGGGTTTTAGTCAATATAATGAGCACAAACATTGGCTGTTTAGATACGTTTTAAGATAGAAGAAGACTTCACATGTATTCCTCCTCTGCTAGAAAAAAAAAGACTTTTAAAATCGAAGAAAAATTATTTTTAAAATCGATTCTTGAGTTAGATGATGTTAAAAGTCAAATCTTTAAGATAAATTAATTACTTGATTTTGTATCTTGACTTTGAAGATCAGTTGAAGAAAGAATTGATTTTAAAAGTATTTTTTAAAAAAGAATAATACTTTTAAAATTAGTTCAAAAAAAAAAAACCGATTTTGATCATTTACATTGTTAATGATCACAATGGATCCTTTGTGAATTGGTGCTCATTCTACATATATATGTTTAGGTAAATATGGTTTCCCCTAGTGGACGTGACACTTCACCCGGAAACAATAAATCAAAGGTTACTTGAGCAATACATAAAGGAACCAAATTGAAAACATATTGCAATGGCAATGATCTTCTGCTCTATCTCATTTTTATTTTTTTTTTGTTTCACTCTTAATTTTCCTATTAGTCAAAATATTAAAAAATAATATTCTAAATATTATTAAGTTATTGAAAATGAGCTTTTAGATAATAAAAAGGAAATGAAACAAGAAATAAAACAAAACAGTGGGACAAAAAAATGAGATCTTTATAGAGATAACATAATATTGGATTTAGCTTCTCTGGTGAGCTCCCTCTATTGTCTCTTTCTTGTGCAGTAAATAAAAGGCCCAAATTTGATTAAGAGATATGTATTGAGTGACGTGGTGAGCAGCAAATGAATATGAATGGCTTAAATGTGTTTAATAAAAAAGCCAAACACAATAATGTTGGTTTATATATTTATGGAGCAATAGTAAAAATTGACTAACAAAGAAAGGGTACTTTATTATGAAAGATCCATATCAAACTGTTGATACTAATAAACAAATCAATAGATCACTATATTCCCAACACCAATAACACACAATGGGTGAGGTTATTCTATATATGACAATCACCCTAAATCCTTCAAATCAACTATATAAAAAGCATATGCTAAACAGCATGTGTTTCTCAGATTGCCTAAGCCTCCATCACTGTTGAAGGAAGAAAGCTTACAATCGTTCTGCTACCAGGAAATAAAAGAGCCCCATCAATCTGGTGTGCTGTTTGCTGTTACTGTAATTAGATACTAGAGTCAATGTTTCTCCATCTATTATTTTAATAGAACCTGGTCGAGGATAATAAGTTGTCATTCCAACTATGTAGCCTTACTCGTTTCCTGCTTGCTTCCCATTGCCATATTTTGGTAATGAGGAACAAATAACCCTCCCATCCTGAAATTTGAAAACATATATATGGTAATTAAAAGAATTTAGAAACAAGACCTATAATAACTATATAATACTAAGAAATATATATATATATATATATATATAAACATTGTAGGGACCCTGAAACCTTTGGTTTGCCTCCCTCTGTCTCCATTCATAAAGCATGCAATACGTGGCAGAATATTTTACAAATATGGCATTCCAATACTAAAGCCATTAAGGAAGATTTGCAATTCAAGGCATTTTCTAGATTACGAGTAAGGGCTGGAAGTGTAATCAACAGAATGAACATTAGTACTAGACAGTAGTGGTAAAGTCAAAGTAAGAGAGTATAAAAATGAAGTAGAGATTCCAGGCAAAGGACTTTCCCAAGTGTATGATTTCACTAATACCTGTATAAATATGCAGTTATGACATATTTGTGTTTTCATTTTCAATATTTTAACATTTTTAACTACAAATTCTTATTCACAATCCTTTTAAAAGATACTAAAAATTTTAATTTCTAATAGAATTTAATAGTGTCATATAATTTATATAGTTAGCTGTACCAGGCTCGTTATTATTGTACTATTGGGTGGGGTCTATTTTTGATTTAGAGGGACACAATCACTATCCTTTTTTAAGATAAATATTCTTGAATATTATAACTCAAATATGCAGAAATTTAAATCATTTAAAATCACCTTTCCATAAAAGGGTTGAACCCAATCCCCATGCGTGCTGATGAGCAACACCATAGATTACATAGCCACCTTTATTCAGTGGGAAACTTGTCTTTGTGACATTAACGCATCCAGTGCCATGCTTTCTTGTTGTGTTGCAACTCTCAATATCATATTCGATCTGTAACAGAAGAATTCTATATATGTTACTAATAATATATTTTAGGAATGAATTTCTGATGAATAAAAGGATTCTAATCCTAGTAATTACTTGATTGGTCCAGGCCTAATAAACAATTAAATTTAAATCCTTGTTTCACTGCATATTTCACGAGAATTGAAGTGCTGCTGAATTAAAACTGAGTTGATATATATATTAAAATTTAAAAGCTTTACTTATCAGGCCATTATGGGTTACATTTAATCCATTTAGACCATTTGATTTTTTTACAGTATCTGTCACGTCAGGTATGTAAATTTTAACAGGAATTATAGAATCATCCCAATCAACCCACTCTACTGTGTATTTAAGGTAGACAGTTCTGTTGTAACCCTTATAGCCTTCCTTCAATCTGCATTGAGCATCATCAATGCAGCATTGCAAACCTCCTTTATAACCTGGGGACAAAGGTTGGTCATTAGCATCCGTGGTGACATTATAAAGATCACACCTGCATTCCGTGCACCCCCACCTATCTTCTACACCACGTGTATCAATGACGTGGAGATTGATCAACCATTTCTCCTCATACGCGGCTGGAATTTCTGCTGGATTGCCAATCTCTATTCCAAAAGGGTCTGGAATATGTGTTTCTGTTTTTCGAGTTTCGGCTCCAAGTCCAAAGTACTAAGAACATCTCCTTGGCATACACCAGCATTTCTTACAATAACATTATCGTCTGTGCTGGTTGAATTTATGGGTTGATGGTATCTAACAACAACCCAATGGTGAAGATATGCTTCGTAGAGGGGCACAGAATTCCCGTCTTCATCAACTACTTCACCGTTGAAATTCTTGAGTGCAATATGACCTCTAGGAAACTTCACATCATAGTAATACTTGTTCGAACTTATCCCTGGTGACAGATCAACTTTGGGGGAATAAAAAACTGCTGATTTTACTGTACTTTTGGTTCTAGTTGAAGCATCAGAGTATGTGCGAGTGCCAGTAATAGAATTATTGATAAAATCACCCAATTGTGAGAGAGAGTCGCCATTTTGACCTGTGAGAACAATCATTATTAGGAATATACACGTGAATTTAAGGAATTAAACATGATTAAGAATGTAAGGAGTACATACTGGAGAGTCTTTTTCAAAAAAAGCATATAGGTGAAAATCTGTACTATTTTAATTTGTGCTATTATGTTCTATAGCTAATATTCAAATAAATAAGTTATTCGTTTTTTCTTATTTTTTTTTAGGAGTTTGAAGACCAAGAGTAAACAGAATATACTAGCTAAAATTTCTCATAGTGAATAAAGCCATAAAGATGGACCTCATAAAAGCAAAGCAAAACACAGGAAACAGGGCTAGAGATGGAAGAATGTACCTGTAGGAGGAAGAGAGAATGAATACCTTTGATACGAGTCTTTGCTGGCCCAAAAGAATGGGTGGAAATCAACTTATATACAAGTCGAAGTCCTTGCCCAAGAAAGCAAGCATACAGGGACGGGAAAGGGGGCACGTGGGTCTATAGTAGAATCAAATTGCTCTTTGGTCAATGCCTTGATAATTTCACCTTGTGTGGATTTTGAATGATAAACTCTCCCACTTTTGGATGAATAATAGTTTTCTTATGAGAAAAGATTATCTTGTGAAGCATCAAAATTACTTAGTATATATCTAGAAGGAAGACACATCTTTCATTTAAACAAGTTACCAGGAAAGAGTTTCTCTTCTTGGAAATACTGTCTTCTCATACTTTCTATTTCTTGTGGGTATTCTCCTTTAGTTTTGTCGTTTAATTATCTTAAAACCTGGCCCAATCAAGGATGAGTATCCAGGATATCACAATTAAGAAAGAAATTAACTATAACAAAATAATTAGATCCGTGTTTATGAAGATAATTGATGGGAAATATAACAGTGACACGTCCTTTCTGACAAAATCTCACAAATACGCACTCAATTATTGTTATGGCACAAAAAGAAAAATTAGATTCAAATAAATTTGGTAAAACTGTATATGAATTAGTAGATTTTCTTGAACCTGTAGTTTAATTTAAATACAATTTGTGGTTATCAACTTGATTTATACTATAAATACTAATGCATTCACCAAATAAATACCCCCTGATAAAAGTTGGTTCATTAATTAATAAGAATGGAAACTATATTTTTCAAGTACTCAAGTTTAAATTTTTTTCTAAATAATAAAGAATATATAAATACCTCTATAAGTACTCACTAAACTTTAAAGTATGTTCTTACTTTGATAAGCCACCAGGGTGCAAATCATCTAACTTTTAATCACAATGAACATAAAAAATAAAAAAAACTTCTGATAATTATATCAAATAAGTAGAAAGAAATTATAACTTGCTCCTCCTTGTTTGCCCCCCAAAAAACCACTTGCAAGATAGGTTGAGTGGTAATTTTGGGAAGTAAATTGCACCATCATAAAAAGGGGTTTGGGGGGGGGGGGGGGGGGGGAGGTTGTTTATTCGATTGGAAATGATGACATTATTTATCTTGTAAAACTTCGGGTGTGTTTGATTTAGCTATTTTTTTTTTCATTTTCAGTGAAAATAAAAATTTAGTATAAAAGCATGTTCGGTTAGGAAATTAAAAATATTTTCATTGAATTTTTTTTAAATGAGCTAAAAACTAAAAATAGCAAAAAGAAAGAAGAAGTTATTCTCAGTGTTTCTGGAAATTAACAGTACAAATTTTGTCAATTTTGAACTTCTTTTATTTCTTTTTTAACAAAAAAGGATAAGTAGCTTAATGAAATTTATTAAAAAAAATTGTTAGATACTAAATAAATATGAAGACAACTGAAAATAATAACAAATAAATATATTTCCAAAAAATAAAAATGTGAAAATAAAAAAAATCTAAAAATGAAGACAGAAAATAGAATGGAAACCAAATAGACGTTCAAATTGCGCCATCTTGGTAATAATGTGAATTGAATTGGAAATCATCGAATTATTTTGCTTCTAAGAAGCCCTTTTTTTGATAAGTAATTAGTAAGTACTACTACAAACAATAATTGATGCACGTGGAATTGCTAATCCTTGACAAGGGATAAACTCATTTCTCTCTAAACTTTTGTCAATCGGACGTTAAGCAAAAGCAACATGCAAGGAATGCCCTCCTATTTTAACAATTGAAAATAAAAAGAAAAAGTTTGGGAAGAGTAAAACGTCACTTCCACCCTTTATCTATTGGTCTGCTCAAAAATGTGAAAAGTCAATGATACATTCACTCAGCAAAGCATGGGACAATTCGAACATATATCTTATAATCTAATATTTCACGCTTACTTGTTTGACAAAATATTAAGATCAAATTAACAAATTGATCACGTAAACACCCTTCTTTTTATTTTTGTTTGCGTTGAAGAATAGGAAAACGTGGGAAAGAAAATACCTATGCTTTTGCTTGTGTTTAAATCCCAAAGAGTTTTTATGTGTAAAAGTGTGTTAGATATTATATAAAATTATTTTTGACTATTTTCTCAATAGCTTAAGCTATTGGGTAAAATGGTTCTTTGACATGGTATTTGCACATTTGTCACCTCACAATCAAGTTCACACTTCAAGCTCAAAGTAATTTGACGTGTGAAGTGTGTTATATATAATAAAAAAACTATTGGAGTTTTGGTTTGAATTAATTATTGACTGTTATAAGAATATTGAGTCCTACTCTACTAATTTAATTACTTGGTATATATTATAATAGTAACATGGCAAATCTCACTTTTGGCGTCAAAGGCCGGCATATTCATCAAAATACTATTTGTACACAGTTTTATATTTTGTTTATATTTTTATGTTTCTTATTTTTTATTTATACATAGTGGATAAAAATAATTTCTAGAAGATCTAAACCAACTTCATTAGAGTTTTATTCTTTTGTCTAAGGGAAATCCGAGATACACATTCACTTGTATATATCCTTTTCCTACGTCGTTTATTTTGTAATGAATGCATGGATAAGATTGGAAACAAAAAAAAAAAAAAGAAAGTAAAAGAGATACAATAAAAAAAAAAAAAAAATGTGTACAAAGTGAGTGTAAAATTTTAAATGTACTCATGGCATGTCTCTTTGTTAGAGTTATCAAATTTAGACTGAAATATCTAGAAGATTAATGTCAAATTAATAAGTTATTATTATTTGTCATTGTTATCAAGTCAGATAGACAAGAGAATAATGACTCTACATCAATATCCATATTTTGAAAATCTTGAACAAGAACTGCTTGTCAAAGAGTGCCAGCGATCTTGTTCTTATTTACTGCAGTTAAATTATTGGGTATTCGATTCTATAAAGTCAAAATAAACTACAAAACACGCCTAAAGAAAATTTCAAAGAAGATTCCCCGCAAAACTTTTATAAAAATTATAGTCCAGTGTGCAGTAATTATAAACTAAAGTAAAAGTTTCTCCATCAATTATCTTAACAAAGTCAAGTTGATGATAACAAGTTGTCATTCTTACGATATAGCCTTTCTTAACTCTGCTTGCTTCCTTTTCCCATACTTTGACAATGAGATACAGATAATTGAATAGACAGGCTGCACACCAAATTTGACGTCTTTAAATGATATTGATTAAATAAGAATTGATAGCCAAACAAAAGATAAGTTCTGAGAAATCATATATGTATAAAACCTTGACTTAAAAATTTTCTCTAATCAAATACTTACGAGAGTTTCACAGTAAATATCTGTTGGACTTACAGGATGACTCACTTTCTAAGTTTAACTGTACCTATGGACTGTTCTTCAACAATCCTTTTTTAACATACTACACTTTTTGAAAATATTCTTCCAAATATTTTGTGACTAGATGTTCTAATAAACAAAAATTTAATTTTCATGGTTAGAGGTGACACTTGAGAGGCCCAACCGTGCCAGATTTTCTTTTTGATTTTTGAATTTAAAATTAATTTATAAATTTTATGAACTGAAAATATTTTTATTATTTATTTTTCATCGAAAAATAGTGAACAATTACAAAAAAAAAAAAAAAAAATAGAAACATTTTAGGTTAATTGTCTACCCGATGGTCTCTCAGGCCAAGCTACTACCGGTGTTGAAGTGTCTTAAAAGCCAATTATTAGATCATTGTAATAGGACATGATTGTATTATATTTATTTTTGATAATCCAATCATTATGTTATACTTTTTTTTTTTTGAATACCGGAGCAACTTCATAAATTAATATAATAATTGTCTCTAAAACAGTTATATTATTCTTAAAATGTTCCTTGTTGAAGGAAGGAACAACTTTATTTTGGGAAAAATTAATTCTGGAGTCACCACTAGTTGTTTAAGAATCAAATACAATTAGAAACTTTATTTATTTTAAAATTTATGTATTTATTTTATTTTGTTTTATTTTATTTTTTTTAGAAAGACATTGAAATACAAACTAGGGATGAGTTCGGGAGTCAATTATATGTGAAGAAGGTGTTAGACAGCTCACGGCAGTTGTCAAAAATAATTAACTAAATTGGTTGAGCAAAATAAGATATGATCCGAAACTGTATTTTATTTTTTGCTAAAATAAATATTATAATCTTTATAGCAAAGGCAGAAAGATAAATATGTATGTATGAATTTTCTAGATGAACTTAACATTCTTTCATCCTTCAAGATAGATAAACTTTCCTTTCAGATGGTGTTTATCCTCACGTAGATTAGATATTGTAAGCTCAGTCTTATAAAAGACTGGACTACCTACCTTTCCATGATAAGTGAGGGGCCTTAGGATTCTAAAAATTCAAATGCATCCTAAAGTATATGCATGTTAATTACAATTTAGAGTTGGAAGCAGAATACATCAAAAATTACATAGAAAAAATGACATGAAATAAAAATTACTATTATGAGCAGCATATGATTTCAACTAGTTAATTTTATACAAATAACTAGGACCACAACCATATGATTGAACCCCAAAGATGAAACTCAATTTAGAGGTGAAATACTCCTCACACTAGAATATACATTTGAAATAAGAATATAGATTGTAACATCTTATCTTAAATTCTTATATTCATGAAAACATCTTTCATGTTACTCAATTCAATAAGGTAAATGCCAAGTACAAGTTTAAGTTTCAATTGGACAGCTCATAGAATTGGCAGCTTGTTGCTTTGTTCTTGTAAAATATGAAAATATAGCGTATAAATGTCTAAAAATTGTGAAAAGCTCCAGAATACAATTTCAATGTGTCTAGAATAGGTCATAAAAATTTCATACAAAATCTCGTTGGTTTGGTAGGCTAATTAAGCAAAGTTTGTACACTGCCCTGTGTACTGCGAGAATACTGTTTAGCTATTTTGGAAAATCATTGGGCATGGAGTTGTGCTCCAATTACCACGAAAATTTGTATGGATCAAATTCAATATGTCAAATACTTACTATAAAATTTTCAAGTTAAAACTCAGGGTTTAAGGTATCTTACTCAATTTACACTTTTAGCTGCCAGAAAACCGGTTTTGGGTTAGGGTACATGCTTGAGTAAAATTCTGTTAATTTACCTCTTCCCTTTATTCAGTCCATTTCTCATACATGAACATAATAATACATCCTCATACATCAAATTTTCAATTACAACAAATAATTACACATTAATCATAATATTATACAATTTAAGTCACAATCACACTCTATGTGAAGCTTGGCAGCCACCCTTGGTGTTTCTCCACCTGGAAATCATTGGTGTTTCCACAAAAATGGATATGAGACCTCAAGTCTCAGTAGCTAATGAGCCAATTAGTAAACATACAAGGTTGGAAATAGTTAATAATCTCAATAAACAGCATATGAATGCAAAGGAGACACCAGGGTGCACATAATAACACATACTCACTTAGAACCACTTACTTGGCAGCTCTAAGCATCACAACATGATATTCCTCTTGAATATCACTTAAACACAGAAAAGAAGATAGATAATAGCCTATCACAAACATTCACATCCATAGGCAATTACATGGCATGCAAGAAGAGGTTAAGGAGTCATTAGCTACCTCAACTCCTAGTTTTTCTTCTCTTTTCTTGCCTAAGCTGTCTCCTCTTTTCTTTCTCTTCTTCTCTTCTTGGCTGCAGCTCTTCCGACTTCCTTCCTTCTCTTCCCCCCTTTTTATTTATTTGCTTTTAGTCTAATTTATTTTCTATAATTATTCCCTTATATTAATTAATATCATAGGTAATTAGGGGTATGGTAAGTGTGGCTTGCTTTGATTGTTTGGCTCCATTGACTCACCACTCCTCCTTAACTGACTTACCCATCTTCAGCTGAACTCCCTGGTGCGCAACTCTCACATGCCTCCCTTTTATTGTCTCTATTATTTGCCTCTCAAAATCATACAAAATATCAAGTGTACCATTATCATACTATGACATTTTGTCAAGCTATGATTGGTGGGAGTGTCCCCTTATTTATTGCAAGGTTTCTAGAGGATGAATGCATGCAAGGGGCGTGGGTCCTTGGGGAGGCCAGCTGCTGCCTTCATTTGGTCCAATTAAGACCAACTTGGTCACATTCTAACCACCTCCCTAACTAGTGGTTCACTTAGTTAGCTATCTAATCTAATTGCACTAACTATACCACATCTCTAACTCTTTAATTCCTTAATTAATTATTCAAAGTTCATTCCTCTTCGTTCACTTTATTTTTATGATAATGAGAATCACACTTACATAAGCACATACAATAGGAAGCAACTAAGAGTTCACCATTAACTCTTAGTCATATCTCATCAATTAGGATAGAAATTAAATTCTATGGTCCTTTGACATATTATAAAATCATATTACACTTTATATGTGGCTATCATGAATGAAATAGAAGGATGTTACACTAATATACAATTATATAAATACATAACATCAAATTTCTAGCTATATGTGCATGTATACATAAATATCATCCTCAAATGTATCCTTAATATTCTCATGCTTCACATTTGCATTTAGCAAACATACCACTAATTAACTTATTCTAATGTAGATTTCTGTTATTCTCTTAGAAAATTCGGGATGTTACATAGATCATCACGCCTTTATAAATCATTCCACAACATCATTATGTTCCACCAAGACAGCAAATTAGAACAAACAATTTCTATTGTTATACCCATGCCCTGTTATTCAATTTTTTTTTCTTTCAATTTAGTCTTCACATTAAAATCACAATCCACCTAACAGCATATGCCCAAAGCACTAATTTCAAGCTTCAGAACCACCACATACATACCACCACAATCACGTTTGAAAGTAAGGAAATGGATTCATGAATTCAAGGGAAACAACAATATCATCATGAAATAATGGACATCATTATGTTACACCAAGGAAGCAAAACAGAGCGATTTCCACTGTTAAGCACATGCCATATTATTCAATTTTCTCAATTTAGTAATGCACTCGTGAAATCAATTTCATAAAGCAGGAATCATCTAACAAAGCATATTATTGATTTTTCTGAAATTTACATCTAATGAGAGATGTTTCAATAAAGATTTTTCCCCATTACATAGACTGCCTCCTTTCCAAAAAAGATCTCAGCGCAGTACTTTGTGCTGTTACTAATCTTTCAACAACATAAATTGCAGAATCCTTAATCTTTCTAAACTAGTTGGTTGTCACTTCCATCACTAAGACAAATTATATAGAACAGTTCCTGAACCTTCCTCCTAACCAAATGAACACATAATGTTGAGATGTGTTGAAAAGCATGATTCAAAATCTCAAAGAACTAGATTTCTTTTTTTCTTTTTTTTTGGTAATTTTCTCCTGGACAGTGTGATACAGCTATAGAATGAATTCAAAGCAAGGTATATCAGATTTTCAAGCTTCCCTAAACAAGTTGACACAGCATTGAATTTGTTAAACTGAAGCTTGATTAATCTTTTTAAGCTTCAAACAATTCTTTCCAACAATTTCTTATTCGACAGATCCAATGAGTTTAGTTTACAATTTCTTAGTTCAATAATTACGGGTAAGACTAGTATGCAGAATTTTCTAAGTCAACCACAAGAAGACTGAATATCTAATATCTGCCATAACAAAAGTCAAGGAAGTTTAAGCTAAGATCAAGAAGGAACAATTTATGTACACTATTCCCTAACCCAACCATGAACAAGAATAGAGCAGACGCTCACCCCAGTAATCCAGAATTTGATCAACATTATAACAAGAAAACTAGCTAATAAAACTCATTAAGAACCCAGGAAAAATCAATTGCTCAATAACTTCCTCACCCAAAACAAACGCACATGGGATTTAAAAGCATCAATCAACCATATTAATTATTGCTTTGAAACATAAAACACCAACTCAAGAAATAACTCACAACTAGCTGCTAGAAACTTTACTCAAATAAACCCAGGCAAAGAATGAACTTCAAAGAAGTGTTAACAAAGGGGCCAAATAATTGATTAAAGCTAGAAGTGCTGAATGGCTGATTGTTCATATAGAATGTAATGAAAAGAGAGGGAAATCACCTTAATCACTCCAATTCAATATACTCCAAGAATGAATCAGAGAAATATATTAAAAATCTCAAACAGATTTACCGATTAAGAAGTACATCACCAAGAAGAGATTGAAGACTATTAAAATTCCATAAGCTCAGAAAATTTTAACCCATTTACACATGAACAAAAGACATTTAACTAGAAAATAAGATCAGGAAACTCATATAACTTGCCAACTAAAGACAAGAGAATCCATGGCAAATCAAGTGATCATCGTTTGATTCAAAGAAGAGAGCTAAAGGAATTATACCTCAACAGAGCAGATTGATACTCCAAAAACCTCTTAATCAGCAGCTCTCGAAAGTTTATCCCTCAATTCGCAAAACCTCCTCCAATTTTCTCTCTATCTCCTTTTATCCCCTTTCACGCTACCACACTCTCTATTCCCAAAAGTGTGCTCACTTGCCTTCACGATCCTTCTTTTCCCCTATTGCTCACGTTTTCTTTCATTTCTCTCTTCCACTCTGGCTCTCTGTTTTCTTCGGTTCCTGTCTGCCCAATCCTTGTCGCTTCCACGTACTTTCAACTATATTCCATTTTTTCTTTCTTCCCTTCTTTTTTCTTCTGTTTTTCTTTTCTCTGCTGTCGCTATTTCTTTTTTCTTTCCTTTCTTTGTTTTTTTGTTTTCTTTTTTCCCTTTTTCTTTTCTCTTCTATTTTCTTTCTTTTTTCCCTCGCTGTTTCCTTTTCTTTTCTTTTCTTTTTTTTTTTTGCTGATCCATTTTCCTTTTTTTCTTTTCTTTTTTTATTTTTTTAAGAAAGAACATATATATATATATATATATATATATATATATATATATATATATATATATATATATATATATATATAAGAAAATAAGATGAAATAAAAATAAAAAATTAAAATGAAGAAGAAAAACAAGATAAATAATTGATTAAATAAATAAAGTGAAAATAATAAAATAAAATAAAAACTTGGACAAAATATAGTGTCCACAAGAGATTAACATGTTCAAGATTAATGGCCATGAGTCATATATTAGATACTAAGTTAGTACATAGATATATTGTTAGAAATTATATGTACTAGACTAACCCATTGTGAAAGTGTTACATAAATTGTGTGATTAATATTTCTCATGTGACCTTAGTGCATCTCTTCCTTTAACTTGAAGTAACTACAATCCATTTTATGAGAAGTCACATATTTTGATATTGTATTGTGTCAACTTTAACCAAGATGACCTGTGGAGGGATGATTGGGTGTGTCAAGAGTTTTGTGAAAAGATCTAGGTGATATAAATGAGATTTTATCTCTCCTAAAAGGAGCGGTGATACTTGTGGGATCATTGATTAAGTGAGACTAAGAAATATTTGTAATTATGCTTATGGGTCAATATGAGATATTGAATATTCGTTTAGTTAGTCTACTCACTATTAAGAAACATAGATTGAATGTTGACGAGGATAATGCATATCATGCCTTGAGTTCAAACTAGACATTTGTAGAAATGGGATTATTTCTTGTAGTTTAATCACAGATTAGGCGAATGACCCCAAATCACAAACATTCTTGCTACTTGGGTTGCAATGATATATTGTTAGATATCACCCACTGTCTATAATTCAAAATATGTCCTTGTAAATGTAGCTAGAATCTACAGGGTCTGCAAAAGGGTAGAAATGAGACTGCAAGAAATCCTCTGAAATTGGTTAACAAATAAAGTCCATTTTTAAGGTTGGAAGTCATTGATAGCAAGTATGTAGTTTTCATAACAAGCCCTTTGTTATATTGGTTGAGAAGCAAAACACATTTTCTGCAACATCACGTTTCTGGTCAATAATTTCCATCAGCTGATATGAGCTTACTTTGAAATCACTGATATCCTTCTTGAGAAAAGAAAATAACAAAAAAAAAAAGATAAACCTTTTTTTCGTATTTTAGTTTAAGTAAACACGGAATAAAATCTTATATCACAGTTTGTCCATTTTTTTTTTGTCATACTCTGTTATTGTTCGTTTGAAAAAAAATGAAATAATATTAGAAGTTTTGTTAAGTTAATAAAAATAAAATTTTGGACCAATATAAAGAAAGTATACTAGGAAGTGAGATAAAATGTAAGATAGAACACATTATCTAAATAGACATATAATGCTGTTCATATATTTATTGGGGCATAATTAAATTTGACCAACAATAAAGGTTGAAACTTCAACCAAACCTTTACACCATCAAGATGTTGAGACTAACAAACAAATGGGTAGATCACCGTATTCCCACCAACAACACATCATAGGCGATGTTATTCTATATATGACAATCACCCTTTCCCACAATATCAATTATATAAGAAGTATATCCTAAACAGCAAGTGTTTCTCAGACCGCCCAAGCCTCCATCACTCTTGGAAAAAAGCTTACAGTCTTTCTGCTAGTAGGAAGTAAAAGAAGCCCATCAGTCCAGTGTGCAGTTTGCTGTTACTGTAATCAGATACTGGAGTCAAGGTTTCTCCATCCATTATCTTAACAGAACCTGGTTGAGGATAACAAGTTGTCATTCCAACAATGTAGCCTTTCTCATTTCCCACTTGCTTCCCTGTCCCATATTTTGGTAATGAGGTACAGATAACTCGCCTATCCTAAAATCATCACAAGATTTTTCATTTCAACATGATACGAATTTAAGTGAAATTAATCTAATCGAAGGCAGAACAAAGGTTTAAGTATAAGAAGCCGGCTTATATATTTATATCTATAGTAACTAAAAAAAAACATGGGGACAATATGTATAATAACTATAAAATACCAACAAAGAAAATATATATGAAGAAAACAAATGGGTGAGAAGTATAATAACTATATAACACTAAGAAAAAATTGAAACATGTGTGGACCATTGGCACCCTTAGTCTCCCTCACAAGGCAGAAGAAAAACCTCATTGCAAAGAAGGCAAAAGGATTTCAGCCTAAGAAATTAAACAACTAACAGCAACAGAACATGCACTACGCAGCAAAACTTGCAATATATTCAAGACTTTTTATAGATTAAGCTGGAGAAATGAAGAACGTTTCAAAAGTAAAATTGATCAAGTGAAAGTACGAGTATAGAAAACTGAAGAAGATGTAATAAACAGAAGGAAAAGACTACTGCAATCCTAACTAAAAATAATTGCAACGTGTGTCAAAATATAAGAATTATAAGTCAGAGGAATAAGACTATAAAAAGAAGATTTCAGATTAAGCACTTTCCCAGGTGTATCATTTCACTTGTAATTTGTCTTAAAATGTCCAATTTTTATATAGTTCCTGTTTTCATTTTAATATTCTAACATTTTTATCTGACCATAAGTATAACTAAGAATTCTTGTGCAAAGTACTTTCAAAAAATCAGTATCCTTGGGAGGGATCTATATTCGTTGTAGAGAGACATAATCACTAACCGATGATAAATATTCTTGAATATTACAACACGAATATGAAGAAATTTAAACAATTTACAATCACCTGTCCATAAAGAGTTGAACCCAATCCTCCTGCATGCTGATGAGCAACACCATAGATCACATAGCCACCTTTTATCATTGGGAAACTTGTCTTTTTGACATCAATGCATCCACTGTAATGCTTCTGAGTTGTGTTGCAACGATCAATATCATACTCAATCTGTAGAAAAGAAATCAATGTTACTAATACTATATTTTAAAAATGAATTCATACAGAACAAGAGGAAGCTAGCATAGTAATTATATGCTGGCTGTAAGCCAAAACTACAAGATTCAGGTACAAGTTTCCTTATATATTTCAAGAGATTTGAAGTTTTTTGAATTGAAACTGAGATTATATATATCAAAAATTTGAAAACTTTACTTACCTGACAATTATAGGTCACATTTAATCTATTAGGACCATTTGATATCTTCACAATATCAGTCACATCAGGTATATAAATCTTAACAGAAATTATAGAACTATCCCAGTCAACCTACTCCACTGTGTAATTAAGGTAGACAGTTCTATTGTAACGCTTATAGCCATTCTTCAATCTACCCTGAGTATTATCAGTGCAGCATTGGAAACCACCTTTACAACCTGGGGGCAAAGGTTGGCCATCATCATCTGTTGTGACATTATAAAGATCACACCTGCATTCTGTGCATCCCCCCCACTCTTCTACACCACGTGTATCAATGGCATGAAGATTGATCATCCATTTCTCTTCATATCCAGCTGGAATTTCTACAGGATTACCAATCTCTACCCTAAAAGGGTCTGGAATGTATGTCGCTGTTTTTCGTGTTTCGGATCCTAGGCCAAAGTATTGTGGAAGAGAAGTTACCTGGCATACTCCAGCATTTTTTACAAGAACAATATCCTCTATGCTTGTAGAATTTATGGGTTGGTGGTATCTAGCAACAAGCCAGTGGTGAAGATAAACTTCATGGTGAGGAACAGAATTCCCTTCTTCTTCAACTACTTCACCATTGAAACTCTTGATTGCGACATGACCTTTGGGAAACTTGACATCATATTAAAATTTGTTTGAGTTTATCCCTGGTGACAGTTCAACTTTGGGGGAATAGAAAACAACTGATTTTACTTTACTTGCGGTTTCGGTATAACCATCCGAGTATGGTGCGCACAGTGCCAGTAATAGGGTTACTAATGAAATTACCCAATTTTAACATGATTCCACATTTTCACCTGTCCGAATAATCATTCTGAGATACACACACACACACACACACACACACACACACACACACACACATATATATATATATATATATATATATGTATTACTTAAAAATAATTAAAAGAATTAGAATCTATTTAGACTGAATTTAATAAAAGTAATTTTGTTGCGTAGAAGCTAAAGAGAAATCAAAAGAATTTTTTTTCGCTATTAAAGTCATTTTTCCCCTCATAGAAAATGATCAGCTCGGCTTATGTTTCTTTTAGAAGCATTCCCAAATGTTTATTAAAAAATAATAATAGAAAAAACATTTTAGACTTTGATGGTATTTTTGCTTTTTTTTTTTCTTTATTTTAAAAACCAAATCATACACTCAAAAAATTACACAAAAGGTTTTTGTTTCTTTCTGCCAGAGTGCTAGCTTAAAAAGGCTCATCCATGCAGGCTATAAGAAAAAGGCTTATCCATGCAGACTATAAGAATGTAAAGAGTGAAGAAACCTAACAAAAAAAAAAAAAAAAATGTAAACAGTGAAAGCAGGAAAAAAAAACTTACAGAAAAAAAGCAGAAAAACTGTAAAGTTGTAATTTGTGCTATAACTTACATTAAATACTATAAATAAAATTCAAATAATTATGTGTATTATGAGAGTTTAGAGATCGAAAGTAAATAGAAGGTACTAGGAAAAAATTCTCTATGAGAGTAAACAATAAGACGAGAAAAATATGTTGTTTTATTTTCTATACTATATCTATTACTGTTGATAAATATTATTTTGTGTTTATCAATCTACCTTACTATTAGGTCTTGTGCTCTTATATTGTGTTATATTGGTAGACTTTAGCTTGATTAATATTTTAGAAGTCTAAAATGGGTTGATTATAGTTACTGTCATTTTGCTTACTTTTTATGTCTGGATTACATGTTAAAATTTCTCTACTTACAGGATTGATCCTGAACTGACTTTATTGATACTTGGCACTTTGATTTCACTGAGCTGGACTTGAAATTGAAGACTTGAAGTGGACTAAACCCAAGAATGAGAAGCTAGAGTCAAGATTGTAGTTGGGAATTTTGTAAAATAATATTGAAGGGCAATGTGGTTTTTTATAGGCATTAATGGTATTTTTGTAAATTTCTCAAAGTTCTTCCCCTTTCCCATTTTACATATCCGAACCCCACTTCCTTCAAGCCATGTTTGGCCCTTCTTCACCCTCTCTCTCTAGTCTTAGGTTTTCCTTCTTCTCTCTAAATCCTCCATGAAAATGGAGGCTTGATCCAGTTGTAATCAACCTAAGGAGCTTGAGGACTACTGAGTGACTCTTGAAACTTGATTTATGTATTGTTTGGCATTTTCTTTCAGTGGAATCCTTTTATTTAAATCTGAAATTCGTGCATTTCATTTCTGCTCTATTTTTCCATGATTCTTGCCATATTTTTTTATGGGTTATTCTTGTTTTATGGTGGGTTTATAATTGTGATGATCTTGAATGGGTTATTTTGTTGATTATTGCGTAGATTTTGGAATTTAAGCTTATTAGATGCCTATTTTACTTATGGGCTATTGCTTAGAATATGTTTAATTCCTTTAGTCATATCCTAAATGATCTAGTGGAAAATCCTAAGTATAATCAGGGGCTATTGGTTATGCTTAGCTTAATCTCCACTAATTGACTAAGATTGTTCCGATTTTTAAGCTTAATGCATCACCTATTCGGGATATTGCTAACAATAGGAGTAGTTACTTTGGGTGAATTCTGGGCAGTTGTCTAGTAGGAAGCCCTGGGCGGTTGTTTAGCTCAGCTTGGTTACATAATTGAACTATAATGCAATGTGTTTTGTTTAACTTTATTTTATCTGGTCAAAACCTCCTAATTTAGCCTAGAAATAATTAAGGCGTATTTATTGATTCTGAGAATTCGACTCAAATTGAGCTTTATTATAAGTGTGGAATTTAATATGGAAGCCACCTAGAGAAGCAATGCTCTAGGAACTTGTCACTACCTTCTCCATTTGTAGAAAAAAAAATAAAAATATATTTTTAAATAAAAAATACAGAAAAATTTCATATTTTTGTGATCAATCAAAGGAAGTGTGATAGGAAATAAGATAGAAAATATCACAACAGATTTTAATTCATTAGATGGAACCCATCAAAGCATATCGAAAAGGAAACAGAGCAGAAGATGAAAGAATGTTCCTGTAGGAGGAAGAGGAAATGATAACCTTTGGGGAAATCAGTCTTTGCTTGCCCCAAATAATGGGTGGAAATCAACTTATATACAAGTCCAGGTACTTAGGCATCAAGTAAGGATACATAAAAAATTATTTATTTTCTTTTCTGCAAATTGTTGCTTAATAGAATCTTAATTCAACCGTTGATTTTGTATTATAATAATTAATTTTTGCTAATTCAAATCTCATTCTGTAATACGTTGATTGATATGAATTATTAGAAGGAAATTTCCCAGAAACATCAATGCTCTTAGGTCAATGCGTTGACAATTTCTCCTCTAGTTTCTCTCTCGTACTCCTTTTGAATAGATATTTGTTTTCAGATGTGATTAAGGATTAACTTATATGCTTCAACAGTCAGTATATTATCTAGAAGGAATACAAGCGTCCTTCAATCAAACAAGTTATGAGGAAAGAATTTTCTTGAAATAGTAACTTCTCATACTTTCGGATGGATTTTTTTTTTTTTTTTGGATAGAAAGTAGTCATGCATTAAAAAAAGAACAAAAGCATTGCAAAGTCTGGGGAATTTAGTTACAATTAAATAATGCCAAGTCTATCCTTACAACTATAATATCGTGTCAAGAATCATTTTTACCGAAAGCTTAAATTATTAAGTGAAAGCTCCAAGAATGACTTATATTTATGCACATTTCTAATTCACGGAATACAATGAATTTTGAAATGTATCTCTGCTCATTTTATTAATAATCCACAAAAATAATCATTATGTCAATGAGGTTTATTTAGTCGATAAGAATCAAATTATTTTATTTATAACATTTATGTTGAAGTTACATTTCAGATAATTCACTGTGTTGACAATTTCTAACTTCCAGTATAAATCATTGCTGAGGCTTTTTCCGTGCCCGAGCTTTAAAATGATAACCACTCACTCTAAACATTTTATAAAAAAAAAAAGAAAAAGAAAAAGAAAAATTGCACCATTATCATATATGGTTAGCCACTTGCAACCAGCAAGGAATGCACCGTTTTTCTAGTCTAATTGGAAAGAATGTTTGTGAAATTCTAAAGTGACGTGCTCCACCCTAATTATCTAAGAATTTTGGCATGTAATCTCGTCTAATGGATTTAGATTCTCTACAGTTACTACTTAACAGTAGCAGTTTCTCATCCATTAGATGAGACTGCTACTGCTTTGACAACGTCATTTAACAACTGAGAAGTTGTTACTGCTAGGGCAATAACTATAAGAGATCCAAATCCCCTTATTATTTTTATTCTCAATCGAGAATAAAAAAAAAAAATTGTGAATAGAAAAATGTGGCTTTCCTCCTTTGTTAATTTTAGTGGTCGGTTTAATAATGTGAAAAGCCAACCATCTTGTGTATTTTCTAAGCAACGCATAGAACAATTCAATCATACATCTGAAAATGAACTATTCAATGCTTATATCATATCCATAAAATATTAATTAAGATCCAAATAATAAAATGATCATGTAATCTCTAATGAATATCCACACACTTCTTTTTTACTTTTACTTTTGGTGTAGATGATCTCACCCTTTGAGTTGAAGAATAGGAAAACAGGTTGAACGTGAGTATACCGAGATATAAAATAATTTCTTGGGTTAAAACAGTTCATAACATAATATTATGTCAATGTTTTTCATCATATAATAGTCAACCTTTGTTCGGTGTACTGCATTTTCATAATTAAATTAATATTTCAGCTGATGAAATTGATGGTACTGAGATACAAAATAATTTTTTGAGATGAAATAGTTATTTATATTATATCAATGATATCCATTTTTTTTACCTATAATAATCAGCATTTATTGGTCTCTTGCATCTTCACAATTAAATGGAAATTTCAGCTGATGAAATTGATGAATCTTTGCTTACTTTATAGATTAAGTTTTAAGGGTTTTTGTGTGCAAAAACCTGTTCATATTAAATATAAAATTATTACATCTTCACTAAATGGCTTAATCTTTTGAGTTAGATGGTTGCTTGCCATTGAGGTTTTATCGGTAAAGCATCTAGCGAAACAAACTTATAAAACAGTAATACTTAGTCTAACAACCCCACGTCATTGCTAGTTATATTCTTTTTCAATAGGGGTTTAGATTCAACCAGTCAAAATCTACTCTCCTTAGATAAATCAGAACCAGATATGCGCTGTATTTGGTACAATCATAGACACGACGCAAATTCACATTGCTGAAATATCTAGAAGATTGGCCAATTCTTCATTTGGAATTGGAACTCTGGGGAAAATTACCTCTGGAAGGTTAAAACTGACTGTTATTAGTGACTATTTTCTTGTCGTAATTATCAAAACTAGACTAAAATATCTAGAAGATTTGAATCAAATCAGTAAGTGCTATTATTTTTCATTCTTATTAAGACAAGAAAACAAGGGAATGATCCTCTGCAACAATATCCATGATTTGAAAATCTCCAACAAGAAGTTCTTAAGGAAGCGTCCCAGGTCCCAGCCCTTCATGTTCTTAATTATTTAAAGCAATCTGCATATTTGAATGATCTACACAACAAACCTTGAGAAATCTCTGTAACATTATTTTTATATATGACAGAAGGTTTATTTATATAGCCATATAATATATTTGACTAAAAAGAAATGGTGCCTTTTATTTGAAAGAAGGATGAAACTCCATCCAAAACCTCTATATCACCATATTCCCGGCACCAATAATATATATATATATATATATATATATATATACATATTGTTTAAAAATACAGAAATTAAAAAGAAATGAAACAAAAACATGACATTAAGAATCTAATGTCATCAAGAATTATTCTCATTCCCAAATTTAAAGATGCCATGCTTGGGTGAAGTTATTCCAAACATGACAATCACCCTTTAACACAATATTTATCATTTGAAAATCCTAAACAACAAATTAATGCTTCTCAGATCGCCAAGCCTCCATCACTTTTGGAGAGAAAGTATCTATAGTCTGCTATGAACAAGTAAAACAGCCTGATAAACACTAAAAAGGTGTTTATCTTTAGACTCTTATTCTTAATCTTTATGTCTCAATTTTGTATTTAATTGATAAATTAATTAATATTTACTTTGTTGAGATCTAATTAAAATTAATTAATTTTCATATTATATAAAAATCAAATTTACTTATTATATTTTTAGCTTTAGAATTAAACCGAAATGACTTCAATTCAATTATGTGAATTCTATGCCTAGGATTAATTGGAGAAAGGCATATGGGCCTTTTAGAGGGTCTACGATCTTTCTAGGTTAGTCTTAGCCTAGCCTGTTTAGTTATTCAAGTTAGGCCAATGCTTTAATATATTTTTCATAATATTTTCTTTTATATTATGGCCTTTCCGTTGGGTTTTGGCAATGGAATGAGCACAAACTTTGGTTGTCTATATATGTTTTAAGATAGAGGAAGACTTCATGTGTATTCTTGTGCCTGTTACTCTCTGGTTAATTTTCAATAGTCAGGCATGCAACTGGAAGAGTGGAAAATTTTGTTTTTTCTCCCTATATATTGCAGATTTTGGATATGGCCAAAGATGTCTTTCCCTTTTTGCAGCCCCCTCCTTTAAGACCCACCACCTCCTTTTAAAATTTTAATGAAAATACCCAAAATGCCCTTGACTTCAAGATTTGGCCGCCCCCCTTTTAGTGTGTTAACGCCTATGGAGAGGCGTATTAGGAACCAAAATGCATTTCCCCTTTCAACGCCTATAGAGAGGCATTTTTATTGTGTAAACATTTATAGAGAGGCATTTTAGGGACTAAAACTTGTGTCGAGAGGCGTTTGATAGTAGAATCCAGTATAGAGAGGTGCATTGTTTTTTCTTTTTGGTTTTCCTAATGTTGAACTAGATAGTCTTTCTCTACGCAATGACTATTTACCAAAAATCTTTGGAATTATGTAACTTTGTGTAGGATTGTCCATTCTTTGAACATGACCACTCATTTTCATACGTCCTTTCAAGATCTTTTGCAATGGAAACAAGAAATAATCAGTTATGTCGTGGGACAATATTGAAACACGGGGTTAAAGATTTGTTCGGGAGGAGTGAAAACTTCGGAGGGGCATAACTCTGTGCTCGGGTGTCCGATTGGAGTGATCTCAATGTCTATTCAATGTAGCTTTTCGAGACGGAGGGGGTTTGGCCACTCCGATTTTCCAAAAAATCCTTTTTTTTCTATTCCTTCCAATCATATACAATATTCTCTCGATTGGTTTCACGATTCTAATCTAATTTAATTTTTTTCTCAAAGGGTTAATCCAAACTGAACGTTTCTCGTCTCCTATGCATGTATCTCGGAGAGACGTATAAAAATGAGTGGTTGTGCTATGGTAATGGATAATCCTATGTAGGGTTATGCAATTTCAAAGATTTTTACCCAAAACGCTCCTTTATGGGCATTTTTATGTTGAAAACGCTTTTCCACAGGCGTTCCTATGCTAACGCTGGTGCATAGGCATTTTTACCTCATAACGCCTATTGAGGAGCGTTTCGGTTGTTTAAAATGGCCATCGCAGGGGTGGGGGGGGGGGCGGGAGGGAGAGGGGAGGGTTTCTTTCAGCCCGCAAGGGCATTATGATCATTTCACACCTACGGGGATGGTGGGTGTTAAAGGAGGGGGCTGCAAAAGGTAAGACCCCTCACACTATCACAAATTCAAAAATATTATCATGTTTTAAATTAGACAAAGTCAAAAGTTATTGCCAAAGAGATAACAATAATATACGAGAGATTAACATGTTTATGACTGATGGTTGTGCATCATAGATATCAAATACTAAGTCAATACATGGATGTATTGTTAGAAATTATGTGTTGGACTAACCCATAGTGAAAATGTTACATAGATTATCTCATGTGATTAGTATTTCTCGTGTGACATTAGTTTTGGTATTCCTTTAACTTGAAGTAACAACAATTCATTTTATGATAAGTCACATATTTTGATATTGTCCTGTGTCAACATTAAACAGGATGCCCTGTGGAGGGATGATGGGGTGTGTCATGAATTTTGTGAAGAGATATGAGTGATATAAATGAGATTTTATCTCTCCTATTAGGAGTAGTGATACTTGTGGGATCATTGTTTAAATGAGACTAAGAAATATGCTTAACTATGCTTAAATGGATCAATACAGGATATTGATTGTTCATTTACTCTACTAGCTATCAAGAAGCAGGGGTTGAACATTTACGAGGATAATATTATGTTGAGTTCAAGTTAGACACTAGTACAAATGGGATTATTTCTCATTGTTTAATCACGGTTTAGGTGAATGATATCAAATCACAAACAGCCTTCCTACTTGGGTTGCAATGATATATTGTTAGATATCACCACCGTCTATAATTCAAAATATGTCCTTATCAATGTAGGAAGAATCTACAGGGTCTGCAAAAAGGTAGAAATGAGACTGCAAGAAACCCTCTGAAAATGGTGAACAGATAAAGTCCATTTCTAAAATTGAAGTCATTAATAGCACGTATCTGGTTTTCATAACAAGCCCTTTGTTATATTGGTTGAGGAGAAGCAAAAAACATTTTCTGCAACATCTAGTTTTTGGTCAATGATCCATCAGCTGAGATGAGCTTACTCGAAGTCATTGATATCCTAAAATACAACTGACACAGATACTATGCAATTTCTTGAGAAAAGAAAAGGAAAAAAAAAAAAAAAAAAAAAGAGAGAGAGAGAGATAAACCATTTGTTGGTATTTTTAGTTTAAGTAAAAATGGAATAACATCTTATCTCACAGTTTGTCCCTTTTTTTTTTGTCATATTCTGTTATTGTTAGTAAAAAAATTATAAAATAATGTTATAAGTTTTGTTAAGTTATTAAAAATAAAATTTTGAACAAATAAAAAAAAGTATATTAAGAAATGAGATAGATTACATTATCTAAATGAACAAATAATACTGTTCGTATATTTATTGGGGCATAATTAAAAGTTCACTAACAATAAAGGGTGAAACTCCTTTACATCATCAAGATGTTGAGACTAACAAACAAATCGGTAGATCACCGTATTCCCAACACCAACAACACATCATAGGTGATGTTATTCCACATATATAGGTGATGTTATTTCATATATAACAATCACCCTTTCCCACAATATCAATTATATTCGAAGTATATCCTAAACAGCAAGTGTTTCCCAGATCGCCCAAGCCTCCATCACTCTTGGAGGAAAAAAGCTTACAGTTGTTCTGCTAGTAGGAAGTAAAAGAGCCCCATCAGCCCAGTGTGTGGTTCGCTGTTACTGTAATCAGATACCAGAGTCAAGGTTTCTCCATCCATTATCTTAATAGAACCTGGTCGAGGATAACAAGTTGTCATTCCAACGATGTAGCCTTTCTCATTTCCCGCTTGCTTCCCTGTCCCATATTTTGGTAATGAGGTTCAGATAACTCGCCCATCCTAAATCATCACAAGGATTTTCATTTCAAGATGATATGAATTTAAGTGAAATTGTTGTAATTGGAAGCATAGCAAAGATTTGAGTATAAGAAGTCGGATTATATATATATATAGTAACTAAAGAAAACATGCGGCAAGGTGTATAATTAGTATACAATACTGAAGTAACACACACATGTATATAACGCATGGATGAGATATATAATAACTATATAACCCTAACAAAAAATTGAAACATATGTGGACCATTGGCACCCTTAGTTTCGCTCCCTCTGCCACTCCTTTTCTTTCTTTTTTTTTCTTTTTTTCTTGTGGAAATGTAATGTAGAAAAGTCTAACAAGGCAGAAGAAAAATGAAGGCAAAAGGATATCAGCCTAAGAAATTAAACAGCTAACTACAACAGAAAATGCAGAACGTAGCAAAACTTGCAATATACTCAAGACTTTTTATAGATTAATCTGGAGAAACGAAGAAAGTTTCAAAAGTAAAATTGATCGAGTGAAAGAATAAGTATAGAAAAATGAAGAAGTAGATGGAATAAAAAGAAGGAAAAGAAAGCTGCAATATTAACTAAAAAGAAAATTCCAATTTGTGTTAAAATATAAGAATATATAAAGTCAAAGGAATAAGACTATAAGCAGCAGATTTCAGATTAGGGACTTCCCCAGGTGTATCATTTCACTTATAACCTGTCTTAAAATGTGCAATTATTATATAGTTCCTGTTTTCATTTTTAATATTCTAACATTTTTATCCGACCATAAGTGTAACAAAGAATCCTTATTCACGGTACTTTCAAAAACTCAGCCCCCTTAGGAGGTATCTATTTTATTTTTTTTTTAGAGGGACACAATCACTAACATTTTTTATGATAAAAATTCTTAAATATTAGAACTCGAATATGAAAAAATTTAAATAATGTACAATCACCTGTCCATAAAGAGTTGAACCCAATCCTCCTGCATGCTGATGAGCAACACCATAGATCACATAGCCACCTTTTATCATTGGAAAACATGTCTTTCTGACATCAATGCATCCACTGTCATGCTTTTTAGTTGTGTTGCAACGATCAATATCATACTCAACCTGTAGAAAAGAAACCTATGTTACTAATACTATATTTCAAAAATCAATTCATAAATAACAAGATTATATGTTGTCTGCAAGCAAACACTACATGATTAAGGTACAAGTTTCCTTATATATTTCAAGAGATTTTAAGTTGTTTAAATTAATACTGAGATTATATATATTTTAAAATTTGAAAACCTCGCTTACCTAACAATTATGAGTCACATTTAATCTATTGGGACCATTTGATATCTTCACAATATCAGTCACATCAGGTATATAAATCTTAACAGGAATTATTGAATAGTCCCAATTAACCCACTCCACTGTGTATTTAAGGTAGATAGTTCTATTGTAACCTTTATAACCTTCCTTCAATCTACATTGAGTATTATCAGTGCAGCATTGCAAACCTCCTTTATAACCTGGGGGCAAAGGTTGGCCATCAACATCCGTTGTGACATTATAAAGATCACACCTGCATTCTGTGCACCCCCACCTATCTTCTACACCACGTGTATCAATGGCGTGCAGATTAATCATCCATTTCTCTTCATACCCAGCTGGAATTTCTACAGGATTACCAATCTCTACCCCAAAAGGGTCTGGAATATATGTTGCTGTTTTACGTGTTTCGGATCCTATGCCAAAATATTGTGGAAGCGTATTTCCCTGGCATACTCCAGCATTTTTTACAATAACGATATCCTCTGTGTTTGTGGAATTTATGGGTTGGTGGTATCTAGCAACAAGCCAGTGATGAAGATAAACTTCATAGAGAGGAACGGAATTTCCTTCTTCATCGACTACTTCACCATTGAAACTCTTGAGTGCGACATGACCTTCGGGAAACTTGACATCATAGTAAAATTTGTTTGAGCTTATCCCTGGTGACAGTTCAACCTTGGGAGAATAGAAAACAGCTGATTTTACTTTGCTTGCGGTTTTGGTATAGGCATCCGAGCATGGCGTGCACAGTGCCAGTAATAGGATTACTAATGAAGTTACCCAATTTTGATCTAGACATCCCATTTCACCTGTCCGAATAATCATTACGAGAGATATATATCCATTATTTAGAAGGAAGAAAAAGGATTTGAATCTATTTAGAATGAATTTAATAAAAGTAATTTTGTTCTGTAGAAGCTAAAGAGAAATCAAAAGAATATATATATATATATATATATATATATATATATATATATATATATATATATATATATATTTTGTTATCAAAGTTGTTTTTCCTCTCATTGAAAATGATCAGTTTATGCTTTTTTTTTTTAGAAACATTCTCATGTTTATTAAAAAAAAGACTTTAATCTTTGATGGTACTTTTACTTTTTTATTTTTTCAAAACCAACTCACACACTCAAAAATTACACAAAAGGTTCTTTTTTCTTTCTGCCAGAGTGCTAGCTTAAAAAGGCTCATCCATGCACGCCATAAGAATGTAAAGAGTGATGAAACCTTAAAAAAAAAAAAATTGTAAACAGTGCATGCAGGAAAAAAGATTAACAGAAAAAAGGAAGAAAAACTGTAAAGTTGTAATTTGTGCTATAACTTTTACATTAAATACTATAAATAAAATTCAAATAAATAAGTGTATTATGAGACTCTAGAGATCGAATGTATATAAAAGGTACTAGGAAAATGTTCTCGAAGTAAGTAAAACGATAAAAGAAAAATCTGTTGTTTCATTATCTGATTAACACTATTTTGTGTTTATCCATCTACCTGATGACTATGTCCTGTGCTCTTACTTTACGTTGTATTAGTAGACTTTAATTTATATGTTAGAGATGTAAAATGGGTTAGTTACATTATTATTCTTTTATTATTCCATTCTCTTTTATTTCTCTTTATTTTATGTAATTTTATTTTAGTTGCATTTTGTTTTATCCGGTCAAAACCCTCCATTTTAACTTAGAAATAATTAAGATGCATTTATTGATTCTTTGAGGATTTAACCTGAGTTAAGCTTTATTGTGAGACTGAAATTTAATTTGGAAGCCTGCTAGAGTAACAAGGCTCTTGAGAGCTTGTCACTATTCTCTTAATTCGCAGAAAAAAACATAAAAATATATTTTTTAAATAAAAATAAAAATTATTTTATTTTTATCAATAAAAAAATTAAAATAAGAAATAAGATAGAAAAATATCACAACGATTTTAATTCATTAGATGGAACTCATTAAAGCGTAACGTAAAAGGAAACAAAACTGAAGATGAAAGAATGTACCTGTAGGAGGAAGAGGAAATGGCAATCTTTGATGAAATCAGTCTTTGCTTGCCCCAAAGAATGGGTGGAAATCAACTTATATACAAGTCCAGGTACCTAGGCATCAAGTAAGGATACAT
Source organism: Bauhinia variegata (assembly GCA_022379115.2). NCBI lineage: Eukaryota > Viridiplantae > Streptophyta > Magnoliopsida > Fabales > Fabaceae > Bauhinia > Bauhinia variegata. Next base: position 11,276,802 of record CM039439.1, on the reverse strand, counting down.
AAAAATTTATTTATTTTCTTTTAAATTGTGTTGCTTAATGGAATCTCAATTCAACCGTTGACTTTGCATTATAATAATTAATTTTTGCTAATTCAAATCTCATTCTGTAATACGTTGATTGTTATGAATAATTGGAAGGAAATTTCCCAGAAACATCATTGCTCTTAGGTCAATGCGTTGACAATTTCACCTTTAGTGTTCTCTCTCGTACTCCTCTTGAATAGACATTTGTTTTCAGATGTGATAAGGATTAACTTATACGCTTCCACAGTCAGTATATTATCTAGAAGGAATATTAGCATCCTTCATTCAAACAAATCACGAGGAAAGAATTTTCTTGAAATATTAACTTCTTGTAATTTTGGATAGATTTTGTTTTTTTTTTTGGAGAGAAAGTAGGAATGCATTAAATAAAACAAAAGAATTGCAAAGTCTTGAGAATTTAGTTACAGTTAAATAATGCTAAGTCTATGCTATTTAGTTGCCCTTTCTATCAACTCTGGCCGTGAAGGTTTCTGACCTTTAAGTATCATAAAACTGTTGGAAATTTTGGGTAGTTTGAAGAATTAATAAAAATGGTAGTGAAAGTGATGTCCCACATGAAATGAAATTTGTGGGCCTTGAAGCTTTATAACGGAAGTTTCACGTCATATTAATTGATTAACAGAACTCCATTAACTGCAAACCAGACTTACATTCCATAGCTTCGTTGAACTGCAAAGAATCTGAATCTGAACCGATCTAATTGATGTGGCTTAATTTGGATTAAAAATTTCAAATACATAGTTTTGCCATTCAATTTGATTTTGCTTCTTTAAAATTCACAAAATCTAAAACAAACTGCATTGTATAATATATATATATATATATATATATATATATATATAAATCAAGTTGGAAGAGCTCAGAACTGAAAAGCCCTAATCCCTATGTCCTATATCCCTAACCCTAACACCTAAAAATCCCTATCGCCATAGGTGTGGAGAGCAATGTGAGAGGAAGGATCACACCATTGTTTTCCATTCTCTGTCTCGCGTTGGGTGTTCTATTGCCTTGGGTGTTTTAAGTGTTTTGTTATTTTCTTTGTTAGACAACTTTACGAATGCACAAATAGCCCAAACTAACCGAAACAAACTATATTTGGATGGTTGGTTTTCTTTTGCAATTTCAGGAATCTAAACCAAGCCACACATAAATTATTAAATGATTTAGTTTTGTATTTTTCCAAAAACTGCCCCAAATGGCCCGTCCCTTAATCCTGGTGAACTATCGAGATCTAACTCACTTAGACTTTTAATCACAATATCTATATATATATATATATATATATATATAACATAAATACTATTCATGATACTAAATATGCAGCTGAAATTACAATCATCTTTGGTCCAAAGTCAACGATTTGCGCTTTATCTTCTCCCTAGGGATCACAAGTATGTTTCTATTTCATGTAATACATTGAATGTTGAAAATTTTCTACACCCATTATTATTCAGTGTGCAGATCGGCCGGGAAGGTAACTGCTGTGCAGATTGGTTATCCAACAGCAATCTCGCTTGTGATTTAGGAGCTCAGCGTTTAGCTTAGCCCTACCTTGTCTACCCCAAGAGAAGGAAAAAAAAAATCATACGACGTGTTAGATAGGTTTAGTGGTAATTGTAGAAATTAAATTGCACCAAAATACCGTTAGGGTTTATTCAGCTAGAAATTATCAAATTATTTCTGTGGTAAATTAGGTTCAAATTGCACAATGTGCCAATAGAGTTTATTCAATTGGAAATGATTAAATTATTTTGATTGTAAGAAGATTTCTTTTAGCAGGTAATTTGCAAGTACCCCCAAAAATACATCGTTGATGCTTTTGGAATAGCTTAGCCTTGAATAAGCTCCCTTTAACTTTTGTCAATCAAAGGTCAAGCACTTACAACTTGCAAGAAATGCACGACTTTTTAGTTAATTTGGAATGAATGTTTGTGAAGCACAAAAGTGACATGATACACCCTAATTATTTAGTATTGTGGCATGTAATGTCCTCCTATTATTCTCAATTGAAAATATAAGAATAAGTTTGTGATGAGCTAAAACATCACTTTCCTTCCTAGCTATTTAGTGTTTAGCTAAAAAATGTGAAGAAGTCAATGATATATTCACTTAGCAACGCAAAGAATAATTCAAACATATATTTTGAAATGCAAAATTTAACGTTTATATAATGTTTGACAAAAAATTAAGATCAAAATAACAAATTGATCACGGAACTCTAGTGCATGCTCACACCGACTTTTTTTTTTTTTATTATTTCTGATGTAAGTGATCATCTCACTTTGCGTTGGAGAATGAAAAAGACAATGAAATAATATTCTTGTTTAATATAATGTAAAATTATTAATGAACATGTTCTTAAAAGCTTTGTTTTTAAGGTGAACGTATTTTTAATAGAGTATCATAGTCTCTCTTGACCTCACGAACAAGAGATCAAATCTCATCTTAGTCACTTTTTTAATTAAATTAAAATTACACTAGATGGTAAAGGTAGATCTATGATTTGTTCACACTAAAAACACCTAGAAGGCTTAAATTGGCAGGGATATGTTATAATATAAAAACCATTTCTAAGCCTTCTTGATATGACACTGCAGCCTCATTCACCTCACTGTAAAGCGATCAAATCGAATCCCCCACCACCATTTCCTTACTTATAATATTTTTCTATATATTATATGTGAGGTTGTGCTTGTCTTTTGGGTTAAATTAGTTCATAACAATATCTATTTATGTATACTAAGCAACTTGTAGTTGAGTATCATCAGTATATTGAGACACAGTCATTCTTGAACTTTCACTAAATAACTTAAGTTTTTGAACTAAAACACTTCTGGACATGCAAGGTATTAAATCTTCATTTATTGAATATTCAGAAGAATGAATCCTTCTACTCCACTTTTACAATTATATTTAAATATTAGTGATAAACACTTTATTTATGATCCAATTGTGTACTTAATTAGTGACCTTAGCCTATATTTATATTTTGAAGGTTTAAAAGAGATTAATTGTATTTTATATTCTTTTACATATTTTAAGGTTTGATTTACTCAGTAATGTCTTCAATTTTCTCCTCTTTACCCTTCCACCAAAGCCATTCAGTATCATTTCCATATCTATATTTCTTCCTTACATCTCTTATAAGCTCAGCCACCATCAAATAATCAGGATCAAACCAAAGTTTGATTACCTCTCCACCCTCATATAGTGTGTGTAAGGAGTGATTCTAAGTTCACCCCTAATATGCATATCAAGTTCAACTACATCATTCTTGCATCCAAAACCCACACAAATGTAGAATATCTCAATCCCATGAAAAAAATCTCAAACGCATAAGAAAACATCCCACATGCACGTTTGAAAGGTTGTGCCCTTCTTAGAGCAATAAGACAAACCTTTTTAGGACCACACACCAGACATTAAGGACCCATCATACATCGAGGGCCACAAACCAGACAAATAAACATCGCATACTGAAGAAGAAAGAACCTTTTTTTCTCCTCACCAGTAAACTCTGTCCCACCATGTGAAAAAAAAAAAAATAGAACATCCATTACAGACGTAACGCACTTACTTATCCTGCAAATGAGCCCCAATCATCTCGAATCCCTTCACTTTTAACTTTGCCTAACAAACCTTGACGCACTAGACCAGAATCGTGCGACAATTTGATGCAGGGCATTGAGCAGTTAGGGTTTCCACTTGGGGACAACTGGGTTTTAGTTCATTGGCGGGAAAATTCCTTGACCTATGTGGAGTGCCAATTCAGCTTTGATAGACGGATAAATGAAGGTTCTCTTTTGATATAAAAAATTAGATGAGTACTTACTTGATGACAACCCTATATTACAAAGACTAAAATAAGTATTTAATCAAAATAAGAAAAAAAAAGTGAAAAGATTATGATAGGTATAATTAGAGATGGGCGAAATTCACTTAGAGAAGTGCTACGTAAGTGGCTATTAAATTATTATTTTTTTTGATAACGTGCTATTAAATTAATTTTTAATCTTACAAAAAGCTCAACTCATATCAAATTATTGATTATGCGTATTAATTATTTTTAAGCTAAAATTGAGAGTTTTTGGCCAAACAAAATAAAATACAATTAAAATAATTATATATACATAATTTAAAGAGAAATAAAACATAGCAAAACAAAAAATAGATAATAATGTAACCAATCAATGGCTATATCCTAACCTAAAATTGCATTCTAGTTCAATTATGGAACTAATCCAAGCTAAATTGAGATCTCTGCATCTAATTTGGGGATTCTTACTAGATAATCGTCCAAAATTCTGCCAGTAGAACAACCCTTGGCCTAAACAGTAACCCATGAATTGGTAAGGCTTCCGTTAAGCTTAGAAATTGAAACACTCTTAGTTCAATTAGTGGAGATTAAGCCAAGCATGATCAATAGCGCATGGCTAAACCAAGGATTCTCTACTAGAACACCATCTAAAACATGACTAAAGGAATTAAACGTGTTCTAAGCTATAACTTTTGAGTAAAATAGGCATACAATGTGCTTAAAATCCAAAACACACTTAATCTCTCTCTAGGATTCAATAACTCATGAACCATAGCCACTCCAAATCTAAACAATAATCAACGAATAACCCATTTACAATTATTATAAACATAAGTTCACTATAAAATAAGAATTATCCATTAAGAATATGGTTAGAAACATGTAGAAATGAAGCAGAAACAACAGTTATGAATTTACCATAAAAGTATAAATATTCATTGAAATAAAATGCCAAATAACAGGAGTCAAAGTTTCAAGAGTCACCTGGATGCTTTCTAGCATCTCCTATTTTGATTACAAGTGGATTAGGCCTCCACTTTCATGGAGGATTTAGAGAGAAGAAGAAGAAAACCTAAGACTAGAGAGAGAGGGGAGAATGGCCGAATATGGCTGAAGAAAAGTGTGCGATTCAGTTGCGTTAAATGGCAAAGATGGGGAACTTTCAAAAATTTGCACAAGTGCAATTAGGATCTCAAAAAGACCACCTTGCCCTTCGATAGCATTTTACAAAAATTCCCAACTACAATCTTCACTCTAGCTTTAAATTCTTGGGTTTAGTTCACGTCACGTCTTCAATTCAAAGGGAATCATGAGTGATAGAGCTCACTTGCCAGAAGATGCCATTGGCCTTACAATCATTTTTTTCCATCTAATTTTTTATTTTTATTTTTTTTAAAAAAAAGAAGAACTATAGTTGAAGGGTGCCAATCAAAATAGCCTCTTCAATACTGGGATGCCATTCTACTTGGCGCCCTTATTGGAAAATTTTATTAAAAGCGCCAACTGACATGTTCTAATGTGAGGATGCCAAATAGGTATGAAATGTTCATTAATATATTCATGGAGGCAAAACAAGATTTGACTAACAAGAAAGGGTACTTTATTATGAAAGAAGGGTGAAACTCTACCCAAATCTTTTACATCATCAAGATGTTGAGACTAGGAGCAAATCGGTGCATCACCGTACTCCCAACGCCAGCAACACACCATGTGTGGTGTTATTCCATTTATGAAATCACCCTTTCCCACAATAGCAATTTTATAAAAAGTATATCCTAAACAGCAAGTGTTTCTCAGATCACCCAAACCTCCATCAATGGAAGAAAGAAGCTTACAATCGTTCTGCTAGAAGGAAGTAAAAGAGCCCCATCAGTCCAGTGTGTGGTTTGCTGTTACTGTAATCAGATACCAGAGTCAAAGTTTCTCCGTCTATTATCTTAACAGAACTTGGTCGAGGATAACAAGTTGTCATTCCAACAATGTAGCCTATCTCATTTCCTGCTTGCTTCCCCGTTCCATATTTTGGTAATGAGGTACAGATAACCCACCCATCCTGAAATCATCACAAAGATTTTTCATTTTAGGATGATATGAATTTGAGTGAAATTGGTCTAATCAGAGGTAGAGCTGGATTACCAAAAGACATATATGATAACTAAAGGAAAACGGAGATGAGATGTATGATAACTATATATATGCTTGAAAAGTTGAAAACTTTGAGGACTATTGGCACCCTAGTTTACCTCCCTCTGCAACTCCATTTTTTTTTTTTATGTGGAAATGTAAGAAAAGTCACCCTAAGTTGAAGAGTCTAACAAGGCAGATCAGAAACCTCATTGCAAAGAAGGTATAAGGAAATCAGCCTAAGAAATTAAACAACCAACTGCAACAGAACATGCATTAGGCAGCACAACTTGCAATTCAAGACTTTTTTTAGATTAATCTGGAGAAACGAAGAAAATTTCAAAAGTAAAACTGATCAAGTCAAAGTAAGAATATAAAAAAAAAATGAAGAAGTAGACGGAATAAAAAGAAGTGAAAGACAGCTGCAATATTAATTATTAAAAGAAAAATGCAACGTGTAAAAATAAGAATGTATATAATTAGTGGAATAAAATAAAGAAAATATTTCAGAATAAGGACTTTCCCAAGTGTATCATTGCACTTATAACCTGTCTTAAAATGTGCGATTATTACCTATTTTCTGTTTTCATTTTTAATATTCTAACGTTATTATCTGACCATAAGTTTAACTAAGAATTCTAGTTCGCAGTCCTTTTAAAAGATCACTACCATGGGTGGGATCTATATTTGATTTAGAGGGACACAATCACTAACCTTTTTGAAGATAAATATTAATGAATATTAAACTCAAATATGCAGAAATTTAAATAATTTAAAATCACCTGTCCATAAAGAGTTGAACCCAATCCCCCTGCATGCTGATGAGTAACACCATAGATCACATAGCCTTCTTTTATCATTGGGAAACTTGTCTTTTTCACATCAATGCATCCACTATCATGCTTTTGGCTTGTGTTGCAACGTCCAATATCATACTCAACCTGTAAAAAGGAATTCTACGTTACAAATAACATATTTCAAGAATGAATTTGTAATGAACAAAAGGATGCTAGCCTAGTAATTACTTATTGGCTGCTAGCTCAAACTACTAAGATAAGGTTAATTTATCGTTATTATATTTTTAATCAGGATATTAGTTAATGGCTTTTCTAAAAAATCTCATTTTTAATAGAGTGTAATTTATGTAGCCCACTGCACTTGGTGGGATAATGTATGTTGTTACTATACATTTAAAAAGAATATATAATCTGCCTAACATCATATGTACATAATTTTATTAACTGTTACATGGTTAAATTTGTATTTATCGTACCAAAATGTTTAGATTACATAAAACCTGTGAAGAACATTTTAATGCAGCTAGCTAACACTAGTCATTTTTGGATGCTTGACTAGGGGTTAATTTCTAGGTGCAAAGTCAGCCAAAGAAATGTACACGTCCAAGCCATGCGGTTAGCCAAGACAAAAACCAAGAATGGTATTACTTTATAAAAAAAATGCAATGATTGGAAGAAGGGAATGAGTAATGCTATGACCAAGTCATACTTTTTTTTCCCCAAAAGTGCTTTTGCCTCTTGAATGGTAATGAGATATCAATATCTAGAATTTCTGCAATAGAAATTCCGAACAATGATAGATAAATACAACAAAAAAAAAAAAGAAGTGAGACTCAAAAAAAAATGACTCATATGAATTTTTTTTTTTATTGTATCTATCTCTCTTATATTACATTATATTTCTACAAGAGATTTAAAGATATAAACAAAATAAATAAATGAGATGACATTTTATGAAAAAGGCCAAAATAGTTTCCGAAAAAAAAAATAAATTTAAACAGCAGCGTAGTCAATTTGAGTTGTGAGATTGTGACATATAAAAATATATGTGGTCCCGGAGCCATAGCCCAGTTCACACCTTTATATAAGATATTTCTTAGACAATTTTAATATTGAAACTTTTGAATCATTGAATTTTGGTCTCCACTAAAATTGTAGTTTAGCCTAGACTATGTTAGCGGTTTTTGCTTTGACGTGACTCTTTGTCTGCATGCTCTCTATCTATCTCTTACTTGCCATTCACATTAGGGTTCGGTTTTGTTGAATCCATAAGACAGGAAATGAGTTGTGTTATATGTATAATTTTTTTACTTACATTTATTTTTTTTTATAATTTTTCTTTGATAATAACTCACAAATCAATAGGTGTAGTTAACACATGCGCTTACAGCATTGCAACTATAGGTGATAGCTAAATTAAAATATAAGTTTGAATTTTTAACCAAGAATTGTATTTTCAGATAATTACTAGTATAGGTTTTGATTAAATTAGACTATGGGAATAAGAGTTTTATAGCAACAAAGTAATTAAACACAATAAAACCGATAAGTAAAAACAATAACAAATAAAAACTGAAACTAACAAGTAATGAAACATAACTAATCTAGAGACTTTCTAATCATCAGTAACTCTATCCTCAACTTAAGATTGCATTTTAGTTCAATTAATGGTAATTAAGTTGAGATTTACCTAATAGCCCATGAGCAAACTCTAGGTTTTCTACTAGAATATTACCTAACATATGGCTAAAGGAATTAAATCTACTCTAGACAATTACCCATAAGTAAAATAAGCATCCAATAAGCTTAAATTTCAAAACCCGCTCAATCTCATAAATACTCAACTATCCATAAACTCTAGCCACTCTAAATCCAAGCAATAATCAAGAAATAGCCCATCCATAATCATGACAATCATTAATCTACCATAAAACATGAATAACCTATCAAGAATATGACAAAAATTATAGAGAAAAGAGCAAACCAGCAGCCATGAATTTCAATAGTAAATGCATACATTTATTGAACTAAAATACTAAAAGAGTACAATAATCAAGTTTTAAAGGTCACCCGATGGTCTTCAAGCTCTGCTAAGATGGTTACAAGGCTACTACCTTCTCTTAGGCATGGAGGCAGCCATGGAGAAAAAGAGGGAAAATCTCAACCTAGGTGGGAGAGAGGATGCATGAATAGTGAGGAAAAGGGGAGAAATGTACTTTTGGGTCAAATTACAATTATACCCCTCACTAACTATGCCAAATTACAAGCTTATCCTTGAAGATAGATCAATTATAATTATGCCACACTTTATAACTTCATGAAATTGTGTCTTCCTCTAATTAATTCCAAGCATAGAAGTTTACCTAATTGCATTGAAGTTATTTTGGTCAAATCCTAAAATAACAATTCTATAACAAGTAAATTGGATCTTAAAATAAGAAAATTAATATGAAATACAATTAATTTAATTAGACTTCAATGATGTAAATATTAGTTAATTCATCAATCAACCACAACATTAAAACACAAGAGTTAAACATAAGAGTCTAATAATAAACATTAAAGAGTGTTTATCAGTAGCGTAGCATTTTACATAGCTATCAGATTAACACTTTTATACTAATAGCAACAGTGTGCTTCTCTCCTTTTCCCTCTTTTCTAGGTATTACAAATTTGATCTTTATAGCCTAGACCCTTTTTTTTTTTTCTTTTTTTATTTCTTGCTTTCTTTCCCTTTCTATATATTGGTATTGAGTAAAAGGGAGGGCACTATGTGGTTTTTGGCAATATCTCAGACTAAATCACTCAAACATTTATGGTGTGGTTTGGTTTAGATTTTCAAAAATTTTAGAAAATAACTAGACCATTAAATTTTGGTTTGAGGGTTTAATGGTTCAATAAAAATGTTAGAAAAACTTATATGTTAACTCAAATGAAAGGTATTTTTAGCAATTATTTTCATATCATTTATAGCTTACTCTTTATTAAATTAACGCTAAGAAAAACTCCAAATATAACTATCATACTCACATTACTAATAAAGTAACAGAGAAAACAAAGAGAAAAATCATGCTCATGTCATAATATATTTCTTTTAATTGTGTTATTTTGTCATCTTTATATATTAGTTATCATTTTTTGTTTTAACTATTGGTATCTACGAGGTACGAACTTCTTACTAGATCCATTAACCCACAATTAATACAGTTTGAGCTAATTGGAGAACCCAAGCAGGGTAGAGCTCTCTCATAAACATTTTATGCATACATATAGACTCGAATCCTAATCAACATACTTAATTGGCCCTAGCTTCTTACCACTAAGACCAACACCTATTAGTTAGTTGTAATTTAAGTGAGTGTTTGCATAAATAATATATTTATTAGGCTGCATTTGCAATGGTATCTGTAACTTTAGCATCGTTGATCTGTTTTGCAAACAATTGTATAAAAGTAAAGGAGGAAAGGAATAACCAGGTTCTGGACCTTTTTGTCCTTACACTTGATTTCAAATTTTCTGGGTTCTTTGCTGTGAATTATCTCGCAAAGAATTAGTTTGAAGCGAAAAAAATTATAAAATATGGCTTTATAGCTCACAATGGTTTCATACTTTCATTCATAGGCTGAGACTCTAAGTTGTTTAAAAGGAATTTTGTCCCTTTAATGATATGACATTTGGCTTTGATGGAGACACTATGAAGCACAGACGGATATGGTGACAATGGTCAAGTCAAAATACTGGACACCTTTTTATATATATGTAATTATTTTTCATTAATCTTCCACTAATATATAATATGTAATAGTGTAAAACATATCCACTAATCTATTATATCATAAAAGTATGTCACATTTATGTGGTGTTGATACTTATCATTTTTCTTGAATGATACATGACAGTATTAAAATAAAATTATATAATAAAAACTATCTAATTTAGAAAAGAAAAGTTAAAATTATATTATAATTAGAAATATCTAATTAGGAAAAAAATTAAGAAATTCTAAAATTATCCAATTAAAAATATTATAAGGTAATTAAAAAAAATACTTGAGAGATATGATTTATGATTTTACTGAGGTTCACAATGATTAAAAATATCTTAAATGAAAATTATGAAATATTATAAAATTAATATATGTTATATTGATATTTATTATTCTACGTGAATGACATATGGCGGTATTAAATTAAATTATATTTTAATTAGAAATATCTAATTAGAAAATTCTAATAATATCCAATTAAAAATACTATATGGTAATTAAAAAAATATTTGAGAGATGTGATTTATACTATGATTTATGATTTTCCTTGGGTTCATAGTGATTAAAAATATCTTAAACAAAAATTATGCAATATTCATATATTCCTTATAGCCATGTAAATTTAAAATAAAAATATTTTAATAATAACATAATTTCAAAATGATTGTGATTTACCTAGATTGAAATTTTTTGCCTATAAATAAAATCTCACTCTTATAAGAAGGGACAAACAACAATCACACAATCTTTTGGTCCACAGAAGAGGTTTGGAGGAGAATCCGAGAAAGCATTTTACTATTTAATCATGGTATGACTCAAATACATTGGATAAATTTGGTGTTACTCTTTTTATTTTAAAACTCATTATGAGTGAAAATACCTTTTTTTTTTTTTTTTTTGATAACAAGTTTTCTTTATAGCAAGTATTGTGAAGGTTCATATTCCTTACGGCCTAAGGAGCTTCGCTTTCTTATAGTAACATTTCATTATTTAAATTTATATGATAATTAGAAATGCCTAATTAGAAAAAGGAAGATTAAGAAATTATAATATCTAATTAGAAATATTATGTAGTAATTAAAAAATATTTGAGGGATATAATTTGTGATTTTACTAATTAGTCATTAAAAAATATATGGGAAACTAGGGTTTATGGTGATTAAAAATATTTATATAGGCATAAAACTATGAAAATTCAAAATAAAAATATTCTTAATAATAATTTTAAAATATTGGTGGATTTTAAATGATTTTAGGAAATCCTAAAATTTAATTAGGAAATTTAATCATAATTAAAAATATATAATTTAAATTTATGATTAATGAGATATATAATTTATGATTTGACTAATAATAACAAGATTTTAAATTGATGGTGATGAATTATATAAATTTATAATTATTTTGATTTATATTGAATATTAGTTATGTTGGAATTATAATATGATTTCTAAGGTAAAAACTTTTTCTATTTAAACCTCAAGAACGGGTGGAGATTCACTTTTCACGATCATTATGAGGTAAGAATCGAGAGCATTATAATTTTTCTTTGTCAACATGTATTAAGCAAATACCGTACTTTCTTTCTCTACCCTATTTCACTATATTGCCATTTATAATTGTTTGTCAATATACATTAAGCAAAATCATGACATTATATTAAAATAAAAATTATATAAAAAATAAATAATTATGCCAGCTTATCAGATTTTATGTAAATAAGCCTAACCTATTTAATAAAAAGACTATTATTTAAACATTGGCTTGGCTTAGATCAATAAATAGACTAAGCGGAAATCAGCTCAGGTTGTAGCCATGAGCCTATTTCCACCAATATTGACCACCAAACCGTTCCAAATTTAAGCGATGGGTTTATGCTTTTCGTTTGGTCAATTTTTGGTTTTAGCTTCGAACGGTTTGTACTGTGGCAATGTAGAAAATATCAAAATATAATATATGAAATGTTATTATAAGGTTTAAAATATTTATAGCAAAATTTTATAAGAACTAGTGGGCGTGCCGGAGTGGTTATCGGGCATGACTAGAAATCATGTGGGCTCTGCCCGCGCAGGTTCGAATCCTGCCGCTCACGCATTAGTTTATTTTTTTTACTTATTTCTGATTTACTTTCATACGTGCAATTAATTAACCTTTAATCTCTTTAGATGCTTTTTCTTTATTACTCCATAGTCTGTATAATTTTTTTAAAAGAAATGCTAATGTTAATGTTTTGTTAACTTTGTAGTTTTATTTGATTCAAACTAAATTATTCAATAATCAATATGGTAATTGATATTAGTAATTTGTACAAAAAAATGCTAATATAAATAAAAATTATTGTAAAAATAAAAATTTATTTAGATAAAAAATAAATTTAAAAATATTATTATTATTCATTTAAAAAATGTTAGTATATTTGTCTTTTATTTTGAAATAAAGTGCAAAATGATTTGTGTCACATAAGTTATATTTAAAGCCATATAAGATTAATTTTCTTAAAAAAATATAGCTTATATTTTTATGAAAAATTCCAACACTACATCCATATCAAAATTTCGTTTGAGTTATACTAACAATTAAGGTTTAGCCTATTATTGCACTGCTCACTTATCTTGATTATTATATTTTTTTTTTTTACAATTGTTATTTTTAACTTGCACGTGTAATGAATACTTTTAAAACAATCCAAACAAATAAAAGATATTTAGTTTCTATTTTTTTTTGTATTTAATTTAAATAATTGGTTTATGATGTATTTAAGAAGTGTGTTTTTCATTACGATCAAACATACAGTAGGAAATAAAATAAATAATATGTAGAGAATAAAATATATATTGGTTAATTTCCCAAAAATATACCAAAATAAAAGTTAATTACCAAAACTCTACTAATAAAAAATTATTTTCTTACAACCCACGAATATAAAATTGTAGAAGGCGCCATATTAACTGGCGACTTGTAGGATGGAAACTACACTTAAAAAACCCTATCAAGTTGGCACCTGGTAGGAGTGAAATTTTGTTACAACGGCGTCGTTCTGGTTGGTGCCTTATAGGAAGAAAAATTTGCATGGAGGACGCCAATCGAGATGGCGCCTTCCTGCTCTCCCATTTAAAATCTTCCCTTTGCGACACCAACGCCCAAATGCCCCAAATTATAACCCCAAGCCCAATAATAAATAATAGATAATAGATTATAGATTTATTATATTAGATTAAATTAAATTTTTTCTTTTATTGAAATGCTATAAATTTATTGAGAGACGTGAAAAGCCAAATCATCAAAAGCAAATAGGATATATAGAAATATCAAAATATAATGAATAAACCTCTAATGTAATTATCTTTTTATATAATTACTTGGGATATACGGTATTTCTCATTTATCATTATCTTTTAGTAGAGAGGATAATTGACTTTGGGTGATGAATATCCACGTATAAATATTTATAACATTTATTTTCTAATTTTCAAGCATATCTTCTCTTTAACTATTTCCCAGTCCTCAATTTCATAATGTGAAAAGAAAATAGTGCATATCAAAGTAGTTTTTCAATTTGTTTTCTCATTTTTCCCTTTAATTTTGTACTCAAATTTCTAACGTGAGAAGATCTTGTTAATAAGGAAATTTAGCCCCGGAAGTAAAATGAGGAAACTTTGCTAATACAAAAGAAAAAGAAAAAAAAGAAAAAAAGAGGAAACCTTGCTTTGATTGTTTTCACTTTAATTAATGTGGATATACATTAACTAAAAAGTTTTATAAAAATAATGAGAAAAGAAAGAGAAATCCTAGTGTCCTAGATTATAACTATATAATAGCTTCTTTTTCTTGGTTTTATTCTTTGTTAGTCGTTTGTTTTCCTTTCTATAAGGTTCTTTCCTCGTATTCGATTGTTTTCCTTTCCAATATGATTATATTAGTTCTCTAAAAAATTCATCAAATTAATTCAATTACAGAAGAATCAACTAAACCAATCTAATTCTTATTGAATTAGTTTATTCCATTTAAAAAATTATTTGTTATTCAACTCTTTAACATAAAAAAAAAAAATTATCTTGTTGTAACAACTAATAAAAGAAAGTTAGCAAGCGAAGCTCAACTTAAAAGAAAAAAAAAAGAAAAATTAACAAGTAAATCTCATAAAACAAAACGATTTTACTGTAACTATAACTTATAATGAAATGTTAAACCAAAATTTAAAATAATATAAACAATCTGATGTAGACTAGCAGCTCACTTGGGTTGTATCCTCAATACACGGATTGGGTTTTGAAAAGCCCAAGGCCCAAAACTCAACATGCACCCCTCTTCGTACGGAAGAGACCTAAAATGTCACAAGGCTATAAAAAAAAGAAAAAAAAAAATTGCCTTTACAGTTTTTGTTTTTCTTTTTTTCCCCCTTAAATTGCCTTTACAGTTAACTTTTAAGAATTTTTTTTTTGTTCCTCACACTAGTGTTAATTACATAAAAATACTTTCATATTTTAAGTTAGATAAATTAAATTCTTATATTTCAAGATTAGAGTAAAAATAAACCTTTCATATAAAATATAAGAGTTTATTTTGTTTAATTTAAAATATTAATATTTTTTTTAGAATTAGTTATAGTGTGTGGGCAAAAAGGAGTTCTCTTTAAATTTGTTTACATTTTTTGTTTTTACGTGAAAAAGTTAAATACTGTTTATTATATATTTTCCAATGGCCAACGATAGCTCAAGCTTAGATTTGACAATTGCAGTTCTTTCTGTTAAGGGGCCATTGGCAGGAGCCCTTGGATGAAAGAGAATCTTAAAGGCATTGTATCTCTATGTCTAGAAAGGAATTAATATTTGATTTATTGATTCAAAGTTTAAATGTATCATCTCCACAAAATATACACAGATAATTAGTTAAAAACATGCTATTAGTTATTCAACTATAAAAATGTTGACCCATGGATGAATTAGGATGCAACATGAGACCATATTCTTCTGTTCTATAATTTTAAAATCTTGTTGATCCATTGGTCCTTTTCTTTTATTATATATATATATATATATATATATATATATATGGATTCATGGGTCAAAGAAACATTAATACTCAAAGGGTCAATTCATTGAAATATATATTTTGAACTTGACGAACTCTTTTTCTGACTAGATTTATGAAGAAAGGCTATTTTGGAAGTTTTAGAATTGGTCAACATAATTGTTTGGATGTTTAAGAAAAAAAAATATTATGAAAACTAACTTTTATTGTTTGCGACATAAAAATAAAATAAAATAGAATAGAATGAAATAAAATTTAAAAATAAATTTTTAATATTGTCCTTTTTAAATGAGGTAGGTGAGAGTAGAGAAAAAACTGAAGTAAAAAAGAGGAAGGTTAAATTGTAATTTTAAAATTTTTAGTTAAAATACACTTCAATTTTATTCATTACACTCCAATTTGGAGGGGAATAAATTTTAATATTTTGGATGGAAAGGAGTAGAATAGTTTCCATTTTTTTTTCATTAGTTTCCTTTATTTTAAAAAACTTCCAAACAATGGAAATTCATTTTATTTCATTCTGACCATCCCTTTTCACCCTGTTCCATCCATCTAAACATAGCCTAATAGAGAAATTTGTGGTGACAATTTCATCAATAATTTTACAAATATAGAGAAACACTAGTCCACCTATATTATATGCTAAAAATTTAATATAATTAAAAAAAGTGGTGACAGAAAATTTAATCTCACAACAGGGAGGTTAAAGAAATTTTAATATTACTCTAAGAATGAATTTATCACATAAACTTAAACTTTTGAGTTAAACAAGTTCTTAATAATATACACCCAAGTCTTGCTGTTAGCAATGACACAAGCCAAGAATGAGTATTCCCTTACTAAAAAAAAATGCAATAATTTGAAAAATGAAGATGAATATGCGGTATAGATAAAATTTATGACATCTAATTATAACTTAAGTATCTTCTATCAGACTTAGATCTATAAATTTTTGAAACAAAAGATAAGATTAAAGTTATTTTTTTAAAAGGATTTTACTAGTTACTACTCTCTTTTTGAATATAGATTAATCTCACCTTTAAAATATAATGGAATACCTTAGGTGTAAAACCAAAAAGACAAAATTATAGTCATTTTGAATTGTGAGTTTGTGAAGTATAAAAATGTGTCCCTAGAACCATAATCCCACCTTAATATATTTATTTTACATTTTTAAATAGAAACTCTAGAATGCATGAGTTTTATTCTCTACTAAAATTATAGTTTAGCCTCCGGCTACGTTTAGTTTTGTACTTCAATGATGTTTCTAAACTTGCTGTCACATTAGGGTCAGGTCTTGGGGAAATGTAATTATTATCCTAAAATTATCACAAAGATTTGCCATCTTAAAATGATACAATATCCATATGACTTGACATGCCCACTTCAAATTTAGCTTGCCTTTGACGAAGATGATTATTTTAAAAAAAAAAATTGTTAAATACACTTTTAAATAAATGATTTACTAAAATTTTCATTTTATTTTTCTTTTTAATTTCGACAATCATGTTTAATTTATCATAACCTATTAGAAGAATTAAACTTGATTAATTGTTGAAATTAAAAGGGAAATTTCTTTAAAAATCATTTAATTAAAAGTATATGTTAAATGACACGCC
Source organism: Bauhinia variegata (assembly GCA_022379115.2). Lineage (NCBI taxonomy): Eukaryota > Viridiplantae > Streptophyta > Magnoliopsida > Fabales > Fabaceae > Bauhinia > Bauhinia variegata. The sequence continues at coordinate 11,259,603 of CM039439.1, read as the reverse complement.
ATAATCAATTTGTACCCTTTCACGTATTCCAGGATCCCCACCAATCTTTTTATGCCTCTACCTGTGGTAAGAGTTCAAAAAGGGATTTATCCATCTATAATAACTCTCACTTCTCATGCAAGTTGTGGAATCCCAACACAAAACCAAAGATCTATTTTTCCTTTTTATTTACCTGTTTTTTAATGGTTCAAACATGTAACAACTAGGAAAAAGCCTAAATTAACCCCCAGACTTTAGGCAGTGTACACTTCTAAATGTTTCAAAACATGCATTTAATTCAAGCTTTTAAAATGTACATTTCACCCTTAAATCTTAATTGTTGTTAGAAAAATTAAGAGAAATGTCTATATCTTCTTAATTTCCACAAGCCTTTTGGTATATATTTCCAATAAACTTCACTGATAAAGATCAGATCGTTAATTTTAATAAACTTCACTAAGAAAGATCAAATTGAAGTCACCCCTTTGCTTCCTTGCTCATATGTTAATCTCTTAGAGGCCCAAGTTAAAATCTTTGCATATATTTCCCTTCCACTCTTAAGTTCCTCACTCCTGTGGATTTTCCTTCGTACCGACATTCCAATTAGACGCTACCTTAATATTCCACCGAGATGCTGTGAAGTCAACCTGATTCCCTCTTAATTCTGACATGCATAGTCTAATCTTTTTCATTATTTTTTTTTTAATTTTTTTTTTTGTTTTGGTCGGTTAGAAAGACATAATCTTTTATACTTTTCGAGAGGGAGAGGGGAATATAGTAATTTATCTTCCATTTCCTTTTCAAAATTCACAGTTCAAAGAACCCAATATATATAAAAGAAGAAAAATAATGAACTTGTTTTCAACTATTCTAATCTGAGCTTTGAGATCTCTGCAACCCAGCTTGGATCGGTCTCGAAATTAGGTCACAAACCTCCAAATAGGACAAAGGCTCGTCCCTCCTTTTACAAAATCTTTATTGTCCCGTGGTAATTGGGGATGGAAATTCTTGATTTGTATCGATTCTATGTATACTAGTTTAGTGCCATCAAAGCACTGCATGCTTGCTGCTAATTATAGTTACCTTAATATAGGCTACTTTTATATATTTCTAGGTTAGTTACGGCTAATTACAATATTTAAAGTTATAATCACAATATTTCCCAATGTTGATAGGAGAAATAGTATCCCAATAACCCCATCTAGTTGGAGCATAAGGATTTCAAATGCCCAGCTTGCAAAGAAAATAGTCAAGTTGTTTCTTTCCCAAGGAGTATACCAGCACAGATTTAAAATCATACATTCTCCGTATTTATCTAACGCTTTTCTCTATGATATTTGTTGTTCTTTCTTGTGGGAATAAGACTATTTATAGGAAAATCTTCCAATATTAAACTACATGAATTAATAATCCTATTACTATTTGTAAAATCACAAATCATATCTCTCAAATATTTTTTATTACCGTATAATATTTTTAATTAGATATTAGAATTTCATAATCCTCTTATCCAATTGATTTTATTTTCTTATTTCCGCATAATATTTCTAATTAGATATTAGGATTTCCTAATCCTTCTCCTTTTTTTGCCAGAATTTTATTACTCAGTAATCTTCTTATTTCTTTATTCTCCAGAATTTTTTTTTTTATCTAGCAATCTTCTTATTTCCTAATTCTCTTATTTCAATTGATTTTATCATAAATCAAGAAGCATTTAAAACAACATTTAAGATTCATTCTTTATATAATTTTATTTTTAAAAATTTTAATTTAATACTAACATGTGTCATTCAAATAAGATGTCAAATATTAACACGGTAATGATGGAACCTATCAATCAATTTATTGAGACGTCAAAAGCCAAATCGTCTAATTATCTTTTTAGATAATTACTTGGGTAATACAATATGGTATCACTTATTTATCATTATCTTATAGTAGAGACGATAGTTGACTTTGGGCGATGAATATCCACAGATAAATATTTATAACATTTTTTGTTCTAATTTTCAAGCATATGTTCTCTTTAACTATTTTCCTGTCCTCAATTTCATAATGTGAAAAAAGCCTAAAAACAGAAAATAGTGCATATCATTAAGTTGTCACATAGGAGTAGTTTTTCAATTTGTTTTCTCATTTTTCTCTTTAATTTTTTTTCTCAAATTTCTAATGTGAGAAGATCCTTGTTATTAAGGAAACTTAGTACCCGGAAGTAAAATGAGGAAACTTTGACAATACCGAAAAAAGGAGACTTTGCATTGATTTGTTTTCACTTTAATTACTCGTTCTAATTAATGTGGAAATAAATCAACTAAAAAGTTTGATAAAAATAAAGAAAAAAGAAAAAGAAATCCTAGTGTCCTAGATTATAAATAGATAACAGTTTCTTCTTCTTCGTTTTATTCTTTGTTAGTCGTTTGTTTTCCTTTCCACAAGCTCCTCTCCTCGTATTCGATTGTATCCGTTCTTGTTTTGATTTTTCTTTTCGGCTTTGAGAATGTCACGAAAGCCCAATATGAGTTCTCCAAATATTCCTATGTCCAATGATGCAAAACCAAACCAAACACCACCTAGAATTATCAAACGACCTGCTTGTTCGAATAACATCTTCACTGATTTCCTCCAAAGTTGTCATTACTGCAAGAAGAATTTAGGAGAAAATACCATATATACGTACGGGTAAGTTTTTTTTTTTTTTTCTTTTTTCTTTTTTCCCCCTTAAATTGTCTTTAGAGTTAAATCTTTTTTTTTTTTACAATTTTTTCTTTTGTTTTATGTGAAAAAGTTAAATCTGCTTCTTTATTATATATTTTCCTATAGCCAGCGAGAGCTGAAGTTGAACTTATTGATTGCATTCCTTTGTATTAAGGAGGGCCATCAAAACATGTTTGTTCAAGTGAGTTGATACTTTGGCACCAGTCCTAGATGAAAGAGAGGGTGAGAACTGTGCAATGGAATCCTAAAGGCACTGCATCTCCGTGTTTAGAAAGAAATTAGTTTTTAATTTGTCGGTTAAGATACTCTTAGTGTAAACAAAAAAAATTGTTCAATCGTATCTAAAACCGGACATGATCAGATGTCAAAACCCAAAGTGTAGTCACATTCTTGATTATCAATCCCAAGCACTAAGGCAAAGTAAGTCTCTAATATTGTTGATAATAAGTGTAATCTCTAATATTGTCAATAAACCTAATTATATGGTATGATTCTTTTTGGAAATTTATTTTCTGCTGGTGGTTTGTTATAAGATACTACAATTGTTATTTATTTTGATATACCAAAGATGGTACAATTAGTTGGTGCACTTAAATTGGAAACATAGCTTTTTAACCATACTTATGATTCTATTTTAATTTTAATTTTAATTTTGGTACAACTATGAAATTGCAGAGACTTTCATGGATTTTGTAGCCAACGATGTCGCAATGATCAAATTACTATTGACATGGCCAAAGAAAAAGCTCAGCAGTATAAAAACATCAAGCATAATCAAAGTTCAAGCTTGATGGAGGCTAAGGCCAACATACTTTTCATATGATCTAGATACTTGTGTCATAATACTTTGGCCTGTCATACTGGTTTTCCAAATTTGTTGACTGTTTTCTTTGTTATCTCTGATAGAGAACTTCAGGCTTGATTTGTTTAGGAGTTTATTTTCTCAAATGTTTTCTACTTGATTTATTGAGCCAAATTTATGAATTAATAGCACCTTAAGGCTTCTACTGAGAAAATAGTTGCGTATTAGCTTTACAATTTGAGAAAATAACCAGGCATTGTCACGTATATTTATGTGTTTTTATCATTCAATATGTTTATAATATTTATTGCATGAATCTGCAGTTAAAACTGTAGAGATATGTGTACGTTTTACAAATTTTGGAAATAGAAATTCTTATTGGTTTTTTTCACAACTTTTTGCATGATGCCAATGTCGAAGAATTAGTTTATTGACTACCTTTTCATCTCCAAATGTGATGGATGGGCTGCTTTTCTCTTCTTCACATTGAAAGCTAAATTTACTTTTTTAAATTATTCATTAAAAAAAATAAAATTTGATTAAGCGAATATATATACACACACTTTAAAGTTTCAAGCAAATAAAAACTAAAAACAATGTCACGTAGACTTTGAATCCAGCAAAAACTAAAAGCAGCAACACTCGCAGCTAGGAGAAAATGAAGATGGACACCAGTAGAAGAAGAAGGAAGAAAGAATACTCATTTCACAGGATATAAAATTTGCATATAAGAGGTTTGTTTCGTGTCTGTTTCATACAGGTGGAAGATCTCTCCCTCGATTTTGACCTCTCCAAATCTATTATGAACATTAGCATCACCGATTTCAATTGTTCAACCCGCCACCAGCTGATCGAATCCTTCAAGTAAGCTTCCTGTTGGTTGGTTTTGGTCGTTTCGTCCATTTCTACTCAGCCTTAGAGCAAGTTTATCTTAGAGATATCTTAAATTTTAGATACTTTTTTTACTTGATTCCACCACTAGAAGGGGTGACATGATATTGCTAAAGTAAGATGAGAAGATAGAAAAGAGCTACTGCAGGATACTTAAATTTAAGGAAGTTGGTGGGTCCTAAGTATAAAAGTGGAGAAAAGGAGGGGAGAAATAAATGTGTAATGTAATTTATGGAGTTCATTTAAGAAACTCTTCGAAGGTTGTAAGAGTAGAGAGAAAAAAATTGCTTAAGTAAGAAAAAGTTGTCTTATGATGAACCCACATAAGTATAATAAAAAACTAAGTTAAAAAACTTTTAGTGTTAGCACCACTAAAGATGCTCTTACTGCTCATGAAAGACAGGGTTAGCAACAATATGGAAAGCAGTCTATCTTTCACAATATAGATTCATAGGTCAAGGATGACTAGCACCAAGACACAACAACGGTGCCTGTAACCATCAGTTATGTATCCAAAAATCAACTAAATGAGTTGAAAGACATCAAATAATTTTCTCAGCTGCAAATTGAAAATTATTTGGTTAATATTGTTAGGATTCAATTGATTATATTTAGAATTTTCTCTTTTTTTCTTGTCTCAGACTGTCGCACCATTTCCTCACCTTGAAAATTTTTACTATTAAAAAAGTTCATCTCAAAAGCTCAAATTTTTAAGAGAAGGAAACCTGCCTTAAAGATTGAACGTCGATAAATGATTTTATATTATCGTCAAAATGCCTTCAGTATGAAAAAAAAAAAAAAAAAGCAAAAGATAAGTGATATTAAAGTCTTTTTTGTTGGAAGTAATTTATTAATCACTATTCTTATCTTGAATATAGAAAAAGTCTCACGTCTAAATAATAATGAAATACCTTAGGTGTGCAAGTGATATGACACTATGAAACATGCCAAAACAATTTATTGGTTTTCTTTTGTGAATATGGCAAAATAGTTTCTGAAAGATAGTTTAAACATAACCCCACCTTACTATATTTATGAAGTATAAAATGTGTCCTCGGAGCCATAACCCCACCTTACTATATTTATTTTACAATTTTAAACCCTAGACTTTTTCCAAATGTTTGGAAACATGCATTTAACTCAAGCTTTTCAAATTTATATACCACCCTTAAATCCTAATTGTTGTTAAAAATTAACAGAAAAAAAGTAATATACATGAACAATTAAAGCACTTAAAGTTGCAAATTTTAAAAAATAAGAAGCGCAGATTTATAGAAGAAAACTTCCCAATTCTGCTGATTTATAGATAAATGGGTAATCTCCAACCTCCAATATTTGCTCATTGGTTGGTAATACATTCCCCCTTGATAGAAGGTGTCACCCAAGAAAACTACTCAAAGTAATTTGGAGGGAATAATGGGGCAGGCTTAGTGATTGCCGCCTCTTACAATGGTTTTGTGAGCTTCCTCAACTATGTCCTAATCCCTCTTGTGCCACAAAATGAAATATTTGCTTATATCCCCTCCCATTTCTAACCTCCATAAAACATACATACACGCATATATATATATATATATATATATATATATATATATATATATATATCCTCTCATGGATTTTCCTTCATAACATTCCAATTAGACATTACCTTAAGGGATAAAACTCCTTGTCACAAATCTTATCCCATAAGCTTGGGATTGCTCTAAAAAAGATATTAGTCCTACCTAAAGCATTATTTTATTACTTTTGCACCATTCTCAAGCAAATAAGAAAGGTTTTGAGATAGGAAGTATGACAGATGATTTTGTCCCTTATCTTAGTATGCCGCCAAGATTCCTAATTAACAATTCTTTCCTATTTCCGGGCAAGTTGCAATTACCATTGACCAGTTTCTGGCTTATATAACAACCTACTATATATAGAGGCACACCATGAATTCAACCGGATTCCCTCTTAGTTCTAACCAGCATAGTCTAAACATTTCTTTTTTGCTTAGTTATGTAAATTAACGCAAGTAAGTCATAACCTTTTCTACTTTTCTAGAAGGAGAATGGAATATTGTAATCTATCTTCCATTTTCTTTTCAAAATTCACAGTTCAAAGAACCCAATATAATAGAAGAAATATGAAAATTTTGCGTTCAACAATTCTAACTTTTGTTTTGAGTTCTGGCTAACCTAGCTGGGATCAGTTTTAAACTTGGGTCTCAAGCCTTCAAATTAGGCAAGGACTCACCTGTCTTTTCTTTTACAAAATCTTTATCGTCATATAGTAATTTGAGATGGAAATTCATGATTTATATCGATTCTCAAAAAAGCTATATATACAAGTCTAGCGTCATCAAATGCACTGCATGTTGCTAATTACAGCTAGTTACAATACTTACAGCTGTATTCATAAAATTTTCCAATCATGACAGGAGAAATAGTATCCTAATAACCCCATCAAGTTGGAGCATACAGATTTCAAATGCTCAACTTGCAAAGAAAATAGTAAAATTGTTTCTTTCCCAAGGTTTTGGTGAAGATATCTACAAGTTGGGCATAGATGGAACATTTCTCACAGTGTGACGTTTCCCTACAAAATCTCATCACACAGAAAATCACAATCAACCTTAATTAATATGCCTGATGCACTCCTTGGAGATGAGTATCAATAATTTAGAATGGTTTAAACCCTGACCAACCCTTTCGATTTAACAAGTGTATGCAAAATCGATGCCGATTGAGAATTTTGGTTTGCTTTAATTTGGGTTTGGTGTTCAGATTCAGTCTGTAATTCAATTTTCAAAAATGCTAATTTTGATGTTCTTCTATGTTGTGATGGGCATACTTTCATGTTTGATCAAATGGAAAAGAAATATTTAGCAGTGTACTGAAAATTGATAGGAAAGCTAATGACTAATGATTTATGCAAGTAAAAAAACAAAAAGAAGAAGAAGAAGAAGAATGAATGAATAACGCATGAACTATCTAGTCAACTACCTTGCTAATAATCACAAGAGAAATATAGATAAACAATGGTAGAGATAATGAAGAGACAAGCAGTTTAGTATTACCTACTTGGTAAGTTTTGAAGAGGACAATAAAAGAAGCAAGAAAGTCAAAAACAGAAAACTTAGCTAGAAAATGTCCAAATTATTACATAAATAACTAGTGGAGGTTCGAGAGAAAAGAGATAGCATGATAGAGTTCAAAAAATGGAGTGAAAACATTGTGTGGAAGTCCTTTTGACAACCTTCTGAGCTTCAATACACGTTCCAACTACAATTATTGAGCCTTGTGCTTATGTCATTCTCAAGCCTTCTAAATTTACTCCCTTGGTCCCATATCTTTTGCTATTTTAGAGTAGTTTTTTTTTTTTTTGTCTCATGCATTTTTAGATTTTTAAAGCTATGTGAAACTTATTTTTCCTTCTATACCCTTATATAATTATTGATAATCCAGTCATTTTCTTTCTTAATTACACTGTAAATAAAAAATTAAATAAAGATATTGTAACCAGTATAATCCACTAATTAATAATTTTTAATCTGTGCACAATAACCTTAAAATGAAAAAAAAAAAAAAATTGAGACTGGTAACAACCAACTATAATGACTCACCTTATTGTAGAGAGGATAATTGATTTTGGCTGATGAAGATCCACACATAAATATTTAAAACAATTTGTTCAAAATCCGTTTGCTCCAACTAGATAGGGTTATTAGGATACTATATCTGCTATCATGATTTGGAAATATTGTGATTAGTTGTAACTATTGTAATATGCTATAACTAACCTAGCTATATTTAGAAGAAGCATATATTAAGGTAGCTATATTTAGCTGCATGTAGTCGATTGATGATGCTATACTTGTATATATATAGTTGTTATGGGAATCAATGGAAATCAAGAATTTCCATCCCGAATTACCACGTGACGATAAAGATTTTGTAAAGGAAGAGTCAGACGAAGTCCCCATCATATTCAAAGGTTTGTGAGCCAAGTTCAAGATTGATCACATCTGGGTTGGCAAGATCTCACAGTACAGGTTAGAATCGTTGAAAACAAATTCATTATATTTATTCTATTATATCTATCAACCAACACGGTTGGGAATTTTTTCCAATAAATTTGGTAAATTCAGTCCCTTCAAACTCCTATGAGGCCTAGCAACCCTTGCTATAGAAGTATTTTCAAATTTGCCCTTCTTATTTTAAAGTCTGCAATAGTAGGTGATTTTAACTGTGTCATGCACATGAGTTTTTGTGTTTATATATATTTTAACAACAATTAAGATTTGAAGGTGAAGTGTACATTTAAAAAGCTTAAGCTAAATGCACATTTTGAAATATGTAGAGATCAAGTGTAGATCACATGAAGTTTTGGGGATTCAGACATTTCCCCAATTGTTACCCTGTTTTAACTATTCATTTTTTAAGAAAAATAAAATAAAATTGACCTTTAGTTACGAGATGGCATGACACAACTTGCATGGGAGTGAGAATTATTATAGATAGATAAGCTCTTTTCCAACTCTTAGGACAAGTACAACTGCACAAGTAGAAAATTTTTGGTGAGGATGCTGGAATACAAGAAAAGGTACAAATTGACTATGGCATCCCATTTAACATACACTCTTAATTAAATTATTTGCTAAAAATTTTCTCTTTTAATTTTGACAGTCAAGCTTAATCCATCAGCAAAGTTATCAAAGGTTTTTGATGAATTATTCCGTACTAACCTAGTTCATGGATTAAACATGATTGTTGAAGCGCAAAAGAAGAATAAATTAAAAATTTTAGCAAATCATTTAATTAAATGAGTATTTAACTATTTTTCTCTAATTAATCATATTCATCAAAAATCAAGCTAAATTTGTAGTGAGGCATGCCAACCCAAATTGATATTTTATTGTGTCATTCTAAGATGGAAAATATTTGTGATGATTTCAAGATGAGAGGGACCAACATATGTAAAGGAAAAGAAACCAAAAAAAAAAAAAAAGAAGTGTCAACAGGTATCTTAATATTCACCAAAAGCATACCATAATATAAATAGGAAGGAAGAGAGAACAGCATGTTACTTGCAGACAAAGAGTTGATGTTTAGAAACGTCATCAAAGTACAAACCTAAAACATAACATAATTAAGGCCAAAATCTCATTGATTCTAGAGTTTCTGTATTAAAATTGTAAAATAAATATTTGAAGGAGGGGCTGATGCTCCAGGTACACATTGTTACACATCACAAACACACTTCAAATTGGCTACCGTTTTGCTTAAAATTATCCTTATAGAAACTATTTTGACATATTTACCAAAAGAAAATAAAATGAAGAAATATCTATTTTGGCATTTCCCATAAACTGTCATATTTTTTTTTTTATTATTATTATTTACATCCAAGGTATCTCATTATTATTTGGAGTGAGACTTATTGTCTACCTAAAGAGATGATAAATTTAAACTTACAATCCATGAATATCTTACTAAAATTATTTTGGCAGGTCAAAATGAGGCATCTATATCAAGATTGGGCAATCTTATTAGTAATACTATTTTTAGCACTCAGCACACCATCAAAAGCATTTGGGAAATCCAAAAGTCATATAAAATCAGCTGTTTTTTTATCCCCCAAAGTTGAACTTGCACCAGGAATAAGTTCAAACAAGAACTACTATGATTTGAAGTTTCCCAAAGGACATATTGCAATTAAGAATTTCTATGGCGAACTAGTTGATGACAAAGGGAATTCTATTCCTCTCTATGAAACTTATCTTCACCATTGGACTATTATTAAATACTATCAGCCTAAAAATTCTACAGATCCTCATGATAACGTTATTTCAAGAAATGCTGGACTTTGCCAGGAAAATCTTCTTTCACAATACTTTGGCCTTGGATCCGAAACTCGAAAAACAACTACACATATTCCAGATCCTTTTGGTATAGAGGTTGGCAATCCAACAGAAATCCCTGCTGGATATGAAGAGAAATGGATGGTGAATCTTCATGTCATTGATACACATGGTGTAGAAGATAGGATTGGGTGTACAGAATGTAGGTGTGATCTATATAATGTAACAAAGGAAGCAAATGGCCAACCTCTGAGACCAGGTTACATAGGTGGTGGGGGGTGCTGCAGTGACAATGCACAATGCAGATTGAAGGAAAGCCATAAAAGGTCAATTAGAACGGTCTACCTTAGATACACAGTTGAATGGGTTGACTGGGACAATCTTATAGTTCCTCTCAAGGTTTATGTATTTGATGTGACTGATACTGTGAAAATATCGAATAGTCCAAGCGGATTAAATGTGAGCCATAACTGCCAAGTGAGTATTCTTTTCAGAATTTCATGATATTGTGTTATTTCAGTTCAATAATACTCACTCCCTTGTTTCCCATTAGACATATTTAGAGAATGCAACTTTTATATTAATAAGGTAACAACTAACTAGGGCTTTCTTCTAGTAGTTTGGGCTGAAGGGCCAAGCAATAACATTAGTAGTAACCATTTGTTAATTACTTCACTTTTGAATTTAGCAAGAGCAATATAGATTTTTTTTTTTTTTGATAGATTGAGTATAATGTTGAAGCTTGCAACACTACTCAAAAGTATGGCAGTGGATGCATTGATCTCAAAAAGACAAGTTTCCCAATGAAAACTAGTGGATATGTTATCTATGGAGTTGCTCATCAGCATGCAAGTGGAATGGGTTCAACTCTTTATGGACAGGTGATTTTTCTTTATTTACCATTATATTTAAATGGTTTAATTCTAGATATTCAAACCACAAAATATTCACAAGAATTGATATCCAAAAAAAGGAATTGATATATCCTATAAATATAAAATATATACACAGATAGCATTAGCTACCCATTGATAAAAATAAACAAATAAAAGGATCCTTGCATCATTAAGGATACTGCACCTAGCGAGACATTTATTTAACAATTTTAAAATCTAGGCCAATCTAACATCTTGCTGCAAAATTCTTTTGAAGTACATGAGAAGAGGAAATTTTGTTTTGTATAGTCTTTATATTCCTTGGAATTTATCTATAGTTTGCCTTTAATTCTTCCTTTTTTATAATTAATCCATAACATTTTAAGACAACGCAAATGACGTGCAACATCTTTTTTCAAATCCATATCATCTTAAATTGGAAATTCTTTCTGATGATTCCAGGATGGAAGGATTATTTGTGCCTCGTTACCTAAATATGGAAAAGGGAAGAAGGCAGGAAATGAGAAGGGTTACATTGTAGGAATGACAACGTGTTATCCTCGACCAGGTTCTGTTAAGATAATTCAGGATGAAACTTTAACACTTGTTTCTAAGTACAACAACAAGAAACAACACACTGGATTGATGGGGCTCTTCTACCTCCTGGTAGCTGAACGAGTACAATTATAAGGTTATAACACAAAGATCAAAATATTCCCAATAAATTTCTTAATATACAAACTTGAAAGCTTGGATTCCTGGAGAAGCATTATTTCTTCTTGTTCAAGATTTCCATATCATGGATATTGTATTTGCGGATAGTTCTCTTGTTGTCTTGATAATAATGTAAACTATTGTAGAAAATATGGATGAGCAATAACTGGAGAAGAATTTACTCCTTAATATTCTTGTCTAGACTCATGCCTTTGAGACTTATACTTCACTATTTTATATTGTACTCTTAAGAACTCTCAAGACTTTAAATTGTCTCTATGGCAAGAGCAATCAAAAAGACCTAATTATTTCTAATTAATGCAATGCCTTAAACCTTAATCACTGATGAGTTATAAAGTAGCTCATGACATATCAACTTCAGCCTTCTAACTTCCATAATTTTTTACTTTACCTTATATAACATTCATACATTCAACTTTAACTCTTCCAAACTACACACTAAAACTAGCTTCTAAACTAGTGATAAAATACAGATCAACTAATTTTTTCTTCTTTAACTCTTCCAACTTAGCTTAAAAATCGGTCCTCTCATTGAAACTGGAGAAAAAATCCATCAAAGAACCATTAAACCATTCTAACCCATGTGAACCATTCACAGTGTAATGGTTCAAAAGGTTCGCTTTATTTAATAGTAGAATATCTCTTTAGTCCTTTAGGATTGGGGAGGTATCAAAATAGTCCTCCTTAGATTAGAGAGATCAAAATGGTCCATCTTAGATTTAAGGAGTGATCAATATGGGCCTCTATTATAACTCTACAAAAAGTGAAGTGCCACATTGAATGACTTGTGTAGCTTAATTTGTTGGTTTAATTTTATAGATGTAGATGCTAATTGAATGATAATGCGGCTAATTTTTTTTTTTCTCACATAGTCAACTTTTTTGAAAGATGCTTGTCTTTTACGAAATGACTATTTGAAGGAGGACCCTCCTCTTAAATCTCATTTCATTATTGATATCCCAGAACAATATAACACCGTCTTTACCCAAAATTTGAATATGCAATCCTATAAGAACTTGTTTTGAGACAGAGGAAAGAAAGGAAAATTAAAGAACTATCAAATATTGAGAGTGGAGAGTAGAGAGAGAGCTACTACATGCCATCCATCTTTTGCTTGTCTTTGATCATTCAAATGTTAATGTGATCTATCTCCCTTTCTTTCTACAAAAGAAATCACCAAACTCTCTATCAGCCTTTATCATCTATGACACTTCTTTGATCACCATATTCTCCTTTTCTGCCAAATAATTGTATTGGAAGTTTCATATACACAACAATCTTCTCCTTTGTGACTCTCAATCTTTCCTTAATCACCCACAAATGTGTTTCAATAGGGAACACTGTTTTTTCTCACATACATGGGATCATAAAAATGGGGGGGAAGTCCTAATACTCAATGCCTTAGAGACTATCCCCGTCATAAAAGGAACCAATTATGTGTGTGTGTGTATATATATTAAATTTCCCTAAGTATCCTCCTATTAAAAACAATCCATTTTAAGTGTTGTCAAACAATAAATGTGAGCACCTCTCCTAAAAAGGATTCGAAAACTATAGTACAATGGGTGATTGGTTTTATTGTAACTTGTTTTTAATTTTTTACAAGCGTACAATTCTTTTGTAACTGGAACCCTTATTTACTTTAGAAATTTTGAGAATGGGAAGAAATTGAATAATGTATTTTTTTTATGGGGATAGGATACTTGTTTTAAATGAACAGAAGCTATAAAAATTACACTAATTATCATATGGCATTCTTCCTTTTTTTTGTACTTTTGGCTTCAACTTTGTTTAAAGCACACAAGTTAAATACTATTTTAGTATCTCATACTTAAAAACACAATCAATTTAGTTTCTTACACTTTAAGTTTATATCATTTCTGGAGTTTTAAACCACCAATAAATAACCATTAGCATTGATATGTTTGAAAGATGAAATTAATAATTTTGAAATGTAAGGCTAAATTGATAGAAAATTTTGTAGTGTGAAGAACAAAATTAATTAAGATTTCAAAAGTGAGAGATTAAATTGATATTTAACTTAATTCATAAACCCAAAGAATTTACTTACAAAAATAAATTAATATATATCTTATACAAATATGCCAAGAAAAGAGAGAGAGAACACAAACATAACCGCCTAAATTTTTGTTCAAAGTTAAGCATGTGGTTGCTTCTTCTAGTGACTCGAAAATAGAAGTCATGGTAATCAAACTAAAGAATAAAGGTGGGTGAATTTGTTGTCTCTATGGCTAGGATTGTGGCTAGACCTTTCCTTTTTCTTTGCCTCATGAATTTTGTCTACATTATCCAACTCAGTCAATTTTAATTAGCCTAAAACTTGTTAGAAAAACAATGATCTGTTGCACAAATGAGGAAACGACTAGCTTTAGTACGGATAATGCAAGTTTAGGATTTATATAGGCAAATGATTGGGAATCATTTTTTGGTAACTTGAGGAACAGATATGTGGACACTGCCACGATAAGAAAAAAGAAAAAAGAATGAAAAAAGAGAGATACCTATGCTATCAGACTTGGAATGAGATTATCTCTCAAATTTTCTTTTGTAATAAAAAGACAAGCACTTCTACAAACTCCTTCTATGGACTGTGAAAGGTGCAGGGACTTCCTTTCAATAAAGCAAGGATGATGGTGTTGTTCTCTATCATCACAAGCTATCCTTGAGCTTCCTCACAACCTTCTCTTTGAATTCCTTCTTCTTCCTCTCATATTTTCATTTTTCATTGTTAATTTTTTAAAACATTTTAAATTTCAAAGAAAAGATAAATTTTTGTCTAATCACATGATATAGGACATGCAACCTTTTAGTAGTTTATAATATTGGAAATCAACCAGTGGTGGTTGGTTCATCTTATATGGATAGAATTCATTTTGCTTGTAATGCTTGAGTTTCAATCCCACTACAACAATGATAAAGTACATTTTATATAATTAAATTAGGCCTCAATCCCTTGCATTTGAGTCCTTATTTTATGAAAATTGGAATGTATGTGATCCTTAATTGCTTATCCTGCATGATTAAAGAACTGGAGATGCAAGGTGCGAAATTGAGCATAAAGTGATGAATTTGAAGGATTATGGCCAAAGGAAGGAATTAAAGGTTACATCAAGCAAGGAAAGGAGCAAGTGTGTGGCAAGAGAAACAAGATAGCAACTAAGAAGCAAATGAGGACCTAAAAGCATGAAGTTGGCGCCGCAGCACAAGCCCAGTGGCACCATGGTGTCAAAGCATAACAAAGAAGACCTGGGAGAATGTTCATGGTGCCGTAGTGCCAAGCACGAGGAATTGCAAGGTTTTCACTTTTTTGGTCCTTTTAATTTGTTTAGGAGTCATAACTTCTGAGGATGGTGTACCTAGATTATAAATAGGCTTTTAGAATTACATTTTGGGACTTTTTAACATTTTGGGAATGGAAGGAAACACATTTGTGTATCTAGAGTGGAATGATATCTAATTCAATTCAATTTTATTATATCTAATTCAGTTCTATTTCTTTGCTTTTAACTTCTTATTGATATGATCAATTAGTAGGAAGATTTTGTTAGTATCTATGAACTTGGAAGGAATGAGATACTTAGACTATAAGAATTAGATCCACAGAGATTAGGATAGGGATATTCTAGGACACTGCAAACATAAAAAGGGAACTCACAAAACTTAATGCAATTTAGACTATTAAAATTCACATAGGAATATGATTGAATTGGTAGTTTAAATTAGGTTAATTCGACCATGGGAAAGGCTTAGTAACGCATTAGGAATCCTAATTGGCAATTAGTAGAGTTAACAGGATTGAGGAAATGAAGTAATTCAATACAGACGGTTAAGGTGAAATTGAGACTCTAGGCTATGTAATTTGAAAACCACCTAAAGTAGCGATGCTAGAGGAACTCGTCATATATGAACCCATAATCAAAATTATTGTTGCCGTGTTCAGTGGACCTTATGTCTTATATCACATACTGGTGCTATATTTGTTGGACTTGTGTCTTGTTTCAATAAGCATTACTCTTCTTTCTTCTGCTAAATTGGTGTGATTATTGATGAGTGAAGGGGTCATTGACTGATTGCTAGCTAGTTATATCTAAATTAGGTACTTCTCTTTCTCTTAGAAAATAAATATCAATATCAAAATTTAAGCACTACATAGAGGACTACATACATTTACATTGTAAGTTGCATTTCAACTGCAAAAGCATGATTATGTGCTATCAATTTCTCTAGTTGGTGAAGGAATATCATCTGGGTGTCGTCTGGGTTTACTCCTTCCATGAGAATCACAAACCAATCCCATGTTGGCCAATTGGTACCAGCAAGGTGGGATGCTAAGCTCATTAACCAGCATATCACAATGCTTGTTCACCAAAGCAACATCCCTCTTAGCATCTGCTCGAAACAGCGTCGTTGAGTCCAAGTACCCATCTACAAGATGAAGGTATGTTTCTAGGTTATGAAATCCCGGAAAGTTCATCATTCCACGTTTAAGATAAGGAGAAGAACAAGCATCAAGCATCAATTCAGTGCCAACATGTGTGTAATCCCATTCTGATATTTTCTTTCTAATTTGACCAAACGCTTGAAAGCCCTCATTGAAAGGAAAATGACCTGGCATTTTTGGGACCAAATCTTGTTTTACCACAACACGTAGTGTTTTTACCCCCATTTGATGCAGTTCTTCTCTAAATGCAATGTTGCCAACTTTTGGAGCCCCAAAAGAAATCACAGTTATCGGAAGACTTGGAATGGTAGCACCAGCTTCATGAGCATTAAGCAAAGCCAATGCACCTCCTAAGCTATGCCCAGTAATTGTAAGACTCACTTCCTCGCCTTTTTCCCTATAAATTTGCACTAACTCTATAACTTCTCTCATCACTTGTTCTGAGGCACTTGACTTATTGTACCTTGTGGCACAATTCTTAGAAGTGTAAATACTAAGGAAACCATGTTCAACTTTGGATTCCCCAGCCCCAATTGACTTCAAATCACTTAGGAAATCATCATACCACTCACATAGCGCCACGGTGCCACGCCATGCCACCATAATGTCCCTTCTCCCAATCCTACGTGTCTCCAAGTCATCACTAACTGCCACGTAACCCATCCAATTCGAATCCCGGCTCCATGGGTCGGCCACGTGTGACCTCTCAAGCCAACGTGGCAGCTCTATATGTGACATGGCATATATGTACTTAGTGACTTTGTAGCCATTTCTGGTAAGGCCTAGCTGGTCAAATAGCTTGCTCTTATTGTAACGGCAGCTCCCACAATACTCTGAGGAAGAATCATGGTCAAAGGCATCATAGGTTGCTTGTGCAAATTCTCCATACTTGACTATTTCTCTTCTCAATCATGGATGAAGTAGATCCGAAGGATCATTCCAATGAGTCGAACCTCAAATTTCGTGCCATTTTTCAGATATAACTTGTTTGGGAGACACGGCTGCTTTATGCAAATCCCAATTGATATGTTGCACTTTGGCACGTGAAGGTGGCTCTATGTGGAGGTGATGAAGAAGGTGTGAGAAGTATTCAGCTCAACGAGTTTCTCTTTTAGGGGTCTTGTTTTGCAGATGATTGAGAAGCACTTGTTGTTGGGCTCGAGCCATGTCGAACCGGTTCAATCCGGGTTGGTTTGCGGTCGTAAGAGGGTTGTGAGTCACGGTGGAAAGTGCCATGGGTGGCGGAGCTCAGATATTGACTTTGGAAATTTTTTGGCCGGAGAGAGAAGAGAGTTTGGTGATTGAGTATTGAAGGAAATTAGAATCGCATACATTATATATATATATATATAGATTGGTCACAATTAGAAGCATATATTATAAATATATAAATACCATAGGTTAGGTTGGTGATGGAAACTTTGGATGACTATGTCAAGTGGAGGCGTCATAGACTAAGAAATATTAAAACGCAGACATAGACATGAATAATTTTTTTTTTCTTACATTATTAAATTAATGTGAATGATGAAATAGAGAAGCAAGTTCCTAATATGTTTTCCTTTGTATTCTTTTTATCTGGATTATCTAGTTTGCCATGTATTTTCACACAACTTTTTTCTTTTTTTTCTTTTGTTGATAGAATTTCTTTTCTCTTATTGTTTTTATGTAATTGCAAAGACATGCATCTTAGCATTGTATAAATTCTACACAATTCTTTTGAGGAAAAAAAAATAAAATTAAGAGATATGCACAACTCATGAAACAAAAGAGAGGAAATTGGTTATGTTAAAAAACCTAAATGCAATATGTATTATATATTATATATAAGTAAACATAAAATATTATAATATATGATCATATGAGAAATGATATACTTATTCCAAGACTAAATATGCCAAAAAATTATTAGCTTAATAATAATAAATTAGAAGTCTTAAATTTAAAATCTTAGAATTATAGGCATTGATCTTAGTAGTAAGAAGCTAGGACCTCTTAAGTATGTGATCCGGGTTTAAATCCATATGTATACAAAAAAAAAATGTCTTTGAGAAAACTTTACTCTTGTGTAAGTTCTTTAATTAGTTTGAATCGAATTAGTTGTACCTCTATCTAAGTGTATTTTTATGTAAATGGTAGGTGTGTGTATATGTAATCTACGTAACAAATTAGGACATCAAAACCAGATTTCATATTAGCCAAAAAAAAAAATTCACAATTGCTATCAAAGTAACACAAGATATGCTTGAAATTAAGAAAAGGTTTTGGTAAATGGTTATACTGGTTTTCTTTTTTGACTTTCAACACGTTACATCTCAATTTTAGTATTTGGATTCACACAATACATTGTACCTTGTCAAACAATTAACTAAGAAATACATCAACACAATTTTAATTAAAAGAATTGAGAAAAGAAAAGTCTATAAAAGGGTTCACACAAAGACAAATTAAAATAAATTGGATGTTATAATGGACTAGAGATGCAATTTACTATGGCACAAACATTTCTTTCAAGTCTTTTTATTTATAAACATAAACAGTACTATTGTAAAATTTTAGGAAGTGAGAGAAAATGAAAAAAAAAAATCAAAGTCAAACGATTATAATTAAGGTGTCTGTCATTTTGTATGAAGTGACTGAAGTATTTATGTGATTATTTTGCTTATATATATGGTTGACATGATTAAAAAAATGTTATGATTAATGATAATTTTATTCAGTAGAATAATCATTTATAAATAAAAATAAAATAACTATATATAGTCATATAATAAATATTTTGATTATTTTACAAAAGGTGACAAGCATCTATTCTAAAATTATATTTTTGTCTTTAAAGCTTGTTAGTCTTTAGTTCACAGATAATATCAAAATTCTTGAATTTGAAAATAACTTGTTATGACTTTTTTAAAAAAAAAATTTAACTATTTTAAGCTAAATTTTCAAAGATTTATCTCTGAAAGAAAAAAAAAATCGATGAACTAATTAAAGAAGACAAAATAAGAATATATTACAAAAAAAAAAAGGCTGATATAAAGAATTAAATATGTATAAAAATGCATTCAAGTGTAAATCTTATATAAAGGCCTATGGCCAGCTCAAAGTGGAATGGACGTTTTTGGGCTGAAACGAGCCAGTCCATCGGACATGGCCCATTTTGCCAATTCTATTTAAGATAGTGGTTTTTTGTTTTTCTATCTGATACTTTAGATAGTGTTTTATATTATAGGAAGAGAAATTAGATTAATCGATCTGTTGTCTTATGTGTTATATTATATATTTTTTTTCATTTTTTTCAATTATTTTAAAAAAAATAATAACTTAATAATAATTACAATATTTTTTACATTTTTTTATCCATCAAGAAAATTGTGACATAGAATAGAACAAGAAAATAAAAAAACATATAAAATCTAACTTTTTATGAATTCTAATTAGACAATTTGAAAAAATGAACATTACTAGGTCAACTAGCCCCTACACCAAGAAGTTTGATCTATTAGTAACCTAATTTTAAAATTTTTTTCCCCAAAGTTTAAATCTTTTAAAATTACGAGTTGCAACTCACGTATTATCTTAGTCTCCTCTTATCTACATCAAAAAAAAAAAAAAAATCAGTCCATACACGTTTACAATTTGAACACATGTATCTGTGATTTCTTTTGACACCTCTTTTTTTGGGAAACACGTGAGGTGAGGGGTGTAAAAAAAAAAGTGAGAAAATAATTTTTTTGCAATCCAAATCTCATTTTCCTATTTCAATATTCTCTTAGTCAAGTTGGCATCTTTAAAGGTTTACAAAAATTACTAGTAGAGCTCTGGTATCTATTATTGTCATTTTTAAAGGTTCATACTTTCAAATTCTAGATTATTGGAGAATGATTCTCCAAAGGTTCATATTTTCAAATTTAAGAATGTTCTAGTACTTAGGCATCAAGTAAGGTCCAAAAAACATGGAACCTTGAAGAAGATTCTAGAAGATTCTATTGTGTTTGTAAAAGCTCTAGAATTTAGTAAAATCATAGATACAAATTTCATTCTCCTGACTGAACATCAAAAACTCACTATTTAACATAAATATTGACAGCATTCAAACCACCATATTGGGGAAATCCAAACATCAACCAACAGTCAACAGTCCAATTTCCTACAGCATATGATTAACAACTAACCAATAAAAGCATATGATCAACAACTAACCAATAAACTATGAACAAAAACCATTGGTGTAAAATCTACAAATTACAATCACCAAAAAACCCAACAGAAACACATAATTACATCAAAAAAATGAAGTTGATCTTGACACTTGAGACAATGCATCTTCAAACTGGTTATCATCAATCTTCTCATTGCTCAAGCTAGGTGGGATGAATGATCTGAAGATCAGTTCCATGTTTGGAACTTCCTTCAACTCATAAGCTGCAATCTCGAGCGCCGGCAGTCGGAAAGCTCGATAAAATTTCTTCGCAGAAACAAAACCATAGAGCAATGACAGTATAGGAAGTGGAAACAGGAGTGGTGTGTAATAGAACTTCTGCACTATAAAGTAACCAACCATGGTCACTTGATATAATATCAGTGATGCTAGTATCCGGTTGTGAATGTGAGGCCACATCGTTCCATAGCTTTCATATGATGGAACATACACTTTGAGTGCCTGATACAAGGATAAGATAAATAATTAGAATATGATATGTAGACATGGGATTTTGATTATATGTTGTCCAGAACCAATATATCCAAAAGTTTAAGCTGTTAAAAAGAACTTCAGATCATGGAGGCAATGATAACAATGTCAAGAACCACTTTAAGTCAAAAGCTTTGTTGTTAGATAAAAACCCAGAAATGATTTTATATGTAACACATATACATGTTTGATCATGTATATATATATATAGCCAACCATATAGTTTCTAATAGAGCTTAATAATGTTGTGCAATTTATGTATAACTTTTTAACTTCTAAAGATGCTTTTTTCATGAAAACTGAGACCTACTTCTGTTTTTGCCATGCTTCTATTTTTTATTTTTTTTTAAAAAAAGTAATCTAAACGGTCTACACTTAGATAGAAAGACTCCTACTAAAAATCTAATCTAAATAAAATTTTAGTGCGATAAGACTTATTGTTGTATATACACATTTTGATCAGTTAAAATTTTCATAGAACATCTATTATTATAATGGCATCTCATTGTTTTACTTTCGAGCTCAAGAGTAAAAAGTAAACAATAGAAAACTAGGAATTAAAGAAAACAAAACTCCAAGAGACTCACCTGATTTTGCAGAATAAGACATCCTAGGCCAAAATATGCAACGCCAAACGGGATTATAAGGGGAGCAATGACTGAATAACATATTGTGACAATCAGCATGTCACCAGGAACTTAGTCCCATAACTAAGATCTCCAGGAAGCCAAGCTTCTTTCATCTCTGCTTCCGTCTTGCAAAGAACCTTCTTCTTTATATGGAATATAATAAGAGGAACTACCCGCGATAGCTCAAGCCCATAGCCAACAAAGAATAGGGGGCAAACAGAAGAAGAAAATTCAGTCAATTGCCTTGGCAAAGTTAAAAAAAAAAAATTGTTACATATATGCTTAACACATTAATTCCTGCCAACAAATCTAGAGAAAGAGGGTGATAAGAAACAAAAAGTACTGTCAAGACACCATTTGAGATGAATAGAACCTTCTTATGTTGCTTATGTCACAAGAAAGTAGCTATTCACCCTTCATTTATTTAAGAAAAGAACAAATATTAAGGCTATAAAATAAAAATTTTCAGAATTATGGGGAACAGTAGGTGATTTATCTGCTCATATAGGATAAATTAACAAAAGAAACAAAACTTAGGACATTATCTTACTTCAGAGCCACATAGGTCAAGAAGAAAGTGGCATTGCCAGGGAGGCTAGCAGCTAGCATGGACACAATTTGGCTTGGATTCTTCTCAATGGTCTTCAATGTCCTGAACAAGGTTCCACTTAGAGTAACTCCAATGAAGACATTCAGCTCGGTAAAGTAATAGTATTTCCCGGAAGCAGCCCTCACTGCGTGACTTTGGGTTGGGATACCTTCTAGTTTAGATAGGAAGAATAGGAGCTTAGGCAACACAGCCAAGAAAATAATCAATGCAAGTTGAGGGAGGTAAGCTTCCAACACTGTCCTCAAAGCCTTGATGTTCACAACCGGCTTTATGAATGGCAGAATTTTCACTATATTACTCAAAGTTGTAAATGCAGAAATGACTCCAATTGGAATTGTTGTGGGTATTATTGAAGGTTAATAAGGATGCGAAGGTTAATAAGGATGCGCAGGATTCTAGGGTCTCGTTGGGTGGCAAAGTTATGAGTCTAGGGAGATATGAGCTTGAACTACTGTTATGTGCGGCGCTGATGGGTAAGTCTGTCTTTTTAGGGTTTCTGGAGAGGCTTTATACTGGTGTGGATTATGGGGCTGGGCCTTGCACCAGGCCCATAAGCAGGGCCCGGTGGCCCTTAGGGAAGGTCCACATCATTTGCCCCCCAGGTCGGCGGTTTGGCGGGGCGAACTACCGAGCTATGTTGTATATACGATCTGTATTACTGTTGTATTATTATTATTATATTTTTATTTTACCGACTTGGACCTTTAGAGTGGGCGGAGTTTTTGTATGCCGACTGAGACAAGTAGGCCGGATGTTCCGGCCTACGATGGCCCACGGCAAAAGTCTTCAATTCGTGCCCGACCAATATTTTGGGAATGGTAATAGAACCCAGCTGTGCTTACGCGGGAAATTGTTCGTGTCATATTACCTTGGGGTAGGCAGCTATTCAATTGTCACACCTATTGCGTGTTGTGCTTCTCGAGGGGATTATGTCAAAAGGGGTTGTGCAGACTTCGTACCTTTGCGCTTCTTGAGGGGATCATGTTGAAGGGAGTGGCGCAGACTTCGCACCTGTCCTATCGTACCTTTCCCCTGCTATCATTATCTCGTGTTGCCTTTACGTCTTCCCGCATTTATTGCCCATCTCCTTTCGCATTTACTAGGCATTATTGTTTTGTTGTTATCGACACATATACCATATCTCGAAGCGTCTTCGTAATTGTCCCGTTAGCCGTTCTATAATCGGCTAATGACGCGATTGTCTTTTGTTCTCAGTCTATATAAGTGGTCCCCGCGTGGGCCACTTCTGTGCTCTCTATTGTTCATTTCTGCTAGTCCTCGAGCGTCTGCGTTTTCAGTTCCTCTCCTAGTCTACCTCCTCCATTGCTCCTTTCTTCATCCTTCTACTCACCGTAGGGCTTCTCTCACCGCCGTTCCTCCTCAAGTTTGCCTATATTCTCTACCTTACTAGCTGTCAAGGTTGTTTTTGGGTCATAGAATGGCTTCGATTAACGAACCAGGCTCGGTAGGTGCTGTAACTTCGATGGGTGAGGCCACTTCCGGTGGTGACTCCACCTAAGTGACCGTCGCAATTCCTCACTTGGCGGGGGACGTTGACGTTGTAGAGGTGACCTACGACCCTGAAATACTTGGGGTCGACGACCTTAGGGTAGAGGGTGCCCCATTTGATTATGATCTGCGAAAGGCTTGGTGGGTGGCCCAGGAAATTACTACGACGAGTTCGTGTGTAACTGAAGAATCCCTAAATAGTTTTAGGGATTCGATATACGGTGACTTAGGTTCGGCCGCTAATTTCGGCGTGTCCGCTTGTCCGCTGGGTTTTGGGGTTAGTGAGGGTCGGTATGGGGATCGATTTTTTACTTTGAACTTATACTATTCCTATAGATGTGGGGTAACACTCCCCCTGAATAATTTTGAAATGAGAATCCTTAGAACCCTCCAGGTAGCGCCTTCCCAGCTTCACCCAAATGCGTGGGCGACCCTCCATGCTTTCTAGAAAATATATACCGAATTAAATAGGTCACCTCGCACAGATGTCTTCTTTTATTTTTATACTCTAAAGGACCCAAAGAAACGTGAGGTCAGCTATCTATCTTTCTCCGCCAAAAAAGAGAAATCCTTGATTCTTCAAGCGGAAGATTCAGCTAAACAATTCAAGGGCTGGTTCTTCTGCGTGATCGAGCCTCCCTCGGGTCGCCCCTTCTTTATTGACAAAAGGGGAAAGGCAAAGTTCTCACTCCGGTGGCGGAAGAACTTTGGGCGAGTCGAGGAGGTTTTTACAGCGGACCTTGTACCGGCCGCTTATTATTTGGTAAAGGAGCTGGAGTCTAGGGTTTATGCCGACCCGACAGAAGCTTTCTATCGTGCCCTCCGATATATTGGTGTGTCATTAGTCATTTATTGTTGTCGTAGAGTATGTTGAAACATAACTGATGTTTGTTAATGTTTTAGATCGAAAGACGATGCCGAACCTGAGGAAAATCGCTGCTTCTCAGTCGGGGACGGAAGTGTCAGCACTAGTGACTCGAGTAGAGTCATCCACCTCCATTCCCATCGTCTTAGAGGATCCCTCGGAGGAACCATGCCCCCCTCTTATTCGTAGGAGGTCGGGGGCACGATAGTCGGTCGGCCAGGATACCGAAGGTAGATGAAGTTTTCTTTAAAATGCATTTTAGCATTTTGACATATGTATGTATATTAACATATACCCAATCTTTTGACATATATATGTATATTAACATATACTCAATTGGGTAGGACCTCAACCCCCAACCTCCGCCCCCGTTGCGCCAATCACAAGGGATGTCATCGGGGCGGATAGCACTCCTAGGACTACGGTGCCCCCTACTATGTCATCTGGTGATATGGAACGGCCATTTCTGCTAGGGGATTCTGCCTCCCGTGGCCAGGTAGTACTATATATATGTAGATATATTTATTTAGTATTATATTTTATTATATTTATATATATATATATATAACTTTCCCTGCTTCTTTATGTAGAATCGGTTAGATGGGCGCCTTGACCCAGCCGCCCTCCTTGCAAAGTTCGAGCACGTGGGTTCGGCAAACATGTTCGGTCAAGTGGGTCGGAGCTATGGCAACCAGATTCGCTTGGTGAAAGAATAAACAAGGTTAATGACTCGGAATGTAGGGATCATCCGAATAGTTCACAACCGCCTGAAATTCGACCTGCGAGCGAGCACAAACACCGACGAACTATGCGCTCAAAAAGAGGCGGCGGAGGAAAGGGCGGGAGCTGCCGAGAAGAAGGTCTCTACTCTAGAGGTGGAGTTAGAGACCGTAAGAGCAGTTGCAACAGCCGCCGAGGGCAAACTTGCTTCCGCCAGTGAGGAGCTAACTTGACTGAGGGACAACGCCCGATCGTCGGATGAGAAACTGCAAAAGGCGCTGGCGGATGTTAGAAAGCTACAAGAAGAGGTTAATGTTTGCAAGGGCTCCTTAGCAGGGAAGTCGAACAAGATAAAATTCCTGGAGGAGCGCCTTGCTAGTAATAAAGCAGCGGCCGATGCAAAAGTTGCGAAACTAGAGGCTTCTGTCTGTCAGCATACCGCCCTCATCCGACGATATAAAGAGGAAAGGAATCGAGCGATGGCTTCCCGAGCTCGAGTTTTGGACCGTGCTGCGGGCAAGTTAGCTCATACCCTCGTGAACGCCAGCAATGATGGCTTCAAAAACTGCCTTCAGCAAGTTTCCTTGCATCCCGGGGCACCTTCACTTGAAGCTCTTAAGTCAATGACAAGTTATCTGAAGGTGGTCCAGGATGGAGCGATTATCGATCCAGAAGATGAATATGAACTGGACCTTTCTATAGAGGTGTCGGATTTGGAGATCGAATCGGGCGATGAAGGGGTGCTTAGTTTTTTTTTTTTTTTTTTTTTTAAGGTGCGTGCGCAGGCGCGTGTGGACATATAACCCTTGTAACGTTTCTGGAGATATATTTGATTCTTTGTTCCGAATGAATGTTTGTGGTATATTCGGTTTTGTTTTGATCGCCCATAGCTGTAACCTTATTCTTGCTGGCTTATAAAGACACGTCTTGAATAATCAAGCAACCATTAAGTTGGTAATAACTTAGGAATTCCGATTGTATCAAAATAGGATAAGTACATCGTCGCATTGTCATCCGGGCCTTTATAGCTCGGGATAATATTTCTTTAATCTAGTTACATGCCAAGTGTTTGGTATCTCGCGACCTTCGATTGTAGCCAGCCGATAAGTTCCTTTGCCCAACACTTGTGTTATTACGTATGGGCCGTCTCATGTTTGGGCCAACTTTCCCTCGGCGGGATTTTTCCTGGCCTGGGACAGAAATCGTAGTACGAGATCGTTTTAGAATTCCCTGGGTCGTATGCCTTTATTGTATTCTCGGGCGAGCATTCTTTTTGCTTTAACCATTCTATTATACGCCGCCATTCTTGTTTCTTCTAGCAAGTCTAGATTTTCTATCATTGTGGAGTTTGCGTCGTTGTGAACTATTCTTCGAATGATTGGTTCTCCAACTTCCACCGACAGCATAGCCTCTGCTCCATACGTCAAGCTGAATGGTGAATGTCCGGTCGCCGTATGAACGGTGGTCTTATACGACCATAAAACCCAGGGTAACTCCTCCGCCCATCGCCCCCTTCTTATCTGCCAGCCTTTTCTTTAAGCCTTGCAAAATAGTCTTGTTTATTGCTTCCACTTGCCCGTTCGCCTGGGGGTGTTCTACGAAGGCAAAAGTCAATTGAATTCTTAAGTTCATACAAAATTCACCAAAATGTCGGTCGGTGAATTGCCGACCGTTGTCAGCGACTAGTGTGTGGGGGATGCCGAACCTGCATGAGAAATGAGATTGATTACTCGTCTATAATTAATTGGCGGGCTAAAATAATGTTTATTGATTGGTGAGCGGGTTGACTTGTGTCGTCTGACCTGAAAAAAATATGACTAGCGACGAATTTTTGTATATGGTTTGCCGTAATGGTGGCCAATGCCTGGGCTTCTACCCATTTGGAAAAATAATCGACCGCCACCACTATGAAACGCCTCTGCCCCGTCGCTGGCGGGAAAGGTCCCAAAATATCTATACCCCATTTTGAAAATAGCCAAGGTTCGATTATGCTATATAATTCTGTTGCCGAGGTTAGTATATTTGTAGCAAATTTCTGACACTTGGGACAGGATTTGACCATTCTGTTAGCATCTGCTTTCATAGTTGGCCAGAAGTACCCCGATCTCATAGCCTTAGATACTAAGCTTCGGGCTCCTACATGGTGGCCACATATTCCCTCGTGTAGTTCTCGCAACATGTACTGTGCCTGGCCGGGACCAATGCACTTGAGCAACGGTTGAGAAATGCCCCTCTTGAATAATTCTGTTCTGTATATACAATAGAAAGTGGATATCCGGACTATCTTCTTAGCTTCTGTTTGATCGGGAGGAAGGTCCCCATTGTGGAGGTATCTCCGGATTAGATCTCTCCAGTCCTCCTCATCTTGATCCACTACGACCATTGCTACTTGTTGTTTTTCTATGTTTGGTTTTGTCAGCATTTCTTGAATGAGGGTTCTATTTCCTTGTGTCGGCCTGGAGCTAGCGAGCTTTAAAAGTAGATCGGCTCTTGCATTCTGCTCTCTCGGTATATGCTCTACTTCCACTAGCTGAAATTCTCCTATTAATGCCTTTACCAATCCCAAGTATTTCTGCATACAATCCTCCCTTGCTTGATATTGTCCTCCTATTTGACTAGTCACCAATTGCGAGTCTAAACGGACCTTAACTTTTTCAGCACCCATTTCCTTGACTAACCGTAGGCCGGCTACGATAGCTTCATATTCTGCTTGGTTGTTGGAGGTTGAAAATCCAAACTTGAGTGCACATTCTATTGTAATACCTTCCGGCCCTTCTATGATGATGCCCGCCCCTGAACCTTTACAATTAGTCGAGCCGTCAACATATAGCACCCATACTCCTTTCTCGTCATTATATTGCTCATCATGCCCCGGAGTCAATTCGGCTATAAAATCTGTCAATGCCTGTGCCTTTATTGGTTTCCTCGGCTCGAAGGCGATTCCATGCTCTGACAATTCTATCGACCATGCCAACATTCTACCTGATAAGTCTGGTTTTTGCAATATCTGTTTGAGAGGTTGGTTTGTTCGAACCACAACCTGGTGCCCCTGAAAATACGGTCAAAACCGCAGGCCCGAGTGAACCAGAGAATAGGCCAATTTTTCAATATGTTGATATTTGAGTTCAGGGCCGCTCAGGGCCTTACTGGTAAAGTATATGGGCATTTGGGTGCCGTTTTGTTCTTTAACCAGCGCGGAGCTAATGGCCTGGTCACAGGCTGCTAGATAAATGTATAGTGTATCCCCGGGACAGGGAGTAGCGAGAATGAGCGGTGTCGCCAAATAATGTTTTAATTCCTCAAAAGCCATCTGACATTCTGGCGTCCATTGGAAGTTCTTCATGTTTCTTACTACTGAGAAGAAAGGGAGCGATCGTTGTACCGCTTTAGCTACAAACCATGTCAAAGCAGTGATTCTTCCGCCCAACCTCCTTACTTCCTCAACGCTTCTCGGTGAATTCATCTCACATATAGCTTGGCACTTTTCCGGGTTAGCTTCTATTCCCCTTTGAGTTATCATAAAACCCAAGAATTTGCCTGCCGGTGCCCCAAAAGTACATTTCTCAGGGTTAATCTTCATCCCAAATTCTCTCAACGTGGCAAAAGTTTGTCTCAAGTCCTCTAAATGCTGGGTAAAACTCATGGACTTTGTCAGTATGTCATCCACATATACCGCCAAATTCCTACCTATTTGTCCTTTAAACATCTTATTCATTAGACGCTGATAAGTTGCCCCAGCATTCTTTAATCCAAATGGCATTACTTTATAGCAATAACATCCTTCCTCGGTAACAAAGGTCGTTTTATCCTCATCCACGGGATCCATTCTTATTTGGTTGTAACCAGAATAGGAGTCCATAAAATTCAATAGAAGATGTCTGGCCTTATCTACTAGTCGGTCTATATTGGGTAGGGGGTAAGGGTCCTTAGGGCATGCCTTATTCAAGTCAGTGAAGTCCGTACACATCCTCCACCTTTCGTTTGATTTCTTTACCATAACTACGTTAGATATCCAAGAAGAATATTCGACCTCACGGATAAACCCCACATTCAACAACTTTTGCACTTCCTCCCTTATAGCCGCTTGCCTTTTCGAACTAAATAACCTTTTCTTTTAAGCTATAGGTTTAGTCCCAGGTTTAATGCAAAGTTTATGAGTTATAATGGAAGGGTGGATACCTGGCATGTCGGCAGTAGTCCAGGCGAAAGCTGCGGCATTTTCCCTCAGAAGAAGTTCGAGTTCCTTTTGTTGCTCCGCACTCAAATGTGTTGAGATCCGGACGGTCCGTCCCTGTTCCCCTAACTGGATCTCCTTGAATTCTCCTGATGGTGCTAGTCTTTCCTGCATGAAGTCTGCTCGAACATCAACCTCTTTAATAGGTAAGGTTCTCGCCTCCGGTCCCACGTCCTCCTTGCACGTCGTCTCTTGCCGGTCCTTGACCGCTGTGATCACCAGTCCCTTCTGGTATAATTCCCTTGCCACCAATTGATTCCCCTTTATAATATCCATACCTCCTTGCAAGGTCGGGTATTTAACTACCAGATGACAGGTGGAAACTACTGCCCGTAGTTGGTTAAGCACAGGTCTTCCCAAGATCACATTGTATAGCGAAGAACAGTCCACTACTAAGAACTCGATAGTTTTAGTGACCTGGTCGGGGGCGTCACCGAATGTTGCCAATAGCTTGATCACCCCTTCCACTCGGGTTTCTGCCCTGGAAAAACCTATCAAAGTCCCCCTGTATGGCTCTAGCGCTTTTCTATCAATTGCCATCTGCTGAAAAGTTCTCAAAAATAGAATGTCCGCCGAACTCCCCTGATCGACCAAAATCTTCTTGACCAGACAATTTGCAATCATAACTTCTATCACCACTGGGTCATCATGATCTCGTTGAATGTCTACATAATCCTCATCGGTAAAAGTGATTGGGGGATCTGGCTTTTCACCCCTTATCCTCTGATTACGACCCACCTCATTCACCTGATGATAATGCCTCTTACCTTCCCTATAGTGCTTCTTCTGCTCTCCTGCCGTTGCCCCTCCCGAAGCAAACCCGCCAAAAATAGTATTTATCACCCGATGGGGAACCTCTCTTCCCTGTTTTGATGGTTCGTCTTGTCGTCTCTCTTCCGACCTATCCCGTATCCTGTTTTGCACGAACTCCCTAGGCTGGTAGTTGCTATTCTTAGGTCGGTGTTCCCCCGACAGCCCCCCAAACCTCGGTTGTTGCTGTAATCTGAATTGCTTCAAGTGCCCCTTCCTAAGGAGACTTTCGATAAGTTCTTTTAATGCCATACACTCTTCTGTGTCATGCCTGTTCCCTTGGTGATATTCACAATATAACCTAGGGTTTACACCTGAGCGGGGCTTCATCGGTGGAGGGAGTTGAACCAACCTCGTTTGACATATCTCATGCAACACGCGCGCCCTGTTTTGGTTTAGGGACGTGAACTTAGGGAACGACCGAGGTTGGATTTCCCTATCTCTTCCACCCTCACGCAGCTTGCCTTCCTTTGGAGCCGCTCTCTCCACTTTTTCTAAATTGATGTACTTCCTTGCTCGCTGCAACAGTTCTTGGAGAGAGCCTGGAGGGTTCAAAGTAATATTTTCCCTGAATCGTCCAGTTCTAAGCCCCGCCATAAGGGTGTGTACCGCCACTTCATCCTTCAAATCTCAAATCTGTAAAGATAGTGCTGTGAACCGCTGGATATATGACCTTAAGGATTCTTCCTCGGCTTGTCGCAAGGTCGCCAACACAGCCGGAGTCTTCTGCGGGGGAATACTCGTGGAGAAGCGTGCAACAAACTGATCTGCCAACTGGTCAAACCCGACTATAGATCTCAGGGGTAAGTTGTTGAACCACTGTAACGCTGCTTTCCTTAGTGAAGTTAGAAAGGTCTTGCATTTTATCTCATCTTCCACTCCAGAAATCAACATTACATTTTCAAAACTACATATATGTTCAACCGGATCTGTTGATTCGTCATATAAATCTAGAACGGGCTGTTTATAGTGACTCGGTAATGGATAAGTCATGATCTGCTCGACAAAAGGATGTTTAGGTTGCCTACCTGTCGTCAGCGGAGGAGGTGCTCGGGAACTAGTTAGGGTTACGATCTCAGTAGAAATTACCTCTGGATCAACTTGCGGGGAATATTGACCTGTAGATTGTGCTGTACCTTCTACTGTAGTCGGGACATGAGTGTCGTCTCTGCTTCGTAACTTTTGTATTTCCCTCATGTCTTCCTGCCTTTGTGCTTTTAATTCACGTATCTCCCGTTTCATATCCTGTAAATGGTCTAACAAAGTTGCGAGGACTGATTGGTTTGGGTCTCGCTGCTCGGTGCCTTCTAGCAACTGGGATGCTCCTACTGGGTCCGGGGCGGTGCCGGGGGTATCTTTTAACAATTGGGATACGCCTACTGGGTTCGGGGCGGTACCGGGGGTATCTTTTTGTGGGGTAGTGGGGTCCATGGATTTTAAACGCGTCCGACCAAAAAACCTGAAGGTGGAGTCCACGCTCACCGCACCAATGTTGTGGGTATTATTGAAGGTTAATAAGGATGCGCAGGATTCTAGGGTCTCGTTGGGTGGCGAAGTTATGAGTCTAGGGATATATGAGCTTGAACTACTGTTATGTGCGGCGCTGATGGGTAAGTCTGTCTTTTTAGGGTTTCTGGAGAGGCTTTATACTGGTGTGGATTATGGGGCTGGGCCCCGCACCAGGCCCATAAGTAGGGCCCGGTGGCCCTTAGGGAAGGTCCACATCAGGAATCATGTAAAAGAATATAGTTAGCGCAACAATAACACACACCACATACTGCCGCACTTGTCTTTCAAAGAACTTGATCTTCAAATTAGGCCATAATATTTGACGCCGTTCAGGAGCATCGATGACTGTCCAAAGATTAACCATTTGTGCATGTAAACTCTGTGCAGCAGATGCTGCAGTCACCCTATTATTGAAGAAGACAACAACAACATTTTGCTGTTTTTCTCTAAGAGTAATCTTTTGGTCAGATTCCAATTTTGGGATTGTTTCATCAATCTTCTCACTGTAATATTCTATGCTATCCACCTTTTTACCAATAAGACCAAGGAAGCCAGTCTTGTTAGTAGGTCTAGTTCCTTCTGGTTTCGCTGTTTTTTTCGATGCTTCAAATATTACTTTGGCACGTGCAAGCTTCTTCCTATACCCTTCTAACTCCTCCCAAATCTTATTCACCTGTTAGAATTAAAATTAAAGGAATTCAATCATACTATAATACAGCAATCTCATACTAAAAAATCTGAAGAAGCACCATAAACCGGCTAAAAAGAACAAAATCATTAGATCTACTGAATTCTTTCTTAGATTCCTGAATACCACAACAATTAGAAACTCCAACAAGGAAAACTCCATCAATACAAGAAACGCACCGCTTTATTGTTTGTGACAATCATAGATCTGTAAAAGGTTTCAGGATAGATGGTTCTGAAATACGAGTCAACGTGATCCTTTTTAGTTTGACCTTCAGAAACTTTAGGAATGTCCCTCACAACAATGGCAAATTGTTCCGGCTTGATTTCTGGAGACTTAAGTGCTTCAGCTAGCAAGACTGAGACATGTTTGTAACCTTTCCATAAGAGAATAAGTGAAAAAAATGAAACCCAATAGGTGGCAATCAGAAATGCCCACAACCTTGGGTTCTTCTCCTACACATACAAGAAATTACTTAGACCATGGTATTATTATCTTGGGAAAATATTGAAGAATCCAAAAAGAACCAAAAATGCAACTTACTTTAATATTTCCCATAGACAGGTGATCAAGTTCATTGAAAGTTCCCTTGCTAACAGTTTTCTTACTGTTTACGACATTGTCAGTAATAGCAACAGGCAGGACTGGTAGCAGAATAATGCCAGATAAAACTAGGATTCCCAACACTGTCACATTGATGAAAACAACATAATTAGAGTCTTACAAACTTGATTCACAAGTCATCAGATATCAGGGTGATTTCCACCAGCAATAGAACTAATAAGGAAATTACACATAGACTGTCATTTGGGTTACATTTAATTTAAGTAAAAGATTTTTGTGAAAGTACACGGTATCATTAGAAAGCGAGTGATACAGACAGGGATGATTGCGTGTGTCATGAATTTTGTGAAGAGATATGAGTGATATAAATGAGATTTTATCTCTCCTAATAGGAGTGGTGATACTTGTCAAATCATTATTTAAGTGAGACTAAGAAATATGCTTAACTATGCTAAAATGGATCAATGCAAAGATATTGATCATTCGTTTAGTCTACTTGCTATCAAGAAGCATGGGTTGAACATTTACGAGGATAATAGTGTGTTGAGTTCAAGTTAGCCACTAGTACAAATGGGATTATTTCTCATAGTTTAATCACGGTTTAGGTGAATGACCTCTAATCACAAACATTCTTGCTACTTGTGTATTTAAGATAGACAGTTCTATTGTAACCTTTATAACCTTCCTTCAATCTACATTGAGTATTATCAGTTCAGCATTGCAAACCTCCTTTATAACTTGGGGGCAAAGGTTGGCCGTCAACATTCGTTGTAACATTATAAAGATTACACCTGCATTCTGTGCACCCCCACCCCCACCTATCTTCTACACCACGTGTATCAATGGCGTGGAGATTAATCATCCATTTCTCTTCATACCCAGGTGGAATTTCTACAGGATTACCAATCTCTACCCCAAAAGGGTCTGGAATATATGTTGCTGTTTTTCGCGTTTCAGATCCAATGCCAAAATATTGTGGAAGTGTATTTCCCTGGCATACTCCAGCATTTTTTACAAGAACGATATCCTCTGTGCTTGTGGAATTTATGGGTTTGTGGTATCTAGCAACAAGCCAGTGATGAAGATAAACTTCGTAGAGAGGAACAGAATTTCCCTCTTCATCAACTACTTCACCATTGAAACTCTTGAGTGCGACATGACCTTCGGGAAACTTGACATCATAGTAAAATTTGTTTGAGCTTATCCCTGGTGACAGTTCAACTTTGGGGGAATAGAAAACAGCTGATTTTACTTTACTTGCGGTTTTGGTATAAGCATCCGAGTATGGTGTGCACAGTGCCAGTAATAGGGTTACTAATGAAATTACCCACTTTTGTCCTAGATTTCCCATTTTCACTTGTCCGAATAATCATTATGAGATGTATCCATTACTTAAAAGTAATTAAAAGGATTAGAATCTATTTAGAATGAATTTAATATAATAATTTGTTCGTTATCGAAAAAAATAAAGTAATTTTGTTGTGTAGAAGCTAAAGAGAGATCAAAAGATTTTTTCTTCGTTATTAAAGTTGCTTTTCCTCTCATAGAAAATGATAGGTTTATGCTTTTTTTAAGTAGCATTCTCACATGTTTATTTATTAAAAAAAAAAAAAAAAAGACTTTAATCTTTCATGGTACTTTTGCTTTCTTCTTTTTTTCAAAACCAACTCATACAGTCAAAACTTACACGAAAGGTTTTTGTTTCTTTCTGCCAGAGTGCTGGCTTAAAAAGGCTCTTCCATATAGGCTATAAGAATGAAAAGAGTGAAGAAACCGAAAAGAAAAAATGTAAACAGTGCAAGCAGGAAAAAAAAAATAACAGAAATAAAGAAGAAAAACTGTAAAGTTGTAATTTGTGCTATAACTTTTACATTAAATACTATAAATAAAATTCAAATAAATAAGTGTATTATGAGAGTTTAGAGATCGAAAGTAAATAGAAGGCACTAGGAAGAAGTTCTCAAAGTGAGTAAAATAATAAGAGAGAAAATCTGTTAGTTTCATTTTCTGTATTATATACTATCACTATCTGATAAACAATATTTTGTGTTTATCCATCTACCTTATGATTATGTCCTGTGCTCTTATTTTATGTTATATTAGTAGACTTTAGCTTTGATTTATATTTTAGAGGTCTAAAATGAGTTGGTTGCATTATTATCCTTTTATTATTCTATTCTATTTTATTTCTCTTTATTTTTTTTTTTCATTTTATTTTAGTTGCATTTTGTTTTATCCAGTTAAAACCTCCCATTTTAGCTTAGAAATAATTAAAACAACTCATTGATTCTTTGAGGATTTAACCTGAGTCGAGCTTTATTGTGAGACTGAAATTTAATTTGGAAGCCATCTAGAGTAGTGATGTTCTGGAAAGCTTGTCACTATCCTCTCAATTAGTACAAAAAAAAAAAAAAAAAACATAAAAATATATTTCTTAAATAAAAATACAGAATTATTTTTTTTTCCCAATCAAAAGAAGTAGGATAAGAAATAAGATTAAAAAAAAAAAAAAATGTCACAGCAGATTTTAATTCATTCGATGGAACTCATCAAAGCATATTGGAAAAGGAAACAGAGCTGAAGATGAAAGAATGTACCTGTAGGAGGAAGACGAAATGGCAACCTTTTGTTGAAATCAGTCTTTGCTTGCCCCAAATAATGAGTGGAAATCAACTTATATACAAGTCGGGGTACTTAGGCATTAAGTGATACGTAAAAATTTATTTATTTTCTTTTCTGCAAATTGTGTTGCTTAATAGAATCTTAATTCAACCTTTGATTTGGTATTATAATAATTAATTTTTGCTAATTCAAATCTCATTCTGTAATACGTTGATTGTTATGAATTATTAAAAGGATTTTACCCAGAAACATCAATGCTCTTAGGTAAATGCGTTGACAATTTCACCTTTAAAGTTCTCTCTCGTACTCCTTTTGAATAGATATTTGCTTTCAGATGTGATTAAGGATTAACTTGTATGCTTCAACAGTCAGTATATTATCTAGAAGGAATACAAGCGTCCTTCATTCAAACAAGTTACGAGGAAAGAATTTTCTTGAAATAGTAACTTCTCATACTTTTGGATAGATTTTTTTTTTTTTTGGAGAGAAAGTAGGAATGCATTAAAAAAGAGAAAACGCATTGCAAAGCGTGGGGAATTTAGTTACAATTAAATAATGCCAAGTCTATGCTTATAACTATTATATCGTGTCAAGAATCATTTTTACTAAAAATTTAAATTGTTAACTGGAAGCTTCAAGAATGACTTTATTTTATGCACATTTCTAATTCAAGGAATACAATGAATGTTGAAATGTATCTCCACTCATTTTATTCATAATCCACAAAAATAATCATTATGTCAATGAGGTTTATTTAGCCGGTAAGAATCAAATTATTTTATTTATAACATTTATGTTCAAGTTACATTTCAGACAGGTCATTGTATTGACAATTTCTAACTTCCAGTATAAATCTTTGCTGAGGCTTTTTCCGTGCCCTAGCTTTACAATGGGATAACCACTCACTCTAAACTTTTTTAAACCGAAAAAAGAAATTACACCATTATTATATATGGTTAGCCACTTGCAACCAGCAAGGAATGCACCGGTTCTTTAGTCAAATTGGAATAATTGTTTGTGAAATTCTAAAGTGAAGAGCTCCTCCCTAATTATTTTAGAATTTTGGCATGTAACCCCCATCTACTAATTTAGATTTTCTGCAGTTACTACTTAGTGGTAGTGGTTTTTAACCATTTAATGAGACTATTACTGCTCTGTTAACTTCATGTAACGACTAAGAGATTGCTACTGCTGAAGCAATAACTGCAAGAAATCTAAATCCCCTTATTATTCTCATTCTCAATTTAAAATTAAAAAAAAAAAGTTTGTGAAGAGAAAAATATAGCTTTCCTCCTTTGTTAATTTTAGTGGTCGGTTTAATAATGTGAAAAGCCAACCATCTTGTGTATTTTCTAAGCAACGCATAGAACAATTCAATCATACATCTGAAAATGTACTATTCAACGCTTATATCATATTCACAAAATATTCATTAAGATCCAAATAATAAAATGATCTCGTAATCTCTAATGAATATCCACACACTTCTTTTTTACTTTTACTTTTTGTGTAGATGATCTCACCCTTTGACTTAAAGAATAGGAAAACAAGTTGAGCGTGAGTATACCAAGATATAAAATAATTATTTGGGCTGGACCAGTTCTTAACATAATATCATATCAATGTTTTTCGACCTATAATAGTCAACTTCTGTTCGGTGTACTGCATTTTAACAATTAAATTGAAATTTCAGCTGAAGAAATTGATGGTACTGAGATATAAAATAATTTTTTGAGTTGAAATAGTTCTTGACATTACATCAATAATATCAATGTTTTTGACCTATAATAATCAACATTTATTGGTTCTACTGCATTTTCACAATTAAATGGAAATTTCAGCTGATGAAATTGATGAATCCTTTATTTACGGCTTAAGTTTAAAGGGTTTTCATTTGCAAGGTCGTATTATATTAAATATAAAATTATTACATCTTCACTAAATGACTTAATCTTTTGAGTTAGATGGTTGCTTGCCATTGAGGTTTTATAGGCAAAACAAACTTATAATAATAACCCCACGTCATTGCTAGTTATAGTTTTTTTGAATAGGGGTTTAGATTCAACCAGTCAAAATCTACTCTCCTTAGATAAATCAGAACCAGATATGCGCTGCAGTATTTGGTACTATCATAGAAACTTCGCAAATTCACATTGCTGAAATATCAAGAAGATTGGCCAATTCTTCATTTGGAATTGGAATTCCGAGGAAAATTACCTCTAGAAGGTTAAAACTGACTATTATTAGAGCACTATTTTCTTGTCATAGTTATCAAAACTAGACTGAAATATCTAGAAGATTTGAATCAAATCAGTAAGTGCTATTATTTTTCATTCATATCAAGACAAGAAAACAAAGGAAAGATCCTCTACAACAATATCCATGATTTGAAAATCAACAAGAAGAAGTTCTTTCAGAAGTGTCCCAGGTCCCAACTCTTCATGTTCTTAATTATTTAAAACAATCTGCATATTTGAATGATCTACACAACAACCTAGAGAAATCCTAAACATGACATTAAGAATCTAATATCGTCAAGAATTATTCTCAACTCCAAATTTGAAGACGCCATGCATGGGTGAAGTTATTCCAAACATGACAATAACCCTTTACCACAATATTTATCATTTGAAAATCCTAAACAACAAATTAATGCTTCTCAGATTGCTCAAGCCTCCCTCACTTTTGGAGAGAAAGTATCTATAGTCTGCTACGAACAAGTAGAACAGCCTGATAAACACTAAAAAAGTGTTTATCTTTAAACTCTTATTCTTAATCTTTATGTTTTAATTTTGTACTTAATTAATGAATTAACTAATATTCATTTCATTGGAATTCAATTAAAATTAATTATTTTTCATATTATATAAAGGTCAAATTTATTTGTTGTAAAATTTTTATTTTTAATACTAAACCAGAATGACTTCAATCCAATTGGGTGAATTTTTATATCTAAAATTAATTGAAGAATTAACTAATATTTATTTCATTGAGATTTGATTAAAATTAATTATTTTTTATATTATATAAAGGTCAAATTTATTTATTATAAAATTTTTATTTTTAATACTAGACCAAATTAATTTTAATGCAATTGGGTGAATTTTTGTGCCTAAAATTAATTGGAGAAAGACGTATGGACCTTTTAGAGGGTCTACGACCTTACCTATTATAGGTTAGTCTTAGCCTAGCCTGTTAGTTATTGAAGTTAGGCCAATGCTTTAATATAGTTTATTTAGTTAAAAAGAATAGGTCTGTTTGCATTAAGCCTAGACCAAAATGATTTCAACGGAATTGGGTGAACTTCTGTTCCTAAAATTAATTGGAGAAAGATGTATGGACCTTTTAGAGGGTCTACGACCTTACCTATTATAGGTTAGTCTTAGCCTAGCCTATTTAGTTATTCAAGTTAGGCCAATGCTTTAATATAGTTTATTTAATTAAAAAGAATAAGTCCGTTTGCATGAAGCCTAGACTAAAATGATTTCAATGCAATTGGGTGAACTTTTGTGTTTAAAATTAATTGGAGAAAGACGTATGGAACTTTTGGAGGGTATACGACCTTACCTATTATAGGTTAGTCTTAGCCTAGCCTGTTTAGTTATTGAAGTTACGCCAATGCTTTAATATAGTTTATTTAATTAAAAAGAATAGGTCTGTTTGCATGAAGCCTAGTAGTCTATTACCCTCCATGCCAATTTATTTAATTTATTACATATAATTATATGTTAATAAACATATATAATATATAAATTATTTCAAATAAAAGTAACTTAATCTCATAATTAGTTTTTTGCATTATTTATGAGTCAATAAGGATGGTAAAGTCTAATTAAGTAAAAGTTTACTGTTATAATATATATTTTGCACAATATTTTCTGTTATATTATGGCCTTTCCGCGTTGGGTTTTGGCAATGGTACGAGCACAAACTTTGGTTTTCTAGATATGTTTTAAGATAGAGGAAGACTTCATGTGCATTCTTGTGCCTGTTACTCTCTGGTTAATTTTCAATAGTCATTCATGCAACTGGAAGAGTGGAAAGTTTTGTTTTTTCTCCCTATATATTGCAGATTTTGGGTATGGCCAAAGATGACTTTCTCTTTTTATCCCTTACACTATTGTAAATTTAAAAAAGACTCTCATGTTTTAAATTAAACAAAGCCAAAGGTTATTGCCAAAGAGATAATAATAATGTACGAGAGATTAACATGTTCATGACTTATGGCTGTGCGTCATAGATATCAAATACCAAGTCAGTATATGGATACATTGTTAATAATTATATGTGTTGGACTAACCCACAGTTAAAATGTTAGATAGATTATTTTATATGATTAGTATTTCTCATGTGACCTTAGTGCACGTATTCCTATAACCTGAAGTAACTACAATTCATTTTATCATAAGTCACATAGTTTGATATTGTCCTATGTCAACTTTAAACAGGATGACCAATGGAGGAATGATTGAGTGTGTTATGAATTACGTGAAGAGATGTGAGTGATATAGATGAAATTTTTTTCTCCTAATAGGAGTAGTGATACTTGTGGGATCAGTGATTAAGTGAGATTAAGAAATATGCTTAACTATGCTTAAATGGATCAATATAAGATATTGATCATTCATTTAGTTAGCCTACTCACTATCAAGTAACATGGATTCAACATTTACGTGGATAATATTGTGTTAAGTTCAAGTTAAACACTGGTAAGAATGGGATTATTTCTCATAGTTTAATCACGGTTTAGGTGGAATGACCTCAAATCACAAACATTCTTGCTACTTGGGTTGGAATGATACATCACCCACTGTCTATAATTCAAAATATGTCCTTATCAATGTAGCAAGAATCTATAGGGTCTGCAAAAAAGGTAGAAATGAGACTGCAAGAAACCCTCTGAAAATGACGAACACATAAAGTCCATTTCTAAGATTGAAGTCATTGATAGCAAGTATCTGGTTTTCATAACAATTCCTTTGTTATATTGGTTAAGAGAAGCAAAACACATTTTCTGTAACATCTGATTTTTGGTCAATAATCCATCATTTGAGATGAGCTTACATCGAAGTCATTGATATTCTAAAATACAACGTACCCATAAAAAAGTATGGAATCTCTCGAGAAAAAAGAAAAAAAAGAGAGATAAACCATTTGTTCGTATTTTTAGTTTAAGTAAAAACGGAATAACATCTCATCTCACAATTTGCCCTCTTTTTTTCTTTTTTCTTTTTTTGTCATACTCTGTTATTGTTAATAAAAAAACTATAAAATAATGTTACAAGTTTTGATAAGTTATTAAAAAATAAAATTTTGGACAAATAAAAAGAAAGTTAATAAGAAATGAGATAGAATATGAGATAGATTTAATTATCTAAATAACATAATATTGTTCATATATTTATTGGGGCATAAGTAAATTTGATTAACAATAAAGGGTGAAACTCCTTTACATCATCAAGATGTTGAGACTAACAAACAAATCAGTAGATCACCGTATTCCCAACACCAACAACACATCAAAGGTGATGTTATTCCCTATGTGATAATCACCCTTTCCCACAATATCAATTATATAAGAAGTATATCCTAAACAGCAAGTGTTTCTCAAATCAGCCAAACCTCCGTCACTCTTGGAAGGAAAAAGCTTACAGTCGTTCTGCTAGTAGGAAGTAAAAGAGCCCCATCAATCCAATGTGTGGTTTGTTGTTACTGTAATCAGATACCAGAGTCAAGGTTTCTCCATCCATTATCTTAATAGAACCTGGTCTAGGATAACAAGTTGTCATTCCTACAATGTAGCCTTTCTCATTTCCTACTTGCTTCCCCATCCCATATTTTGATAATGATGTACAGATAACCCACCCATCCTGAAATCATCAAAAAGATTTTTCATTTCAAGATGATATGGGTTTAAGTGAAATTGTTATAATTGGAGGCATAGCAAAGATTTGAGTATAAGAAGCCGGATTATATATGTATATATATAGTAACTAAAGAAAACATGGGGCAAGATGTGTAATTACTATAAAATACTAAAGTAACACATGGATGAGATATATAATAACTATATAACACTAACAAAAAATTGAAACATGTATGGACCATTGGCACCCTTACTTTCTCTCCCTCTGCCACTCCTTTTTTTCTTTTTTTTTTCCTTGCGGAAATGTAATCTAGAAAAGTCTAACAAGGTAGAAGAAAAACGAAGGCAAAAGGATATCAGCCTAAGAAATTAAACAACTAACTGCAACAGAAAATGCACTACGCAGCAAAACTTGCAATATATTCAAGACTTTTTATAGATTAATCTGGAGAAATGAAGAAAGTTTCAAAAGTAAAATTGATCAAGTCAAAGTATGAGTATAGAAAAATGAAGAAGTAGATGGAATATAAAGAAGGAAAAGACTGTAGGTTTTGTGGCAGAAAAGAAAAATAGGAAAGCAAAATATGTAGAAGGATTTGAATGAGGAGTGGGGAATAATTTTATTCATAGCAGCAACAGTACATTTATAATATTTCAAACAAGCAGAAAGACCTAACGTGTTGCCAAGATTTCAGCAATCTTGGATAACAAACTACTTGCTCCTAAAGTTTAGGAACCACTTATTGACTAAGTCTAAAACTGAAACAATAACTGATAACATAAAATAACAAGACACGTAATGCATGCAGGCCAAAAAAAAAATAATTAACACTCCTCCTTGTTTTAGGAACTGCAAACTCCAATCCTCCGCCTTAAATGCTCAAACTTGCTAACAGGAAGTGGCTTTGTAAACAAATCTGCCAATTGATCCTCTGACTTGCAATAAACTAAAGTCACTTCTCCATTTTGCTGCATTTCTCTCAAGAAGTAGAGCTTGATGTTAAAATGTTTAGTCTTCCCATGACACACTGGATCCTTTCAAATTGCAATTGCTACCTGGTTATCAATAAAGATTTATGTCTTATGATTTTGCTACAAATGTAAATCACATAAAACCTTTTTTAACCATAAAACTTGATTTACTGCTGCTGTTGTTGCAATGAATTCAGCTTCAGCGGTAGATTGTGCTACTATCTCTTGCTTTTTTGTTCACCATGAGAAAACTCCTAAACCTAGGCTGAAACAATATCCCGACGTACTCTTCATGTCATCAACGGATCCAGCCCAATCATTATCAGAGAATCCATACAACTTGAATTCTTGACACTTCTCCAACTTGAGACCATAATCAACAGTGCCTTTAATATATCTCAGTATTTTTCTTGCTGCTCTTAAATGCATTTCACTAGCACAATGCATAAATCGAGACAAGAGACTTACAACAAATAGAATATCTGGCCTTGTTACAATGAGATACATTAGACATCCAATCAAGCTCTTATAATGTCCTTCATCAACTTTATCAGCATCATCTTCCTTGCTGAACTTCTTCTTTTGATTCATTAGGGTGTTGACTGCTTTGCACTCCTCCATTTGAAATTTCTTCAATATTTCCTTTGCATTTTTTTTTGGCAAATAAACACATCATTCTCATTTTGTTTGATCTCAAAACCAAGAAAATAAGTCATAAGGCCAAGATTTGTCATTTCAAAAGCCTGCATCATTTCTTGTTTGAACTCCTCAACCAGCCTTATATCATCTCCAATCACTAAAAGATCATCAACATAAAGGGAAACTATGAGAAAGTTATTTCCCTTATGTTTCACATAAAGGGTGAATTCAGATAA
The DNA here is from genome assembly GCA_022379115.2 of Bauhinia variegata. Lineage (NCBI taxonomy): Eukaryota > Viridiplantae > Streptophyta > Magnoliopsida > Fabales > Fabaceae > Bauhinia > Bauhinia variegata. The sequence continues at coordinate 11,216,139 of CM039439.1, read as the reverse complement.
GCTTTTTACAAAGCCTATGCTCAATAAGTGATCATTTATCTTGTTGTACCAGGCTTTTGGTGCTTGTTTAAGGCCATAGAGAGCCTTTTTGAGTAGATAGACTTTATCTTCTTCACCTTGCTTCAAAAAAACCTCTAACTGCTCCACGTATATTTCTTCTTGTAAAACTCCATTTAAAAAGGCTGATTTGACATCTAACTGGAATACTTTCTAGCCTTTTTGAGCAGCAACATTTAGTACCAATCTAATTGTAGCTAATATGGATACAGGAGCAAAAGTATTAGAATAATCAACACCAAAGACTTGTGCATCCCCTTTAACTACGAGCTTGGCCTTTTGTTTGTTGATTGAGCAATCTGCATTTAGTTTTGTTCTGAAAACCCATTTAACTCCAATGATTTTTCTATCTTTAGGCTTGCTAACCAACTCCCATGCTTTGTTTTCTGAATCATTGACAGCTCTTCCTCCATTGCATTTTTCCACTTCGGATCTTTGAGCGCTTCTTCACAACTAGCAGGTTCACATATTGCTACATTACATCTTTGATAAATGTCTGACAATAACCTTGTGCCTTTAATTGAAGGTTCATCTTATAATTCATTCTGCCATAGCTTTGTTGTTTGCTTCCCGAGTTGATTATCTTCCCAATTGTTGAAAGATCCAATTGTTCTTTGTGTATTCTTCCAGTCCCATTGTTGATCCTCATTGAAATGCACATCTCTACTAACAGTTATCTTCCCTGTTTGAGGATGATAAACTTTGTAGGCCTTTGAAACTGAACTGTATCCCACAAAAATACCTGGGACTACCTTCTTGTCAAGTTTGTCACGCTTAACCTGTGGAACATATGCAAAACAAATACAACCAAACACCTTGAGAAACGTTAGAGAAGGCTTCTATCCATACCAAGCCTCAAAAGGAGTTTTATTTTTCAAAGCCTTAGTTGGAAGTCGATTTTGAAGAAAGACTGCTGTGTTAGCTACTTTTGCCCAAAATTGTTTAGGCAAATCCTTCTCATGCAGCATACATCTAGCCATCTCCATTACCCATCTATTCCGCCGTTCCCTAACTCCATTTTGCTCTGGAGTGTATGGAGCTGTAAGTTGATGTTCAATGCCTGTTTCTTCACAAAATAAATTAAATTGTGAAGATGTATACTCCTTCCCATTGTCAGATCTCAGAAATTGAATCTTGCTGCCGCTTTGAATTTCTACCATATTTTTGAATTTTTTAAATACTCCAGGCACTTCATGCTTAAATTTCAAGAAAAAAATCCAGCACATTCTTGAAAAGTCATCTATAAAAAGAACAAAGTATAGACTACCTTGTATTGATGGTGTTCTTTGAGGTCCTACCACATCAGTATGAATTAGTTGCAATTTTTGAGAGGCTCTCCAAGCTGATTTGGGAAATGGCATTCTGTTTTGTTTACCAAACTGACAAGCAGTACAATTTGGCAAAGTATCAAAAAGTATAGGTAGACCTCTTGTCATTTCTTTCTTCTTCATGTTCAACATTCTTTGAATATGACAATGACCAAGTCTCTTGTGCCAGAGTTCTGTGGGATTGACTTGAGTGAAACAAACTGCCTGCTCCTCCTCAGTTGGATCAAATAAGAAGCTTTTACATGTCATTTTAACCCTTAGAATCTCCTGACCAGTGGTATCAAAGACAAGGCAATGTTTATTTTCAAATGATACGTTAAATCCTTTTTCTATCAATTGACCCACACTCAGCAAATTTTGATCAATATCAGGCACATGAACATATGAGATTATCTTTGTACCTGAACTTGTTGAAATTGAGATGGTTCCTTTTCCTTTTGCAGCAATATGATCACCGTTCCCAATTCTGACTTTTGAGATTTCAGTAGGCTTTAAATCCTTGAAGAGAGTTTTGTCATATGTCATGTGGTTTGTACAACCACTTTCAATCAGCCAGCAATTCCTATTTGCACCTCCCATTTCATTTCTCATCACACCCATTTCCTCATCTGAATTAATTCTTTTCTATTCTCACCCCCTCAATTTCTATTTGCCCCCAGTTCTCTAACTGGACCAACTGCTTTATGTTCTCACCCCTGAAATTACTATTCGCACACATTTCTCTAATCTTGCCCCAATTATTTTCTGTTCTCACCCCCGAAATTACTATTCGCACCCATTTCTCTAGTATCAATTGATTATCTTATTTTATCAACCTCCGAGATTCCCATTCTCACCCCTTTAAACTTCCCGATCAAACTTTTCTTTCCACACACCTATTGTTTCTTATCACACCCGTTTAGACTTTTTTCAAGCACCCATGTGACTTCTATTTGCACCCCTTACCGGCTTTCCAACGTACCAGCTGAATATAGCATTTATATACGAGATCAACCACACCAGCTACCAGAAACAGCAGATGAAATACCAACAGGAGATTCATGTTTAAAGTAAAATTCAATTAAATTATAATCAATTAATTAGAACATCAACAGAGATCAAATTGGGAATCAATAGCAAAATTCACATAATCAAGAATAAGGGAATAATCTCCAAGCATTCAGTTAAACCATAATCTACAAAATGCAGTAAGGTTTTTGACTAATAAAAAGGAAAATCATATCCATCAGTCCAGATTATTCCACCAGGATCGCAGAGACACAAATCCATATTTGGTGTTACAAACTCTATAGGCACATTAATGAGGAATATTGATTAATAAGTGGATGGCACATATGGAAGCATTCCGAAAATACTATAACAGCAACTAGCATCCAGCAACAGAGAACAAGGAGGGTAAAATCCTCAAAACTCCTTCCCTATAACAGTAACCCAGATTCAATCAATAAAGGCATCACTCAAATCAAATTACAAACACAAATTAAATTCTAAGCCAGAATCAACCTCAGAAACTCAAACTAGAACCCAGAAATTCATGGAGATCACTTCCAGATGCCCAGAGAATTCAAGCAGATTTGAAACAAATTAATCATTCACAAATGATTAGTCATCGCTAATTGAAATTAAGGATAGATGGCTAGCAAATGATCCAAGAATTCCTAACCTTAATCAGCTTCACTTTCCTCAATTCTTCTCGTTTGTATGTGCCCCTTCTTCTCCAAAATCACTTTAGCTTCTTTTTTACTTTCGTTTTCTCCGCTCTCGCTTCACTCTCGCTTCCCTCTATTTTGCCTTCTCTCTCTTTTGTTCACTCTACTCTCTTCTCCAGTCTCTCTCTAACTTCCGATCCTTCTCCTTCTCCCTAGCTCTCTCTGGAAAATCTCCCTCCTATTCTCCTCTTCTCAATTCATTCTCTCTCTAACTCTCTACCCTTCTCTCTATCGCCTCCCGCTCTTCACTCTCCGATCTCACTCCCCATTCTTCTTTTTCGCTTCCACCCCTCGATCTCACTCTCAATCCTTCTTTTCTTCCCACTCTCCGCTTTTTCCGCTTGCTTTGCAACCAATTCTGTTGCTCTCTTCGGACCCCTTCTCCCTTTTTCCTTTTCCTTTTCTTTTCTTTTCCTATTTTCCCCATTTTTCCTCTCCTCTGTTCTGTTGCCGTCTCTCTTCATTTTCATTTTCTTCTTTTCTCATTCCCTTTTCTTTTTTTTTTTTTTTATTCTTTTATGCCTTTTTTTCTTTTTCTTATTTATATATATATTTTCTGGAATATATTATGTAAGAGTTTCAAAATAATAATTATAATAAATTTTTTATTTTAAAAAATAAAATAAAAATAAAAACAAAAATAAAGGTAAAAATAAAGAAATAAAATAAAATAAACCAAAAATAAAGATAAAAAGTGTATTGGGACAAAATAGAGTATTCACATATGGTATATAGGGAAATAGTTTCTTATTAGTGAAATTGGGTAATTGGTTTTAGTTTTTGTATTTATTGGGGAAATTAACCTAAGTCTTGCTTTTACAAAAAGACAGAGGGGATGTTTTGGTTTATAATCATGGAGAACCCTTCCAAGGTGGTGGCTGCAAGGTTATATGAATAAACATTGCCTCATGTATAATCTGTTTTATGTGGGTAATATAATTTTACATTTCACCTAAAAAAAAGTACAATTTATAGATAAAAAAAAAGTATGGAATTTCTTAAGAAAAGAAAGCTAAAAAAAAAAAAAAAAAACCATTTGTCTGTATTTTGGTTTATGTAAACATGATAACATCTTAGTTCTCACGGTTTGTCCTCTTTTCTTATCTTACTCTTTTATTGTTAGTATTAAAAACTATAAAATAATGCTACAAGTTCTGTTGAAGTTAGCAAAAATAAATTTTTGAACCAATAGAAAGAAAGCAAATGAGAAAATAATACAGAAAATATTATCCAAATATGTGTGAAATGTTCATTAATATATTCATGGAGGCAAAACAAAATTTGTCTAACAAGAAAGGGTACTTTATTACGAAAGAAGGGTGAAACTCCACCCAAACCTTTTACATCATCAAGATGTTGAGACTAACAACAAATCGGTGCATCACCGTACTCCCAACACCAACAAAACACACCATGTGTGTGTGGTGTTATTCCATTTATGAAATCACCCTTTCCCACAATAGCAATTATATTAAAAAGTATATCCCAAACAACAAGTGTTTCTCAGATCGCCCAAGCCTCCATCAATGGAAGAAAGAAGCTTATAATCGTTCTGCTAGAAGGAAGTAAAAGAGCCCCATCAGTCCAGTGTGTGGCTTGCTGTTACTGTAATCAGATACCAGAGTCAAAGTTTCTCCGTCCATTATCTTAACAGAACCTGGTCGAGGATAACAAGTTGTCATTCCAACAATGTAGCCTTTCTCATTTCCTGCTTGCTTCCCCGTTCCATATTTTGGTAATGAGGTACAGATAACCCTCCCATCCTGAAATCATCACAAAAATTTTTTATTTCAGGATGATATGAATTTGAGCGAAATTGGTCTAATCAGAGGTAGAGCTAGATTACGAAAAGAGATATATGATAACTAAAGAAAAACGGAGATGAGATGTATGATAACTATATATATGCTTAAAAAGTTGAAAACTTTGAGGACTATTGACCCTTAGTTTACCTCCCTCTGCAACTCCATTTTTATTTTTTTTTATTTTGTGGAAATGTAAGAAAAGTCACCCTAAGTTGAAGAGTCTAACAAGGCAGATCAAAAACCTCATTGCAAAGAAGGTATAAGAAAATCAGCCTAAGAAATTAAATAACAAACTGCAACAGAACATGCAGTAGGCAGCACGACTTGCAATTCAAGACTTCTTTTAGATTAATCTGGAGAAACGAAGAAAGTTTCAAAAGTAAATCTGATCAAGTCAAAGTAAGAATATAAAAAAATGAAGAAGTAGATGGAGTAAAAAGAAGGAAAAGACGGTTGCAATGTAATTATAAGAAGAAAAATGCAACTTGTGTAAAAATAAGAATGAATATAATCAGTGGAATAAGACTATAAAGAAAAGATTTCAGAATAAGGACTTTCCCAAGTGTATCATTTCACTTATAATCTGTCTTAAAATGTGCAATTATTATCTATTTTCTATTTGCATTTTTAATATTCTAACATTGTTATCTGACCATAAGTCTAACAAAGAATTCTTGTTCACAGTCCTTTTAAAAGGTCACTACCCATGGGTGGGATCTATATTTGATTTAGAGGGACAAATCACTAACCTTTTTGAAGATAAATATTCATGAATATTAAACTCAAATATGCAGAAAGTTAAATAATTTAAAATTACCTGTCCATAAAGAGTTGAACCCAATCCCCCTGCATGCTGATGAGCAACACCATAGATCACATAGCCACCTTTTATCATTGGGAAACTAGTCCTTTTGACATCAATGCATCCATTGTCATGCTTTTGGCTTGTGTTGCAACGTCCAATATCATACTCAACCTGTAAAAAGGAATTCTACGTTACAAATAATATATTTCAAAAATGAATTTGTAATGAACAAGAGGATGCTAGCCTAGTAGTTACTTATTGGTTGCTAGCTAAACTACTAGATTTAGGCTCTTGTTTCCTTATATATTTTAAGAGAATTGAAGTGTTATTGAATTTAAATTGAGAAGACATATATCTTAAAATTTGAAAACTTCACTTACCTGGCAATTATGGGTCACATTTAATCCTTTTGGACCATTTGATATCTTCACAATATTGGTCACATCAGGTATATAAATCTTAACTGGAATTATAGAATAGTCCCAATCAATCCACTCTACTGTGTATTTAAGGTAGACGGTTCTATTGTAACCCTTATAGCCCTCCTTCAATCTACACTGGGTATTATCAGTGCAGCATTGCAAACCTCCTTTATAACCTGTGGGCAAAGGTTGGCCATCAGCATCCGTTGTGACATTATAAAGATCACACCTACATTCTGTGCACCCCCACCTATCTTCTACTCCACTTGTATCAATGGCGTGGAGATTGATCATCCATTTCTCCTCATAACCAGCTGGAATTTCTTCAGTATTGCCAATCTCTATCCCAAAAGGATCTGGAATATATGTTGCTGTTTTCCGAGTTTCGGATCCAAGGCCAAAGTATTGTGTAAGAACTTGTCCCTGACATACGCGAGCATTATTTACAGGAACAATACCCTCTGTGCCTGTGGAATTTATGGGTTGATGGTATCTAAGAACAGTCCAGTGGTGAAGATAAATTTCGTATAGAGGAACGGAATTCCCTTCTTCATCAACTACTTCACCATTGAAACTCTTGAGGGCAATATGACCTCTGGGAAACTTCAAATCATAATAATATTTGTTTGAACTTATTCCTGGTCCCAGTTCAACTTGGGGGGATAAAAAGACAGCTGATTTTATTTTACTTTCAGTTTTCCCAAATGCTTGAGATGGTGTGCTTAGTGCTAGCAATAGTATTATTGATGTGATTGCCCAATTTTGACTAAGATGCCTCATTTTGACCTGTTAGAATAATTTTAATGAGACATTCATCAATTGAAAGTTAAACAGTGCATCATATCCATAAATTTAATTGCTATACAGAGAAATTTGTTAAAGAAACTTTCTAGACAGATGTATTTTTGTCAGAGTCTCATTGGATTATTTTTTTTAAAAGTCATTCTGGCAAGAAAAAAAATATTTTTGTGCAAATTTAGACTATTTAAATTAACTTCTAAAAAAAAGACCTGTAAAGGCCCCAAATATGCTCCTGACATAAACATGCAGTGAGGTACTTCTAGAAAGAATAGAAATAAAAGTAAGTCATAGTTTTTATGAAAAAAAAATTCTAAAAACTAAAAAAACTACTTTTAACTTCCATTTATGCTTTTACACCTCAAAAGAACATTTTCTAAAAGTCAATTCAAATATACTCCTCCCAAGAGCATTCCAAATTGTATACATTTTACTATGTTCTGAAACCAACAATAAATATGAAATACATGTCAAACACTCAAATGAAAATAAACAAACGGAAAAGATATGGGAGATGAAAGAACATACCAATGGAGGAGCAACACGAGAGGATGGAGAGCTTGATGAGAGTATTAAGTACTTCTCTGCATGAATAAGTAGAGATCAGTTTATATATAGTTCAGATCCTTGGTCGACAAGTAAGATATATACTTTTCTTCAAATTAAAATCCAAGAAAGTTCAAAGGAACATCAAAACTCAAGGGTCAATGCCTTGAAAATTTTTAATTTGAATTTGGCGAACTCTTTTTTTGACTAGATGCTAGTTTATGCAGAGCACTAATAGGGAAATTGAGGTGACAATATCTTAAAGTCTTACATATATGCAAAAACCTGAATTTGTATTTGGAATTTATGTTGAGTATTTTTTTTTTTATTATTATTAATTGAACATGGTGAACAAAATTTATCAAACTCTATTTTCTGATAGAGACTTATCCCATTTAGTTTTAATCAATATTCTAGTGAGATTAGGTTAATTTATTGCTGTTATATGTTTAATCAGGATATTAGTTAATAGCTTTTCTAAAAAATGTCGTTTCTATTAAAGTTTAATGGTGCAATTTATGTAGTCCACCTGGGATATTGTATGTTGTTACTATTACAGTTAAAAAGAATATATAATCTGCCTAACATCATATGTACATATTTTTATTAATTGTTACATGGTAGAATTTGTATTTATCGTACCACAATGTTTAGATTACATAAAATTTGTGAAGGACATTTTAATGCAGCTAGCTAACACTAGTCATTTTTGGAGGCTTGACCAGGGGTTAATTTCTAGGTGCAAAGTCAGCCAAAGAAATGTACACGTCCAAGCCATGCTGTTAGCCATGACACAAACCAAGAATGGTATTCCTTTATAAAGAAAATGCAATAATTGGAAGAAGGGAATGAGTAATGCTATGACCAAGTCATACTTTTTTTTCCCCAAAAGTGCTTTTGCCTCTTGAATGGTAAAGAGATATCAATATCAAGATTTTCTGCATTAAATATATATATTAAACAGCAACGTAGTCAATTTGAATTGTGAGATTGTGAGATATAAAAATATATGTGGTCCCGGCGCCACAGCCACACGGTTCCCACCTTTATATAAGATATTTCTTAGGCAATTTTAATATTGAAACTTTTGAATCATTGAATTTTAGCCTCCACTAAAATTATAGTTTAGCCTACACTATGTTTCAGGTTTGTACTTTGACGTTTCTAAACTTGGACTTTTTGTCTGCATGCTCTCCCTCCCTTACTTGCCATTCACATTAGGGTTCGGTTTTATTGAATCCATAATACAGGAAATGAGTTGTGTTATGTGCATTTTTTTTATTTACACTCATTTTTTTATTTATAATTTATTTTTAAAAAAAATGGACAAAAGTGTCCTAAAAGTATCTCAGAGATATTTTAGAGATATTCAAACTATTTTTAAGTAGTGTTTGAGTTAAAAAACATTTTCTAAATTGATTCTTTTTAAAAAATATCTACCACGTATTATATAAGTATCACACTGGTAATGTATCAGATACAAAAAAAGTGTCCATGCTTCTTAGGATGGAGTGAACTCTACGCTTTTTTTTTATTAATTTTCTTTTAAGTTGTTTTCCTTACTTCCTTTTTGGGCTGCATTAGTGGGACAAAACATCAACACGAAAAATGAAATTATTTTGTGCATAAAAAATCTCGTTGTAAAGGAGCTTCGCCTTGACCTTTTTCAATATACATTATTGATTAAGCAGGAACACATTAACATTATCAGTTTAGCATTAATCGATCATAAAATAGATCAGGTAACATGAGGCTTTGACTTAAATAGAACAATCTTATATAGTAAATAATAGGCATAAGTTTAACTTACGAGTTTATGATAGATAAAAAATTTAGACTTAGCCTAACCTATTTATGTAAAATTCAAGCTTGAGCTTGGCCTATTTAAGCCTAATAAACAATACGTTTATTAATCAAGTAAATCTCCAATGCAACGCCTATTTTATCTTTCAAGGCCTAATAGCCTATTTAGATGTAATTATTTTCCATTAATCTTCCACTAATATATAATATATAATATATAATATTGTGGAAAACATATCCACTAATCTATTATATCATAAAAGTATGTCACATCTATGTAGTGTTGATATTTATCGTTCTACTTAAACGATACGTGGTAGTATTAAAATAAAATTATATAATTAAACATATTTAATTTGAAAAAAAAAGTTAAAATTATATTATAATGAGAAATATCCAATTAGGAAAAAAAAGAATTAAGAAATTCTAAAAATATCCAATTAGAAATATTATAAGGTAATTAAAAAATGCTTGAGAGATATAATTTATGATTTTACTAAAGTTCACAATGATTAAAAATATCTTAAATAAAAATTATGAAATATTATAAAAGTAAGTCCTATATTTGTTATTTTACTTGAATGACACATGACGGTATTAAATTAAAATTATATTATAATTAGAAATATCTAATTAGGAAAAGAACAATTAAAATTATATTTTAATTAGAAATATCCAATTAGGAAATTCTAATAATATCCAATTAAAAATATCATATGATAATTACAAAAACTGATAGATGTAATTTATACTATGATTTATGATTTTACTAGGGTTCATAGTGATTAAAAATATCTTAAACGGAAATTATAAAATATTCATATATTCTTAATAGCCATGAAAATTTAAAATAAAAATATTTTAATAATAATAGAATTTCAAATTGATTGTGATTTACCTAGATTGAAATTTTTTGCCTATAAATAAAATCTCACTCTTAGGGACAGACAACAATCACACAAGCTTTAGGTCCATAGAGAGAAGAATCTAAGTAAGCATTTTACCATTTAATTATGGTAGACTCAAATACATTGGATAAATTTGGTGTTACTCTTTTTATTTTAAAACCCATTATGAGTGAAGATACCTATTTTGATAGGTAACTTCCTCTAACCCAAACATGACATGACTCAAATACTTACCCAATTATTATTTTGTGTGTTTCTTCTACCTGGTGTCATGTGGTTTTTCTCGATTAGCAATTTTGGTTATCTATTATCTCTATCCTACATCTCAGTATGTGTGTTACTTCTTTATTTTTGAGTTTCAAGTTGTCATATAATTGGTTTTTACTATTCAAATGTTGGGTTCAACAAGTGTTTACTTAGATATATATATATATATATATATATATATATATATATATATATATATATATATATATATATGATAAATAGTCTCTTTTAGAGTATCTTTATAATAGTTTGTCTTGAGTGAGATTTATAGTGTTTTTCTAATGATTTCGATCACCTAAGTTTTGAATATGTCAACTGAGTTTATGGTGCAAACTTTTAGGTTAGGGGGAAAGAGATGACTTATGTTTCTTAAAAATTTTGTATATGATTTGCATTATAAACACATCAATAAAAGCTTTGACTTTTGAAGAATATTTAGTCACACTTCATTTTTTTTATTAAGCTTAATTGTTTTTAATTAAGTTTTCTTTATAGCAAGTATTATGGAGGTTCTTATTCCTCTTGGCCTAAGGAGCTTCACTTCCTTATAGTAATATTTCATTATTTAAATTTATATGATAATTAGAAATATCTAATTAGAAAAAGGAAAATTAAGAAATTATAATATCTAATTAGAAATATTATGTAGTAATTAAAAAATATTTGAGGGATATAATTTGTAATTTTACTAAATAGTCATTAAAAAATATATGGGAAACTAGAGTTTATAGTGATTAAAAATATGTTATATAGAAATGTAAAAATATTTATACAGGCATAAAACTATGAAAATTCAAAATAAAAATGTTCTTAATAATAATTTTAAAATATTGGTGGATTCTAAATGATTTTAGGAAATCTTAAAATCTAATTAGGATTAAAAGAAATTTAATCGTAATTAAAAATATTTGAGATATATGATTTGTGACTTCACTAATAATAACAAGATTTTAAATTGATTGTGATGAATCTATTTAAATTTATAATTATTTTGATTTATATTGAATATTACTTATGTTTAAAATATAATATGATTTCTCTTTGTGAGATAGGGTAAAATTTTTTTTTTATTTACACATCAAGAACGGGTGGACATTCTCTTTTCACTACCATTATGAGGCAAGAATCGAGAGCATGATAATTTTTTTGTCAATATACACTAAGCAAATACGATACTCTTTGTCTCAACCTTATTTGACTATATTGCCATTTATAATTGTTTGTCGATATACATTAAGCAAAATAATAACAAAAATTATATACATGTTATTTTTTTATATAGTTATTGAATTATATTAAAATAAAAATTATATATAAAAAATCAGTAATTTGGATAGCCTATCAAACTTTATGTAAACAAGCCTAACCTATTTAATAAAAAAGACTAATATTTAAACATTGGCTTGGCTTAGATCAATAAATAGACTAAGCGGAAATCAGCTCAGGTTGTAGCCCTGAGCCTATTTCCACCGATATTGACCACCAAACCGTTCCAAATTCAAGCGTTGGGTTTATGCTTTTGGTTTGGTCAATTTTTGGTTTTGTCAAAATCACAAAAGTAATTTAGCTTCGAACGGTTTGTACCGTGGCCAAAACGGAACGGTGCTGATGTAGAAAATATTAAAATATGACATAACATCCGATTAATTATAAAATGTCTCTGGTTATGTTAGTTTAAGGTTTAAATTTTATATAGCGAGAAGTTACAAAGACCAGTGGGCGTGCCGGAGTGGTTATCGGGCATGACTAGAAATCATGTGGGCTCTGCCCGCGCAGGTTCGAATCCTGCCGCTCACGCAATAGTTTGCTTTTTCACTTATTTCTTATTTACTTTCATACGTGCAATTAATTAACCTTTAATCTCTTTAGATGCTTTTTCTTTATCCTTTTTCTTTAAAAAATGATAAATAAATATAAATTATAACATTACCTATAAATAATTGAGTTGATTTTCATCTATGTTTTCGTAATAATTTTTTATTTATTTATACTCCATAGTTTGTATAATTTTTTTAGAAAAAATACTAATGTTAATGTTTTGTTACTCTTATTTGACTTAAATTAAATTATTCAATAATCAATATGATGTTAGATACAACTAATTTCTATAAAAAAAATTTAATATAAATATAAAATTATTTTAAAATAAAAATTTATTTGGATAAAAATAAATTTTAAAATATTATTATTAATCATTTAATTAGATTGTATCGTAAATATTTTTTCTTTTATTTTGAACTAAAATCATATGTAAAATGATTTGTGTCAGATAAGTTATATTTAAAGTCAGATAAGATTAGTTTTCTTAAAAAAAATATAGTTATATTTTTATAAGAAATTCCAACACTACATCCATATCAAAATTTCGTTTGAGTTAAACTAGCAATCAAGGTGTAGGTTATTATTGCACTATTCACTTATCTTGATTATTATATTTTATTTTTATACAATTGTTATTTTTAACTTGCAGATGTGATGAATACTTTTAAAACAATCCAAACAAATAAAAGATATTTAGTTTTTAAAATTTTTTTAGCATTTAATTTAAATAATTGGTTTATGATGTGTTTAAGAAGTGTGCTCTTCATTGGACCCAAATCTCCTACAGTCACCACACGACCCTGCAGTCGTGCAGTCACTGCAGGAGATCTAAATCCTTCTTCATTACATTCAAACATATCGAAGAAAATAAAAATATACACAGATAATTAGGATGAAAGAGAATCCTAAAGGTACTGTATCTCTATGTTTAGAAAAGAATTAATCTTTGATTTATTGATTCAAAGTTTAAATGTATCATCTCCACAAAATATACACAGATAATTAGTTAAAAACATGCTATTAGTTATCCAACTATAAAAAAGTTAACCCATGGATTAATTAGGATGCAACATGAGGCGAGATTCTTCCATTCTATAATTTAAAATCTTGTTGATCTATTGGTCCTTTTTTTTTTTTATTATTATTATTATATATATATATATGGATTCATGGGTCAAAGAAACATTAATACTCAAGGGTCAATTCATTGAAATATATATTTTGAACTTGACGAACTCTTTTTCTGACTAGATTTATGAAGAGCATTAAGGCTATTTTTGAAGTTTTAGAATTGATGAACGGAACTGTTTGGATGTTTAAGAAAGAAAAAAGATGGAAACTAACTTCCTTTTTTTGAGAATTAAAAATAAAATAAAATAAAATTAAATTAAATTTAAAAATAAATTTTTAATATTCTCCTTTTTAAATCAGGTAGGTGAGAGGAGAGAAAAAAATTTAAGTAAAAAAGAGGAAGAGTAAATTCTAATTTTAAAATTTTTAATTAAAATACACTTAAATTTCACCCATTACATCCCAATTTGAAGAAGAATGAATTTTAATACTTTGGAAGAAAGGAATGGAATAGTTTATATCCTTTTGTATTAATTCCCTTTACTTTAAAAAACTTTCAAACAATGAAAACTCATTTTATTCTATTCCGTTTCGTCTCTTTTCACCCTGTTCTATCTATCCAAATATAGCCTAATAGAGAAATTTGGGGTCTTACCTTATACCACCCCCAACTTTACCATCCACCACCCCCCTCCACGTGAAATGACTATAATACCCTTACATGCTGAAAGAATACCGATTGTATCCTTCTCCCACCACCCCCGCGATGGCTATAGAACGGAAGAAGAAAACCTAACAATTTCTTCTCATTCCTTTGTTGTTTTTGTGATTTGCAAGAGTAGAAAAACTGATTATTGGGTCTGTTTTGTTATTTCGGAGTTCAATAGCATATAATACGAGGTTTATATATTGTATTTTTTGTTTCGAATGGGAGAAAATGTTATGGTTCCACAAACGCTCCTACACAGGTGTTCCTAGCTCGAAAACGCCCATGCACAAGCGTTTATGACCCATACGCTCCTGTACAGGCGTTTTGATATGAAAAACACCTATGCACAAGCGTTGGGATGGGAACGCCTCTGGAGAAGCGTTTTCAACATAAAAACGCCTATGTACAAGCGTTTCAATGTGTTAAAGTTTTTAAAAATCTTTGAAACCAATTGAGAAAATATTGTATGTGGCCAAAAAGAGTAGAAAAAAGGGGTTTTTTGAAAAATCGGAGCGACCGAACCCCCTTCGTCTCGAAAAGTTACATTAAATAGACACCGAGATCGCTCCAATCTGACACTCGAGCGCAGAGTTATGCCCCTCCGAAGTTTTCACTCCTCCCGAACAAATCTTTAATCTCGTGTTTCGATGTCGTCCCATGACCGAACCAATTGTTTCTTGTTTCTATTGCGTGGCTCTCGAAAAGACGTATGAAAACGAGTGGTCATGTTCAGAGAATGGTCAATTCTACACAAAGTTACGTAATTTCAAAGATTTTTTAATAAGCAAACACAACCCTAAACGCCTCTCCACAGGCGTTTATGAACCAAACACGCCTCTCCACAAGCGTTTAACTAAAAATGCCCCTTCACATGCATTTTTTTGTTCAAAACGCCCCTCCACAGGCGTTTTGTTGTTCAAAACGCCCCTGCACATGTGTTTTGTTGTTCAGAACGCCCCTCCACAGGCGTTTACAGAATAAAACACCTTGTATAATAACCCTTCATTTTTTGCGATTTTCACACCAAATTTCATCTAAAAAAAAACACCAATACATACAAAATTAATCAAGAATCAGTAAAATCACTCAAAAATGTCCAACATAGTCCAATGCCGAGAGAAAATTTGAGAAAAATGAGAGGAGGTGCGGGGGTGCTAGGGCTTGTGGGAGAAGAGAAAAGAGATGGAGGGAGCCGATGGGATGAAGGGCATTTTTGGAATGAAAAGAAAAAAATTAAAGAGGGGGGTGGTGGATGGTAAAGTTGGGGGTGGTATAAGGTAAGGCCCAGAAATTTGTGGTGACAATTTCATCAGTAATTTTACAAATATAGAGAAACACTAGTCCACCTATATTATATGCTAAAAATTTAATATAATTAAAATATCAGGCAGGGAATTTAATCTCATAATTGGGAGGTTAAAAAAATTTTGATAAATAATATACACCCAAGTCTTGCTGTTAGCGATGACACAAGCCAAGAATGAGTATTCCCTTATTAAAAAATTTGAAAAATGAAGATGAATATACAGTATAAAAAAAATTTATGACATCTAATTATAAGAGTTATAATTGGAGAATCCTCTATCAGACTTAGACCAATACATTTTTTAAAACAAAAGATAAGTAACATTAAAGTTATTTTTGTTAAGAGGACTTTATTAGTTACTGATGTCTTTTTAAATATAGATTAATCTCACCTCTAAAACATAATGAGATATCTTAGGTGTAAAACCAAAAAAGACAAATGTGATATGACATTTTATGAAAAATGCCACAATAGTTTGTGAATAGATAGTTTAAACAAAATTATAGTCATTTTGAATTGTGAAATATAAAAATGTGTCCCTAGAACCATAATCACCTTAATATATTTATTTTACAATTTTAAATAAAAACTCTAAGAATGCATGAGTTTTATTCTCTACTAAAATTATAGTTTAGCCTCAGGCTACGTTTAATTTTGTACTTCAATGATGTTTCTAAACTTTCTGTTCACATTAGGGTCAGGTTTTGGTGGAAATGTAATTATTATTTTCGCATCCTAAAATTATCGCAAAGATTTGCCATCTTAGAATGATACACTATCTATTTGACTTGACATGCCCACTACAAATTTAGCTTGCCTTTGACGAAGATGATTATTTAGAAAAAAAAAAAAAAAAACAATTGTTAAATGCACTTTTAAATAAATGATTTACTAAAATTTTCATTTTATTCTTCTTTTTAATTTCAATCATGTTTAATTTATCGTAACCTATTGAATGGATTAAACTTGATTAATTGTTGAAATTAAAAGGTAAATTTCTTTAACAAATCATTTAATTAAAAGTATATGTTAAATGGCATGCCATAGTGAATTTGCACCCTTTCACGTATTCCTGCATCCCCACCAATCTTTTTCTACCTCTACCTGTGCTAACAGTTCAAAAAGGGTTTTATCCATCTGTAATAACTCTCACTTCTCATGCAAGTTGTGGAATCCCAACCCAAAACCAAAGATCTATTTTTCCTTTTTATTTACCTGTTTTTTGATAGTTCAAACATGTAACAACTGGGAGAAAGTCTAAATTAACCCCTAGACTTTAGGCAGTGTACACTTCTAAATGTTTCAAAGCATGCATTTAATTTAATCTTTTAAAATGCATATTTCACCTTTAAATCTTAATTGTTGTTAAAAAAAATTAACAGAAATATCTATATCTTTTAATTTCCACAAGCCTTTTGGTATATATTTCCAATAAACTTTACTGATAAAGATCAAATTATTAGCCTTTACTAAACTTCACCGAGAAAGTTCAAATTGAAGCCACCCCTTTTGCAAAGGCTTTGAGTGCTTTCTCACCCGTAGTTTAATCTCTTAGGGCCCAGTTAAAATCTCTGCATGTATCTTCCTTTCACTCCTAAGTTCCTCACTCTTATGGATTTTCCTTCGTACTGACATTCCAATTAGACACTATCTTAATATTCCACCGAGATGTTGTGAAGTCAACCGGTTCCCTCTTAATTCTGACATGCATAGTCTAATCTTTTTCATTTTTATTTTTATTTTTTGTTTTGGTCGGTTAGAAAGACATAATCATTTTTTCTTTTCGAGAGGGAGAGTGGAATATAGTAATCTATCTTCCATTTCCTTTTCAAAATTCACAGTCCAAAGAACCCAATATATATAATAGAAGAAAAATAATGAATTTATTTTCAACTATTCTAACCTGAGCTTTGCAATCTCTGCAACCCAGCTAGGATCAGTCTTGAACTTGGGTCACAAACCTTCAAATAAGACAAAGACTTGTCCCTCCCTTCCTTTACAAAATCTTTATTGTCCCGTGGTAATTGCGGATGGAAATTCTTGATTTGTATCGATTCTCAACAGCTATATATAGTAGTTTAGTGCCATCAAAGCACTGCATGCTTGCTGCTAATTATAGCTACCTTAATATAGGCTACTTTTCTAGGCTAGTTACTGCTAATTACAATATTAATAGTTATAATCACAATATTTTCCAATAATGATAGGAGAGATAGTATCCCAATAACCCCATCTATTTGGACCATACGGATTTCAAAGGCCCAGCTTGCAAAGAAAATAGTCAAGTTTCTTTCCCGAGGAGTATATCAGCACAGATTTAAAATCATACATTCTCTGTATTTATCTAACCTTTTCTGTATGATATTTGTTGTTCTTTCTTGTGGGAATAAGACTATTTATAGGCAAAACTTCCAAAATTAAACGTCATGATTTAATAATCATATTACTATTTGTAAAATCACAAATCATATCTCTCAAATATTTTCTTATTACTGTATAATATTTTTAATTAGATATTAGAATTTCCTCATGCTCTTATCCAATTGATTCTTTATTCTCTTATTTCCGCATAATATTTATAATTAGAATTAGGATTTCCTAATCCTTCTTCTTTTTGTATCAGAATTTTATTACTTAGTAATCTTCTTATTTCTTAATTCTACAGTATTTTTTTTTTTTTAAATCTAGCAATCTTCTTATTTCCTAATTCTCTTATTTCAATTGATTTTATCATAAATCAAGAAGCATTTAAAACAACATTTAAGATTCATCCTTTATATAATTACATATAATTTTATTTTTAAAAATTTTAATTTTATACTAACATGTGTCATTCAAATAAAGTGTCAAATATTAACACGGTAATGATGGAACCTATCTATCAATTTATTGAGACGTCAAAAGCCAAATCGTCTAATTATCTTTTTAGATAATTACTTGGGAAATACAATATGGTCTCACTTATTTATCATTATCCTATAGTAGAGACGATAGTTGACTTTGGGTGATGAATATCCACAGATAAATATTTATAACATTTTTTGTTCTAATTTTCAAGCATATGTTCTCTTTAACTATTTTCCTGTCCTCAATTTCATAATGTGAAAAGAGCCTAAAAACAGAAAATAGTGCATATCATTAAGTTGTCACATAGGAGTAGTTTTTCAATTTGTTTTCTCATTTTTCTCTTTAATTTTTTTCTCAAATTTCTAATGTGAGAAGATCCTTGTTATTAGGAAACTTTGATAATTCCCAAAAAAGGAGACTTTGCATTGATTTGTTTTCACTTTAATTACTCGTTCTAATTAATGTGGATATATATCAACTAAAAAGTTTGATAAAAATAAAGAAAAAAGAAAAAGAAATCCTAGTGTCCTAGATTATAAATATATAACAGCTTCTTCTTCTTCGTTTTATTCTTTGTTAGTCGTTTGTTTTCCTTTGCACAAGCTTCTCTCCTCCTATTCGGTTCTATCCGTTCTTGTTTTGATTTTTCTTTTCGGCTTTGAGAATGTCACGAAAGCCAAATATGAGTTCTCCAAATATTCCTATGTCCAATGATGCAAAACCAAACCAAACACCACCTAGAATTATCAAACGACCTGCTTGTTTGAATACCATCTTCACTGATTTCCTCCAAAGTTGTCATTACTGCAAGAAGAATTTAGGAGAAAATACCATATATATGTACGGGTAATTTTTTTTTTTTTTCCTTTATTCCCCTTCAATTGCCTTTAGAGTTAAATCTGCTTTTTACAATTTTTTTTTGTTTTATGTGAAAAAGTTAAATCTGCTTCTTTATTATACATTTTCCTATAGCCAACGAGAGCTGAAGCTGAACTTATTGATTACATTCCTTTGTATTAAGGATGGCCATCAAAACATGTTTGTTCACGTGGGTTGATACTTTGGCACCAGTCCTAGATGAAAGAGAGGGTGAGAACTGTGCAATGGAATCCTAAAGGCACTGCATCTCCGTGTTCAGAAAGAAATTAGTTTTTAATTTGTTGGTTAAGATATTCTTAGTGTAAATAAAAAAAGTTGTTCAATCGTATCTAAAACCGGACATGATCAGATGTCAAAACCCAAAGTGTAGACACATTCTTGATTATCAATCCCAAGCACTAAGGCAAAGTAAGTCTCTAATATTGTTGATAATAAGTGCTATCTCTAATATTATCAATAAACCTAATTATATGGTATGTTTCTCTTTGGAAATTTATTTTCTGCTGGTGTTTTGTTATAAGATACTACAATTGTTATTTATTTTGATATACCAAAGATGGTACAATTAGTTGGTGCACTTAAATTGGAAACATAGCTTTTTTACTATACTTATGATTCTATTTTAATTTTAATTTTAACTTTGGTACAACTATGAAATTGCAGAGACTTTCATGGATTTTGTAGCCAACGATGTCGCAATGATCAAATTACTATTGACATGGCCAAAGAAAAAGCTCAGCAGTATAAAAACATCAAGCATAATCAAAGTTCAAGCTTGATGGAGGCTAAGGCCAACATACTTTTCATATGATCTGGATACTTGTGTCATAATACTTTGGCCTGTCATACTGGTTTTCCAAATTTGTTGACTGTTTTCTTTGTTATCTCTGATAGAGAACTTCAGGCTTGATTTGTTTAGGAGTTTATTTTCTCAAATGTTTTCTACTTGATTTATTGAGCCAAATTTATGAATTAATAGCACCTTATGGCTTCTACTGAGAAAATAGTTGCGTATTAGCTTTACAATTTGAGAAAATAACTAGGCATTGTCATGCATATTTATGTGTTTTTATCATTCAATATTTTTATCATATTTATTGCATGAATCTGCAGTTAAAACTGTAGAGATATGTGTACGTTTTACAAATTTTGGAAATAGAAATTCTTTTTTTTTTTTTTCACAACTTTTTGCACGATGCCAATGTCGAAGAATTAGTTTATTGACTACCTTTTCATCTCCAATGTGATGGATGGGCTGCTTTTCTCTTCTTCACATTAAAAGCTAAAATTTATTCTACTTCTTTCTTATTTAAATTATTCATTCAAAAATAAAATTTGATTAAGAGAATATATACACACACTTTAAAGTTTCAAGCAAATAAAAACTAAAAACAATGTCACATAGACTTTGAATCCAGCAATAACTAAAAGCAGCAACACTCGCAGCTAGGAGAAAATGAAGATGGAAACCAGTAGAAGAAGAAGGAAGAAAGAATACTCATTTCACAGGATATAAAATTTGCATCTAAGAGGTTTGTTTCGTGTCGGTTTCATACAGGTGGAAGATCTCTCCAAATCGATTATGAACATTAGCATCACCGATTTCAATTGTTCAACCCGCCACCAACTGATCGAATCCTTCAAGTAAGCTTCCTGTTGGTTGGTTTTGGTAGTTTTGTCCATTTCTACTCAGCCTTAGAGCAAGTTTAGGGGAGATCTTAGAGATATCTTAAATTTTAGATACTCTTTTTACTTGATTCCACCACTAGAAGGGGTGACATGATATTGCTAAAGTAAGATGAGAAGATAGAAAAGAGCTACTGCAAGATACTTAAATTTAAGGAAGTTGGTGGGTCCTAATTATAAAAGTGGAGAAAAGGTGTAATGTAATTTATGGAGTTCATTTGAGAAACTCTTTGAAGGTTGTAGAAGTAGAGAGAGAAAAATTACTTAAGTAAGAAAAAGTTGTCTTATGATGAACCCACATATAAGTTAAAAATTTTTAGTGCTAGCACCACTAAAGATGCTCTTACTGCTCATGAAAGACAGGGTTAGCAACAATATGGGAAGCAGCCTGTCTTTCACAATATAGATTCATAGGTCAAGGATGATTAGCACCAAGACACAATAACGGTGCCTGTAACCATCAGTTATGTATCCAAAAATCAACTAAATGAGTTGAAAGACATCGAATAATTTTCTCAGCAGCAAATTGAAAATTATTTGCTTAATATGGTTAGGATTCAATTGATTATATTTACAATTTTCTCTTCTTTTCCTGTCTCGGACTGTTGCACCATCTTCTCACCTTAAAAATTTTTATTACTAAAAGTTCATTTCAAAAGCTCAAATTTTTAAGAGAAGGCACATAAATGATTTTATACTAAAGCAACAAGCCCTCACATATGAAAAGAAGCAAAAGATAAGTGATACTAAAGTCTTTTTCGTTGGAAGTAGTTTACTAATCACTATTCTTGTCTTGAATATAGAAAAAGTCTCACGTTTAAATAATAATGAAATACCTTGGGTGTAAATCAGAAAAGACAAGTGACACTATGAAACATGCCAAAACAATTTATTGGTTTTCTTTTGTGAATATGCCAAAATAGTTTCTAAAAGATAGTTTAAACAGAATCATAGTCACGTTGAATTGTGAGTTTGTGAAGTATAAAATGTGTCCCAGAGCCATAACCCCACCTAAATATATTTATTTTACAATTTTAAACCCTAGACTTTTGGTGGTGTACACTTTACCTCCAAATGTTTGGAAACATGCATTTAACTCAAGCTTTTCAAATTTATATATCACCCTTAAATCTTAATTGTTGTTAAAAATTAACAGAAAAAAGTAATATACATGAACAATTAAAGCACTTAAAGTTGCAAATTTTAAAAAATAAGAAGCGCAGATTTATAGAAGAAAACTTCTCAATTATGCTGATTTATATAAATGGGTAATCTCCAACCTCCAATATTTGCTCATTGGTTGGTAATACATTCACCCTTGATAGATGGTGTCACCCAAGAAAACTACTCAAAGTACTTTGGAGGGAATAATGGGGCAGGCTTGGTGATTGCCGCCTCTTACAGAGGCTTTGTGAGCTTCCTCAACTACTCTTGTGCCACAAAATGAAATATTTGCTTATATCCCCTCCTATTTCTAACCTCCATAAAATATATATATATATATCCTCTCTTGGATTTTCCTTCATAACATTCCAATTAGACATTACCTTAAGTGATAAAACTCCTTGTTACAAATCTTATCCCATAAGCTTGGGATTGCTCTAAAAAGGAGATTAGTCCTACCTAAAACATTATTTTATTACTTTTGCACCATTCTCAAGCAAATGAGAAAGGTTTTGAGATAGGAATTATGACAGATGATTTTGTCCCTTATCTTAGTATGCCACCGAGATTCCTAATTAACAATTCTTTCCTATTTCCTGGCAAATTGCAATTACCACTGACCAGTTTCTGGCTTATATAACAACCTACTATATTTATAAGCACACCATGAACTAAACTGGATTCCCTCTTAGTTCTAACCAGCATAGTCTAATACATCTCTTTTTTGCTTAATTGTGTAAATTAACGCAATTAAGTCATAATCTTTTCTACTTTTCTAGAAGGAGAATGGAATATTGTAATCTATCTTCCATTTCCTTCTCAAAATTCACAGTTCAAAGAACCAAATAAAATAGAAGAAATATGAAAAATTTGCGTTCAACGATTCTAACTTTTGC
Source organism: Bauhinia variegata (assembly GCA_022379115.2). Lineage (NCBI taxonomy): Eukaryota > Viridiplantae > Streptophyta > Magnoliopsida > Fabales > Fabaceae > Bauhinia > Bauhinia variegata. Next base: position 11,193,312 of record CM039439.1, on the reverse strand, counting down.
TTTGAGTTCTCGCTAACCTAGCTGGGATCAATTCTAAACTTGGGTCTCAAACCTTCAAATTAGACAAGGACTCACCTGTCTTTTCTGTTACAAAATATTTATCGTCATATAGTAATTTGAGATGGAAATTCTTGATTTATATCGATTCTCAAAAAAGCTATATATACAAGTCTAACGTCATTAAATGCACTGCATGTTGCTAATTACAGCTAGTTACAATACTTACAGCTGTATTCATAAAATTTTCCAATCATGACAGGAGAAATAGTATCCTAATAACCCCATCAAGTTGGAGCATACAGATTTCAAGTGCTCAACTTGCAAAGAAAATAGTAAAATTGTTTCTTTCCCAAGGCTTTGGTGAAGATATCTACAAGTTGGGCATAGATGGAACATTTCTCATAGTGTGATGTTTCCTTACAAAATCTCATCACACAGAAAATGACAATCAACCTTAATTAATATGCCTGACGCACTCATTAGGGATGAGTATCAATAATTTAGAATGGTTTTAAACCCTGACCAACCCTTTTGATTTAACAAGTGTATGCAAAATCGATGCCGAATGAGAAATTTGGTTTGCTTTAATTTGGGTTTGGTGTTCAGATTCAGTCTGTAATTCAATTTTCAAAAATGCTAATTTTGATGTTCTTCTATGTTGTGATGGGCATACCTTCATGTTCGATCAAATGGAAGAGAAATATTTAGCAGTGTACTGAAAATTGATAGAAAGCTAATGAATAATGATTTATGCAAGTAAAAAAAACAAAAAGAAGAAGAAGAATGAATGAATGAATGAATAACGCATGAACTATCTAGTCAACTACCTTGCTAATAATCACAAGAGAAATATAGATAAGCAATGGTAGAGATAATGAAGAGACAAGCAGTTTAGTATTACCTACTTGGTAAGTTTTGAAGAGGACAATAAAAGAAGCAAGAAAGTCAAAAACAGAAAACTTAGCTAGAAAAAGTCAAAATTATTACATAAATAACTAGTGGAGGTTGGAGAGAAAAGAGATAGCATGATAGAGTTCAAAACAATGGAGTGAAAACATTGTGTGGGAGTCCTTTTGACAACCTTCTGAGCTTCAACACAAGTCCCAACTACAATAATTGAGCCTTGTGCTTATGTCATTCTCAAGCCTTCTCAATTTACTCCCTTCGTCCCATATCTTTTGCTATTTTAGAGCAGTTCTTTTGTCTCAAAACTATTGCATTTAGATTTTCAAAGCTATGTAAAATTTATTTTTCTTTCTATACCCTTATATAATTATTGGTAATCCACTCATTCTCTCTCTTAATTACACTATAAATAAAAAGTTAAATAAAGATATTGTAGCCAGTATAATACACTAATTAATAACTTTTAATCTGCGCACAATAACCTTAAAATGAAAAAAAAAAATGAGATAGGTAACAATCAACTATAATGACTCACCTTATTGTAGAGAGAATAATTGATTTTGGCTGATGAAGATCCACACATAAATATTTAAAACAATTTGTTCAAAATCCGTTTGCTCCAACTAGATGGGGTTATTAGGATACTATATCTGCTATCATGATTTGGAAATATTGTGATAAGTTGTAACTATTGTAATATGCTATAACTAATCTAGCTATATTTAGAAGTAGCATATATTAAGGTAGCTATATTTAGCTACATGTAGTCGATTGATGATGTTATACTTGTATATATATATATAGCTGTTATGAGAATCAATGAAAATCAAGAATTTCCATCCCAAATTACCACGTGGCAATAAAGATTTTGTAAAGGAAGACTTAGATGAAGTCTTGTCATATTCAAAGGTTTGTGAGCCAAGTTCAAGATTGATCACATCTGGGTTGGCAAGATCTCAGAGCACAGGTTAGAATTGTTGAAAACAAATTCATTATATTTTTTCTTTTATATCTATCAACCAGCACGGTTGAGAATTTTTCAATAAATTTGATAAATTCAGTCCCTACAAACTCCTATGAGGCCTAGCGACCCTTGTTATAGAGAAGTGTTTTCAAAATTGCCCTTCTTATTTTAAAGTATGCAATAGTAGGTGATTTTAACTGTGACATGCACATGAGTTTTTGTGTTTATATATATTTCAACAACAATTAAGATTTGAATGTGAAGTGCACATGTTAAAAAGCTTAAGTTAAATGCACATTTTGAAATATTTAGACATGTAGATCACATGAAGTTTTGGGGATTCAGACATTTCCCTAATTGTTACTTGTTTTAACTATTCATTTTTTAAGAAAAAAAAAATCGACCTTTAGTTACGAGGTGGCATGACACAACTCGCATGGGAGTAAGAATTATTACAGATAGATAAGCTCTTTTCTAACTCTTAGGACAGGTACAATTGCACAAGTAGAAAAATTTTGGTGAGGATGCTGAAATACAAGAAAAGGTGCAAATTGACTATGGCATCCCATTTAACATACACTCTTAATTAAATTATTTGCTAAAAAAATTTTCTTTTAATTTTGACGGTAAAGCTTAATCCATCAGCAAGGTTATCATGTGCTTTTTGATGGATTATTCCATCCTAACCTAGTTGATGTATTAAACATGATTGTTGAAGCTTAAAAGAAGAATAAATTAAAATTTTTAGCAAATCATTTAATTAAATGAGTATTTAACCATTTTTTCTCTAATTAATTATCTTCATCAAAAAGCAAGCTAAATTTGTAGTGAGGCATGCCAACCCAAATTGACATTTTATTGTGTCATTTTTTTTGTGATGATTTCAAGATGAGAGGGACCAACATATGTAAAGGGAAAAAAACCAAAAAATAGAAGTGTTAACAGGTATCTTACATATTCACCAAAAGCATACCATAATATAAATAGGAAGGAAGAGAGAATAGGCATGTTACTTGCAGACAAAGAGTCGATGTTTAGAAACGTTATCAAAGTACAAACCTAAAACATAGCATAATTAAGGCCAAAAACTCATTGATTCTTGAGTTCCTATATTAAAATTGTAAAATAAATATTTGAAGGAGGGGTTGATGCTCCGGGTACACATTGTTACACATCACAAACCCACTTCAAATAGGCTACTGTTTTGCTTAAAATTATCCTTATAGAAACTATTTTGACATATTCGTCAAAAGAAAATAAAATGATGAAATATCTATTTTGGCATTTCCCATAAACTGTCATATTACTAGTCTTTTTTTTTTTTTATCATTATTATTTGGAGTGAGACTTATTGTCTACCTAAAGAGATGATAAATTTAAACTTACAATCCATGAATATCTTACTAAAATTATTTTGGCAGGTCAAAATGAGGCATCTATATCAAGATTGGGCAATCTTATTAGTAATATTATTTCTAGCACTCAGCACACCATCAAAAGCATCTGGGAAATCCAAAAGTAATATAAAATTAGCTGTTTTTTTATCCCCCGAAGTTCAACTTCCACCAGGAATAAGTTCAAACAAGAACTACTATGATTTGAAGTTTCCCAAAGGACATATTGCAATCAAGAATTTCTATGGCGAACTAGTTGATGATGAAGGGAATTCTATTCCTCTCTATGAAACTTATCTTCACCATTGGACTATTATTAAATACTATCAACCCAAAAATTCTACAGATCCTCATGATAATGTTATTTCAAGAAATGCTGGCCTTTGCCAGCAAAATCTTCTTTCTCAGTACTTTGGCCTTGGATCCGAAACTCGAAAAAAAGCTACACGTATTCCAAATCCTTTTGGTATAGAGGTTGGCAATCCAACAGAAAGTCCTACTAGATACGAAGAGAAATGGATGGTGAATCTTCATGTCATTGATACACGTGGTGTAGAAGATAGGATTGGGTGCACAGAATGCAGGTGTGATCTATATAATGTAACAAAGGAAGCAAAAGGCCAGCCTCTAAGACCAGGTTACATAGGTGGTGGGGGGTGTTGCAGTGATAATGCACAGTGCAGATTGAAGGAAAGCCATAAAAGGTCAACTAGAACAATCTACCTTAGATACACAGTGGAATGGGTTGACTAGGACAATCTTATAGTTCCTCTCAAGGTTTACGTATTTGATGTGACCGATATTGTGAAAATATTGAATGGTCTAGGCGGATTAAATGTGAGCCATAACTGCCAAGTGAGTATTCTTTTCAGAATTTCATGATATTGTGTTATTTCAGTTCAATAATACTCACTCCCTTGTTTCTCATTGGACATATTTAGAGAATTTAACTTTATATTTCAGTTCAACCATTTGTTAATTACAACTTTACTTTTGAATTTAGCAAAAGCAAAATAGATTATGTTTTTTTTTGGATAGATTGAGTATGATGTTGAAGCTTGCAACACTACTCAAAAGTATAAGAATAGATGCATTGATCTCAAAAAGACAAGTTTCCCAATGAAAACTAGTGGATATGTTATCTATGGAGTTGCTCATCAGCATGCAGGTGGAATGGGTTCAACTCTCTATGGACAGGTGATTTTTCTTTATTTACCATTATATTTAAATGGTTTAATTCTAGATATTCAAACCACAAAATATTCACAAGAATTGATATCCAAAAAAGGAATTGATATATTCTATAAGTATAAAATATATACCCAGATAGCATTAGCTACCCATTGATAAAAATAAATAAATAAAGGGATCCTTACATCATTAAGGATACCGCAACTAGCGAGACATTTATTTTACAATTTTAAAATCTAGAGCAATCTAACATCTTGCTGCAAAATTCTTCTGAAGTACATGATAAGAGGAAATTTTGTTTTGCATAGTCTTTATATTCCTTGGAATTTATCTGTAGTTTTGCCTTCAATTCTTCCTTTTTAGTAATTAATCCATAACATTTTAAGACAGTGCAAATGGTGTCCAACATCTTTTTTCAAATCCATATCATCTTAAATTGGAAATTCTTTATGATGATTCCAGGATGGAAGGATTATTTGTTCCTCATTACCTAAATATGGAAAGGGGAAGAAGGCTGGAAATGAGAAGGGTTACATTGTAGGAATGACAACATGTTATCCTTGACCAGGTTCTATTAAGATAATTCAAGATGAAACTTTAACACTTATTTCCAAGTACAACAACAAGAAACAACACACTGGATTGATGGGGCTCTTCTACCTCCTGGTAGCTGAACGACTATAATTATAAGGTTGTAATTTTTATACAAGTTTTTCTGGGGAATCTTGAGATTTTGTTTTAAGTATGTCACATAGTTTATGATGACACAAAGATCAAAATATTCACAATAAATTTCTTAATATACAAACGTCAAGGGTTGGATTCCTGGAGAAGCATTCTTTCTTCTTGTTCAGGATTTTCATATCATGGATACTGCATTTGCGGATAATTCTCTTGTTGTCTTGATAATAATGTAAACTATTGTCGAAAATATAGATGAGCAATAACTGGAGAAGAATTTACTCCTTAATATTCTTGTCTAGACTCATGCATTTGAGACTTATACTTCATTTTATATTGTACTCTTAAGAACTCTCAAGACTTCAAATTGTCTCTATGGCCAGAGCAATCAAAAAGACCTAATTATTTCTAATTAGGAAATGCCTTAAAACCTTAATCACCGATGAGTTATAAAGTAGCTCATGACATATCAACTTCAGCTTTCTAACTTCCATAATTTTTTACTTTACCTTATATAAGATTCATACTTGCAACTTTAACTCTTCCAAACTACGCACCAAAACTAGCTTCTAAACTAAAGATAAAATGTAGATCAACTAACTGTTTCTTCTTTAACTCTTCTGACTTAACTTAAAAATCAGTCCTCTCATTGAAACTCGGGAAAAAATCCATCGAAGAACCATTGAACCATTCTAATCCATATGAACCATTCACAGTGTAATGGTTCAAAAGGTTCACTTTATTTAATAGGAGAATATCTTTTTAGTCCTTTAGGATTGGGGAGGTATCAAAATAGTCCTCCTTAGATTAGAGAGATAAAAATGGTCCATCTTAGATTCAAGGAGTGATCAATATGGACCTCTATTATAACTCTACAAAAAGTGAAGTGCCACATTGGATGACTTGTGTAGCTTAATTTGTTAGTTTAATTTTATAGATGTAGATGCTAATTGAATGATAGTGTGCCTAATTTTTTTTTTCTCACATAGTCAACTTTTTTGAAAGATGTTTGTCTTCTACGAAATGACTATTTGAAGGAGGACCTTCCTCTTAAACCCTATTTCCTCATGACATCTTGTTTACAAAAATAAAAAATCAGTGGCACTTTTCTATTCAACTTCACTATTGATATCCCAAAATAATATAGCATCGTCTTTACTCGAATTCTGAATATGCAATCCTATAAGAACTTGTTTTGAGACTGAGAAAAGAAAGGAAAAATAAAAAAAAAAATATCAAATATTGAGAGTGGAGAGTAGAGAGAGAGCTACTATGCGCCATCCATCTTTTGCTTTTCTTTGATCATTCAAACGTTAATGTGATCTATCTCCCTTTCTCTCTACAAAAGAAATCACCAGACTCTATCAGTCTTTGTCATCTATGACACTTTTTTTATCATCATATTCTGTTCTTTTGGCTAATAATTGTATTGAAAGTTTTATATACACAACAGTCTTCTGGTGACTCTCAATCAGTCCTTAATCACCCTCAAATGTGTTTCAATAGGGAACAATGTTTTTTCTCACATACATGGGAGCATAAAAATGGGGAAAAAAAATGTCCTAATACTCAATGCCTTAGAGACTATCCCCATCATAAAAGGAACAAATTATGTGTTTGTGTGTGTATATATATATATATATACACTTCAAATGGATTGTTATTAATAGGAGGATACTTGGGGCAATTTATATATATATATATATATATATATATATATATATATATAATTCGAGAACTCGAGTACAATGGGTGATTGATTTTATTGTAACTTGTTTTTAATTTTTTACAAGCTTACAATTCTTTTGTAATTGGAATCCTTATTTACTTTAGAAATTTTGAGAATGGGAAGAAATTAAATAATGTACTCTTTTTTTTTTTTTTTATGGGGATAGGATACTTGTTTTAACTGAACAGAAGCTGTAAAAATTACACTAATTTTCATATGGCATTCTTCCTTTTCTTTTTCAGTACTTTTGGCTTCAACCTTATATTAAAACACACATGTTAAAATGAAGAAAAAATTACGCCGCAAACACATTTATGTTTCATGACTCATTGATTCTTTACTTATTCTAAACCCAATGGATTATAAGCTCTAGTGCATTTTTATTTCTTTAGTACTATAGCCAATATATTGAAATTATACTTATACATAATAATTTTTGTGAGTATTCTTATTGATCTTATGGTAATAGTAATTGTTGTTATATATGGATAAAGCATGATAATTGAATTTTCTTTGATGATTGTATGTATGGTCTAAAAGAAACGGAGTTACACTTGTCTAAGTTTTCACATTATAGCGAAATGAAGCAAGTGACATTCATCAATTTTATCTCCTATTTATGTCATTGTGCCCATTGTCTAACTTAACATAAATTAAGATATTATGCCATTAATTAGTCGATTATATATGGTATATATAAATGTTAGGATGTATTTGGATGAATATTTTACCTTTGTTTTAAATTATATGTTTTGTTTAATGATTTTGAAATTTGGAGAAAATATCTATCATTTTAGTAGCATTTAATTTTTCCACAAATCAAGTGAAAGGGATGATGTGCTATACAAAGATCTAATAAAAGTTTCTTGAAATTGAGTTGTCAGTATGAGCTCTTTATATTTTGTGATCTTATTGAATAAGATTCAATTTAGCTTACTATATGAGTTACATTGGTAAATGCATATTACTTGGGTCGTTAAAATTAACTTATTATTTTACTAGACCCTCTAGTACAATGTCGAGGTACTTTGAGCTAGCTATTTGAGCATACTTCACATTGTTGGGGTTTATGGAGTAACCCATACCTTGGGCATGTGTTAAATCATGTTGAATCATTTGTTGGTATTTGGTTTATTGTTATGCCCTCGATTCAAGAACTTTAGTTAAAATTGCAAATTTATCAACTTCACTTTTATTGCTTCTTCATCATACTTTAAACATGTTATGACAAATGTTTAAATACTTTTGAGTGCTATTTGAGGTTATTTATTCTCAGATTATCTGTGTTTCACTATTTTAAATTATGGAAGGATTATGCACTCAATTTGAAATATTCAAAAGTGTAGAGTGTCTTACAAATGCTATGTTTAGACCCCATGTAACACATATTTGGTTATGCATCCTAAGTCCCAGCCTTCAAGGAAAGGAAATTTATGGATATTATTCATTGTTATTTTGTTGGATATATCTCTCATTTTGTAGTATTTGGACTATTATATTGTAGTACGAAAAAATAAATCGTTTACTAGAAATCATAAGTCATTATCTCAAAATGATTTTTCTCTGTTCCCCTTTTCTCTATTTCCTGAAGTGAATGGAGAAACTATCAAGAAATATGAGCACATATATGGCTATGACTCGGCAAATATAGTATTAGTTATAATACTATAAATACCTCCCACCAGAAGTGGAAGAGTAGAGAAGAAAAGTGGTAAAAGGATATTTGAAAAACCACTATTATTTTGAGGCCATTGAGTTTGTACCTATTGTACATCTAAACATCTTTTAAATACTTTTCAAGTATCAATGAAAGAAAGAGATTAATTGTTGAGACAATTTTGCTCAATGAGATGATGTTTTTGATTTTGGCCATGTTAATATGATAATTAAATGTGCCAAATTTATTTTCCTTAAATGTGATGAGAGTATGCATAAGAAATTACTTTTGTAGTTCATTTATTTAATTTTTTTTTTAAAAGTTATTTGCTCTCTTGTTTAAGCTTTTATTAATTTCACATATTATATAATATGACATCATTTCTATTGTACAAATATAATGTTATTAATATACTTAGTAGTGCAAAGATAATAATTAAGGGCTCCTAAAGAGCTGGAGGAATGAAAATGATGATAAAACACTCCTGAAGGGCTAGTTAATGTTTGCATTATAGAAATTATTTGCGTCTTTGATAAACACTTTTTAGTGTTTATCTGTATACTATTATACTTACTTCTAGTATTTTCAACTTGCATTTAATTGTTCAATTAGCATATATTTTTATCATTGAGATCTAATTAGAATTTATTATATTTCATATTAATTTTCCCACTTTAAGGTCCAATTTTACTTGTTAGGGATTTTTAATTTCAGGAATAGACCCGGGAGGCCTCAAGATTTATGTCCAAGCTTAGGATTGGAGCAATGATTTTCATTAATTCATGACGCAAGGGCACAAGGATAATTTCTCAATTCAAAGAGGGCGAAATAGGCTTTTGACAATATAAGGAGTGGCATTTTTGTAATTGGGGCTTCATTAATGGCAAACTTGTAATTATTGCCATCTTAGACATAAGGAAATTCGGCTAGCCTCATTCCCAGCCGCCATTCACTTTCTCTTTCACGTTTTTCTTCATTTTCTCCCTCTCCCATGGTAGCTTCCATGAAAATGGAAGGCTAAGCGCGTCTGTGGTCAATCTAGGATAGCTAGAAGACCTTCGATTTGATTCTTGAGACCTGAATTGTGTTTATTTTGAATTTAATGATAGTTATGCTTCTCTACTCTTCATTTCCCTCTCTGTGATTGTGTATGATGATTATTATGCGTGATTGCTAGATGGGTTTGTGGGATTTCTAGGCCTGATCACCCTAGGAGTGATTTCCACGGAGTAGCATTTTATTTGGTTAGATAGAAATTCATAATTTGAGTCTTGGGTGCTCTAATTCTTTGTTGCAATGTTGGTTAAGGTTAGATTTGGTTCCAATGACCATAATCTATGCGATTGTGTAGTAGGAATTGCCAAGCTAGGTGCAGGGATACCAACTTAGTGAGGGTTCAACCAAATTAATTAATTAGGTAGGTTAATCTTGAGATTTTAGGGTGAATCTAGTTAATTAGCATAACTGGAGTTGAATTTATCTTTAGGTCGAGGATAGAATCACCATTGTTTGATAATTCCCTAAGTTGATTACATTTTCATCATCTGTTCATTTCGATTTTATTGTTTAGTGCATTTATTCATTGTTGAATTGCTGAAATCATCCCCCCATTTTGCCTAATTAACTGAAACATGTACTAGTGGTTCTCTGAGAATACGACCCTGGTTTGAAATCGAACTTGGTATTTTTAATTTGACCGCAACCTATAGTAGCGATGCTATAGGGCGCGCGTTAAATTTTGGCGCCGTTGTTGGGGAACTACTAGTATTTTTTGTTATTTTAGGTGCATTTTTGTATATTGTGAGACTGTGAATATATTGTTTCTTACTTCTGTTTGTCTGGGTATTCTGTTTTTTGTGTTTTTGGTATTTTTCTGTAGGACCCACTGAAAAATGTGCAGTGTCTGCCAAAACTTGCTCAGGTTGTAGTTTTTGGCTTCGTGGTCAATTTTGACCCCTCGTTTAATTGGTAATTTTGCTGTTGATACCACTGATACCCCTGTTTTTGATACTACTGTTGATATCCTTGTCATTATGGCTGATAGAACTTTAAAAGAGCTTGCTGCTCCTGATGTTACTTACCAGCCCTTTTGTATTCAATATCCCCGTCTTACTATTGATTTTGAGCTTAAATCTGGATTGATACACTTGCTTCCTAGATTTCATGGTTTATTAGGTGAAGATCCTCACAGGCACCTTCAAGAATTTCATGTTGTCTGTTCTACAATGAAACCACAGGGTATCCAGGAAGATCACATTAAGCTGAGGACTTTTCCATTCTCTCTTAATGGGGTAGCAAAGGATTGGTTATATTACCTTCCTGCTGGTTTTGTCAACAACTGGAATGAATTGAAGTGGCAATTTTTAGAAAAAAATTTCCCTACATCTAGAGCAGCAGCAATTAGAAAAGAAATTTGTGGGATTAGACAAATAACTAGAGAGACTTTGCATGAGTATTGGGAGAGATTCAAGAAATTGTGTTCTAGCTGTCCACACCATCAGATTAGTGACCAGTTACTCATTCAGTATTTCTATAAGGGCTTCCTACCTATGGATTATAGTATGATTGATGCTGCCAGTGGTAGGGCCCTAGTTAATAAAAGTCCAGGAGCTGCCAGAGATTTGATTACAAATATGGCTGCTAATTCTCAACAATTTGGTACTAGAGGTAAAGTGACTCGTCCTGTTCATGAGATACAAGGTTCATCTGTTGATTATTCAGTGCATAATCGGCTAAATGAACTTACATCTCTAGTCCGACAGTTAGTAGTGACATAGCACAAGACTTCCATCCCACAGCCACCTGTCAGAGCATATGGTATTTGTGCTTCCATGACTCACACTACAGATGCCTGCCCGATTATGCAAGATAATCCTACTACATTTGAGCCAGTAGCAACAGTAGGTGCATTTCTTAACAAGCCACACTACCAACAGCCCCGTTATGATCCATACAGCAACACTTACAATCCTGGTTGGCGTGATCATCCAAATTTTAGATATGGCAACACTCGACAGCCATATAACTCAACATTCCAACAGCAATCCCAGTTCCTAAATAATCCTGGGCCAAGCAGACCTGCCTTTTTTCCTAAGCAGCATATATTTCCACAACAACAAGCTCCTGCTCCTCTTGCACCTTCACAGATTTCTGAGGGCTTCTTAAAAGAGATGATAAAGCAGCTAACTTTGAATAATCTTCAGATGTAGAAAAATAATCTTGAGTTTCAACAGTGCACAGAATCATTAATTCAAAATTTGCAAACTCAGATTGGGCAGCTAGCTTCTTCATTGAGCCACATGCAGCAAGGGCAAAATTCTGGCCAACTCCCTTCACAAACCATTCCTAATCCTAAGAATGTGAGTGCCATTACTTTGAGGAATGGGAAGATATTGACCTCACCTGAGCCACCTCTTGTTGTTCCTTCTACTGTTACTCCTCTTAGCAAGCCTGCATCCCAAGAAAAATGAGAGTCTAATAGCTCAACTCAACCATCTTTGCAGTAACCTAGCATTCCCTTGCTATTTCCACAGAGATCTCTACAGCCAGCAAGGAAGATAACAGAGGCAGAGAAAGAAAAAGAGCTTCTTCAGAAAGGTAGAAGTGAATATTCTTCTTCTTAATGCCATTAAGCAAATTCCTAAATATGCCAAATTTTTGAAAGAATTGTGCACTCACAAGAGGAAGCTTAAGGGTACTGAGAGAGTCATCATGAGCCAAAATGTCTCAGTTCTCATCCAACTAATGCCACAGAAGTGCCAAGATCCCAGAATTTTCACCATTCCATGCATCATTGGGAATCTCAAGATTAAGGATGCCATGCTAGACTTGGGTGCTTCAATAAATATGATGCTCAAATTAGTGTTTCAGTCTCTTGGCCTTGGTCTCTTGCAACCCACTGAAGTTGTCATTCAGTTAGCCAACTGGAGCACTGCCTATCCTTCTAGCATGGTTGAGGATGTCTTAGTAAGGGTACATGATTTAATTTTCCCTGTTGATTTTTATATACTTGATATGGAGGGAGATTTTTCTTGGAGATCTTCCATTATTTTAGGCAGGCCATTCTTGAGAACTGCTAAGACAAAGATTGATGTGGATGTTGGTATTTTAACTATGGAATTTGGTGATAGTGTGGTTCAGTTTAATATTCATGATGCTATGACATTACCTTCTGAGAATCATTCTGTTTTTTGCATGGATGTTATTGATGAGATAGTTGAGAATTCTAGTAATTATCATGATCATTTTTCTGATTTTCCCAAGATAGTAGAACTAGATGACAGTTGAATTTAAATGTGATTGTGATGGTTCTACATCTTGTGGTATTTGTGCTGAGATAGCTGCTTGCTTATATGGTGATCTTGATGTTTCCATAACTGTTGTTGATGATTCTATAGTGTTAGATTCTGTGGATATGAGTACTATTGATACTGCTAATAGTAATCATGTGGGTACTGTTGATTCTGCAACACTTGATATTGATTTTATTCTAGCAGCATACTTTGTTGAGCTTAATGCAACAGATGTACTTCTTTCCATGATCCAATCACCTTTAGCAGAAAATAGAGCACAAAGCCTATTGGGCAGTAAATTGTGCAATATGGATCTTGCCCAAGCCGGTTTAGAAAGAAAATTAGAAGAGTTCCGGTTAAAGGCTTATGAAAGCTCTAATTTCTACAAAGAAACAACCAAGGCATTCCATGATAGCATGATTTTCAAAAAGCAATTTGCCATTAGTGAAAAAGTCCTTCTCAACAATTATTGCCTTCAATTGATGCCCGGTAAGTTTAGTTCTAGATGGGAGGGCCCATTTGTTGTTACTAACATTTTTTCTTATGGTGCAGTGAAGCTTGAGGATGTAGCAACAAAGAGGCACTTCAAAATGAATAGGCACCGGGTCAAGAGATTTCATGAGGAGATCATTTTAATGGATGCAAAATATCCACCATGAGGGAGTTCACTTCTTTTCTTGTCTTCTCTTTTATTTCCTTAATAGTTTACATTTCATGTCTTGTTAGTGCTTGAATAATTTCCTTTGATGATTTGAGATTTATGATAATGTTGTGACCTGATGAGGATTTTTCTGAATTTCTATGACTTGAAATCTTGATTGCCATGATTTATTTATGTTTTGAATTGATGATCTGGTGATGGATGTTTATATTGAGGATGCTGGAAAAATATACCTTGTAAGCTTTTGAGCCTCTGGAGCATCAATTGTATATATATGACATGCTCATTATTTCTTGTGTGCATCCTCACTCTTTATGTTTGTCACTCTAGAACTTGCACTAGTTATTTTTGAGGCTACATTTTCATGTGCATGCATAGAGATGATGAAGGCCATTTTTATTGCTTAGCCACTTATCCAAATGACCATCCTTGCATTATTTACCATTGTTTAGCCCCCTTGAGCCTATTATCCATCTTTGCATGAACTCATCTTTACCTTAAATGCAAAACCATGTTTTTCTACCCTTATGGAGTTAGAGAGCATGAATGTCATTTATATGAGTTCTTGGCACCTTTTGGTCTTACTCTTTATCCGGGATGGCCAAAAATAAAGTGTTGGGGGGGGGGGGTGAATTTGTTAGTTGCAAGTGTTGGTTTGTGAAAAATTTTCAAGCTAAGTGTAGAAAGTTAAAAAAAAAAAGAAAAAAAATATGAAAAGAAAAAAAAATATATGAAAAAAAAAAAAGCAACAACAAACAAAAGAAGAAAAAAAAGAAAGAAAGAAAAAAGAAGCAGAAAAAAAATTATATATAAAATAAGTGTTGTTTTGTGGCCTTTGTAATTGAAGGAAGTGAGAGTAAGAATTGATTGTGTATTTTTGTGCTTGAACTCTTATTTTCATGCTCTCTTGCTCTCTTTGTTTCATAATTTTTCATATCCATTTTATCCTTCCTTTCTTCTTCTTCCCTTAGCCCCATTACAACCTTGAATAAAGTCCTTTTGATTTATGAATGCATATGTTTTGAGTAGTGAAGATTATAATTTTTGCAAGCTTATGGTAGTGCTTATATCTTGAGTTGAGTGAGTGTAAACACTTTGCCTATCTTAAACACTTGAGAGTTTGAGTGAATAGCATCTTGTGAAACCATCATTCTTGATATATGCTTTCATTTGATATTGCCTAGCTTGTTAAATTGGAATATAAAGAATTATGACATGATTGGTTATGCTCTTATGTTTTTGAGGTCCTCTATGTTACATTGTCTCATTCTTGATAATCATTGGAAAGTAGAGTAGAAATAGTTTCGTTTTGTTCTGAGTTTTTTGTATATTCTCATTTCCCTTTTGTTCTTTAACGTAAAGTTCTATTTGTCCGAGACGTGCAAAGGATAAGTGTGGGGGTCTTTGATAAACACTTTTTAGTGTTTATCTGTATACTCTTATTCTTACTTCTAGTATTTTCAACTTGCATTTAATTGTTCAATTAGCATCTATTTTTATCATTGAGGTCTAATTGGAATTTATTATATTTCATATTAATTTTCCCACTTTAAGGTCTAATTTTACTTGTTAGGGATTTTTAATTTCAGGAATGGACCCGGGAGACCTCAATATTTATGTCCAAGCTTAGGATTGGAGCAATGATTTTCATTAATTCATGAAGCAAGGGCACAAGGATAATTTCTCAATTCAAAGAGGGCGAAATAGGCTTTTGACAATATAAGGAGTGGCATTTTTATAATTTTTGTAATTAGGGCTTCATTAATGGCAAACTTATAATTATTACCATCTTAGACATAAGGAAATTCAGCTAGCCTCATTTCCAACGCCATTCACTTTCTCTTTCAGTTTTTCTTCATTTTCTCCCTCTCCCATGATAGCTTCCATGAAAATGGAAGGCTAGGCACGTCTGTGGTCAATCTAGGATAGCTAGAAGACCTTCGATTTGATTCTTGAGACCTGAATTGTGTTTATTTTGAATTTAATGATAGTTATGCTTCTCTACTCTTCATTTCCCTCTCTGTGATTGTGTATGGTGATTATTATGCGTGATTACTGGATGGGTTTGTGGGATTTCTAGGCCTGATCACCCTAGGAGTGATTTCCACGGAGTAGAATTTGATTTGGTTGAATAGAAATTTAGAATTTAAGTCTTGGATGCTCTAATTCTTTGCTGCGATGTTGGTTAAGGTTAGATTTGGTTCCAATGATCATAATCTATGCGATTGTGTAGTAGGAATTACCGAGCTAGGTGCAGGGATACCGGCTTAGTGAGGCTTCAACCAAATTAATTAATTAAGTAGGTTAATCTTGAGATTGTAGGGTTAATTTGGTTAATTAGCATAACTGGAGTTGAATTTATCTTTAGGTCGAGGATAGAATCACCTTGTCTGATAATTTCCCAGGTTGATTACATTTTCATCATTTGTTCATTTCGATTTTATTGTTTAGTGCATTTATTCACTGTTGAATTGCTGAAATCATCCCTCCATTTCGCCTAATTGACTGAAACCTATACTAGTGGTTCTTTGAGAATACGACCCTGGTTTGAAACTTAAACTTGGAATTTTTAATTTGACCGTAACCTATAGTAGCGACGCTATAGAGCGCGCGTTAGTCTTCCTCTAATTTGTGCTACATATATATTAGTACAATTGAAACATATGTTATTGTAAACTAGAAGTTTGCAAGTCAAAAACAATTTATTGTTTGGCATGACCGGTTGAGCCATCCCGAGTCAACAATGATGCAAAACTAATTAAAAAATCATGTGGACTTTCATTGAAGAGCCAAAAGATTCTTCAATTGAAATACTTAGTTTCCCATGTGTTATTTGTTCCCAAAGAAAATTTATTTGCATTAGCAAAAGTGAGAGTGAATATCTCATCTTTTAGAATGTACACGAGGTGAAAATATTTATGAGCTTGTAGACCTACCAAGTGGATCATTTAGATACTTCTTAATTTTAATCGATGCATCGACTAAATGATCATATATTTGGGTTAACTCATAACTTTAAGTTTATGAGATTACTTGTTCAACAGATTGAATTAAGAGTGTAATGCCTTAATTATATCTAGTTGAGCAACAAACATAGTTAATGCTAGTGAATTCACTCTTTAAAGTGACTATTGGAATACATAAAATGGACTTGCAGGCGCCTAAAATTAATTGCAAGACCATTACTTATGAAATCTAAACTTTTAAAGTTTATTTGGGAACATATGATTATTCATGTTGTAACATTGATTCGTATCATGCCAACAAATTATTTGAACCCCTCTTATAATTAGTTCATAGTCAGGAAGCAAGTATATCCCATCTATGAAATTTTGAATGAGTTGTTAATTGCTCCACCACAATGTATTAAGATGGAACCTCAATGGAGGTTAATAACATATGCTAGATATAGATCTCTACTTATAAGTGAAATATAGAGTCATTAAAAGGATATTTATTTGTGGCTTAGTTTACTACTTGCCTTTTTGATAAATCATTTATTCAAACATCAGGAGGGAGAGAATAAGCAGTCGGAAAAGTAGAATATGAATTATCACCTTGATCCTTATACAAAGCAAATATGAACCAGAAGTTTATATGATAATTCATTTGTACAAACTGCTAGAAACATTGCCTGACTAGTAAGAGTAATTAAAATCATGTGTACCAACTATTATCGCTCCAATCAAAGTATAACCATAAATACATGAAGAGTGACAAACACACTGGTTCCAAAGATAAAATTCTCGAAAAGAAAAGGAGCTAAAAATCAAAGATGGCCAAATTGAGAATAGAGTAACTCCAGAAGAGTTAACAGAGGTAACTCTAGAAGAGTCCTCAGATATAACTAATGTTTTAGTTTCAAAGGAAACTCAGGTACCTAAAAGTCACAAAATAAAGAGATATCTATAGATTATGATGGAAGCATAATGAAATCGATATTGTTAACAATGTTCACATATAATGTAGCGTGCTATGTGATATAAGATATTGAGGATCAGTAGTAAAAGTCTGAAAAGAAAGAAATGGTTGGCCAAATTGAAAAGACGCATTTGAGGTTTGCATAAAAAGCAAAAAATTTTAGACCTACAGTCCAAACACCAAAAGTGAGAAGCCAGTTATGGACAAATGGGCTTTTGTATGAATACAAAAGAAAAATGATACTCAAGGGTTTTTTTGCAAATAACTGGCATTGATTTTGAATAGATATACTTAATTGTGGTAGATGTAAGTATCTAATGGTACTTATTTAGTTTGACGGTACATGAATGATATTATTTGTGTCTAATGAATATTGTTGTTGTCAACTTATTCAATAATGACATCTCTGAAGGATTTAATTTGCCTGAATCAATTTATATGATAGTTTGAGTTAGTATTTGTGGAAGGAAATATGTATAGAAATTACCCATTTGTTCATATATTAGTAAATTTGTGTCGATGATTTAATATTAGAACTTTTCAAGAGCTTCTAAAGCTATGAATTACTTATAAAGAGAATTTGCATTAAAATCTTTATATAGTAGAAGTTTAAAGTGATTTTATATGTACAAATTATATTTAGTGTGATCGCTAAATGCGAACATATATTCTTTTTAGAACCTGTGAGAATGATAAAGAAATATTTAGTCTTGAAGTACCAAATCTTGGTACAATTTAACTAGTTCGTCAATATGACAATCTAGCAAATTTGCTACCATGGTATTAACTTCTACAATATTTGAAGGATCTTGTACAATATTAGAGTTCATCGACACAAATAACTCGATTGATACACACTGCACTCTTTTTCCCTTCACCATGGTTTTTTCCCATTAGGTTTTCCTGGTAAGGTTTTTAATAAGGCAACATTTGATTGCATATACAAAAGAATTCTGTACTCTTTTCCTCACTAGCTTTTTGTCTCACAGGGTTTTCCTAGTTTTTAATGAGGCACATTCTTTGGTAATGGGCATCCAAGGGGGAGTGTTATGAATATTTTGATTGGATGCCCATTCAATGGAATATTCTTTAGGGCTAACTTAGTATTTATTTATTTATTTGTAATTTATTAGATAAACATCATCCTTTTAAGGCTACGGTTTCACTTTCATTGTGTATATATACCCCCTTGGTGAATGAATAAAGTTGGCCTTTTTGGAAGGCTCTATTTTTCTCTCCTCTCAATTCTCTCTACTTTATTCTTTGTGTCTACTTTTTCACAACACGTTATCAGCACCAAACTCTATCAACCAACTGAGTACTGTAGCTTCTAGAAGTGAATTCTAGAAGATAAAAAAAAAAAAATAAAGTGAATTCTATCATCCAGAAATGAATTCTCATTCTTACCTAGTGAAAGGACCATAACTTAAATCTGAGTGAACTACTGACTAAGCCAATACAAACCCAAAATGCCCACTGAGTGTGTGATCTTAAAACACCTTTGTTAACCCATTAAGACAATCAAAAAAGAAGTGCAGCAAGTATATTAAATAACTATTTATCATGCTCCATAAATACATGAGATTATTACATTTATTAAAAAAGTAAACTCTATTACCTTTGGATTTGGGGGCTGCCAGCGTCCGCAAGTGTATCGTCACTTTTTGGGTTGTCCTTAGAAAAAAAAAATCCTTCTAAATATTTGTGTAAGGATGCTAAATTTCTTGAAAATCCAATATTCAGTTATCTTGCACAACATAGTATTATACTATATATTTGTAACTTGTAATTGGTTAGTTCGGTCGTTATCAATTCTTTTAGATTATCATCTAACAACCAAATCAATTAAATTAAATTTTTTTTTAAATTTAGTCCAATCAATTTTGGTTAGTTTGAGTAATTTAAATTTGATCGGTTTAGTTGAGTTCAGTTTGATTGAATCTGAACATCCCTAGTCATTACTGCAAGAAGAATTTAGGAGACAATACCATATACATGTATGGGTAAGTTTTGTTTTTCTTTTTTTCTCCCTTAAATTGCCTTTGGAGCTAAATTTTTAAGAAATTTTTTTTTTTGTTCCTCACACTATTATTAATTTCATAAAAAAAATCATATTTTAAGCTAGACAAATTAAATTCTTGCATTTCAAGATAAAAGTAAAAATAAATCTTTCATATAAAATGTAAAAGTTCATTTTATTTAATTTAAAATATCAATATCTTTTTTAAAATTAGTTACAGTGTGTAAAAAAGAGTTTTCTCTAAATTTTGTTTACATATTTTGTTTTCACATGAAAAAGTTAACTCAAATTTTTTATTATATATTTTCCAATAGCCAACGAGAGCTCAAGCTGAGATTTGTTAATTGCAGTCCTTTCTGTTAAGGGGCCATTAGCACGAGTCCTTGGATAAAACAAAATCTTAAAGGCTAAGGGTGGGCAAAATCTGAATCAATCCACTTAAACCGCCCGAACTGATCTGAACTGTATAGAAACCGATCCGATCCAATTGACTAACTGTTTGGATTGGATTACAAAATTGTCAATCCGATAACAGCGGTTCAATTTTCAGATTTGGTTGTTTAAAATCCGAATTAATCCGAACCGACCGAAAATTATATTTTATTATATATATATATATATATATATATATATATATATATATATATATATATTAAATATACTAAATTTTATTATATATTTATGAAATAGTTTATTATAAATATAAATTTACATTAATAAATATAAAAACTAGTAAACAATAAACATTTAACTCACGCTTTCCCTTTTCTGACTAGATTTATGAAGAGCATTAAGGCTATTTTGGAAGTTTTAGAATTGATGAACATAGTTGTTTGGATGTTTAAGAAAAACAATCATGAAAACTAACTTTTATTGTTTGAGAATTTAAAAAAAAAAAAAATTGAATAGAACGAAATAAAATTTAAAAATAAATTTTTAATGTTGTCCTTTTTAAATGAGGTAGGTGAGAGGAGAGAAAAAATTGAAGTAAAAAAGAGGAAGGTTAAATTGTAATTTTAAAATTTTTAATTAAAATACACTTTAATTTTATTCATTACACTCCAATTTGGAGGGGAATGAATTTTAATATTTTGGATGGAAAGGAGTAGAATAGTTTCCATTTTTTTTTTCATTAGTTTCGTTTATTTAAAAAAATTCCAAACAACGGAAATTTATTTTATTTCATTCTGTTCCATCCCTTTTCACCATGTTCCATCCATCTAAACATAGCCTAGTAGAGAAATTAGTCGCGACAATTTCATCAATAATATTACAAATTTAGAGAAGGTGACAGAAAATTTAATCTCATAATCGAGAGGTTAAAGAAATTTTAATATTACGTTAAGAATGAATTTATCACATAAACTTAAGCTTTTGAGTTAAATAAATTTTTAATAATATACACCCAAGTCTTGCTGTTAGCGATAACACATGCTAATAATGAGTATTCCCTTACTAAAAAAATGTGATAATTTGAAAAATGAAGATGAATATGCAGTATAGATAAAATTTATGACATCTAATTATAACTTAAGTATCTTCTATTAGACTTAGATCTATGAATATGCAGTATAGATAAAATGAGTATTCTCTACTAAAATTATAGTTTAGCCTCCGGCTACATTTAGTTTTGTACTTCAATGATGTATCTAAACTTGCTGTCACATTAGGGTCTGGCTTTGGGGAAATGTAATTATTATCTTCACATCCTAAAATTATCACAAAGATTTGCCATCTTAAAATGATACAATATCCATTTGACTTGACATGCCCACTTCAAATTTAGCTTACCTTTGACGAAGATGATTATTTTAAAAAAAAAATTGTTAAATAAACTTTTAAATAAATGATTTACTAAAATTATCATTTTATTTTTCTTTTTAATTTCGACAATTATGTTTAATTTATCATAACTTATTAGATGAATTAAATTTGATTAATTGTTAAAATTAAAAGGGAAATTTAACAAATCATTTAATTAAAAGTATATGTTAAATGCCACGCCATAATCAATTTGTGCCCTTTCACGTATTCCAGGATCCCCACCAATCTTTTTATACCTCTACCTGTGGTAAGAGTTCAAAAAGGGATTTACCCTTCTATAATAACTCTCACTTCTCATGCAAGTTGTGGAATCCCAACCCAAAACCAAAGATCTATTTTTCCTTTTTATTTACCTGTTTTTTAATAGTTCAAACATGTAACAACTAGGAAAAAGCCTAAATTAATCCCTAGACTTTAGGCAGTGTACACTTGTAAATGTTTCAAAACATGCATTTAATTCAAGCTTTTAAAATGCATATTTCACCGTTAAATCTTAATTGTTGTTAGAAAAATTAACAGAAATGTCTATATCTTCTTAATTTCCACAAGCCTTTTGGTATATATTTCCAATAAACTTCACTGATAAAGATCAAATCATTAAGTTTTAATAAACTTCACTAAGAAAGATCAAATTGAAGTCACCCCTTTCGCAAAGGCTTTGCATGCTTCTTTACTCATATTTTAATCTCTTAGAGGCCCAAGTTAAAATCTTTACATATATTTCCCTTCCACTCTTAAGTTCCTCACTCTTGTGGATTTTCCTTCGTACCGACATTCCAATTAGACGCTACCTTAATATTCCACCGAGATGCTGTGAAGTCAACCTGATTCCCTCTTAATTCTGACATGCATAATCTAATCTTTTTCATTTTTTTTTTGGTCGGTTAGAAAGACATAATCTTTTCTACTTTTCGAGGGGGGGAGTGGAATATAGTAATCTATCTTCCATTTCCTTTTCAAAATTCAGAGCCCAAAGAACCCAATATATATAATAGAAGAAAAATAATGAACTTGTTTTGAACTATTCTAACCTGAGCTTTGAGATCTTTGCAACCCAGCTAGGATCAGAATCGAAATTGGGTCACAAACCTTCAAATAGGACAAAGACTCGTAATCTTATTTTTTTTTAACAGAATTTTATTACTTAGTAATCTTCTTATTTCTTAATTCTCCAGATTTTTATTTATTTTTATCTAGCAATCTTCTTATTTCCTAATTCTCTTATTTCAATTGATTTTATCATAAATCAAGAAGCATTTAAAACAACATTTAAGATTCATTCTTTATATAATTATATATAATTTTATTTTTAAAAATTTTAATTTAATACTAACATGTGTCATTCAAATAAAATGTCAAATATTAACATGGTAATGATGGAACCTATCTATCAATTTACTAAGACGTCAAAAGCCAAATCGTCTAATTATCTTTTTAGATAATTACTTGGGAAATACAATATGGTATCACTTCTTTATCATTATCTTATAGTAGAGACGATAGTTGACTTTGGGTGATGAATATCCACAGATAAATATTTATAACATTTTTTGTTCTAATTTTCAAGCATATGTTCTCTTTAACTATTTTCCTGTCCTCAATTTCATAATGTGAAAAGAGCCTAAAAACAGAAAATAGTGCATATCATTAAGTAGTCACATAGGAGTAGTTTTTCAATTTGTTTTCTCATTTTTCTCTTTAATTTTTTTCTCAAGTTTCTAATGTGAGAAGATCCTTGTTATTAAGGAAACTTAGTCCCCGGAAGTAAAATGAGGAAACTTTGATAATACCGAAAAAAGAAGACTTTGCATTGATTTGTTTTCACTTTAATTACTCGTTCTAATTAATGTGGATATATATCAACTAAAAGGTTTGATAAAAATAAAGAAAAAAGAAAAAGAAATGCAAATATTTAACAGCTTCTTCTTCTTCGTTTTATTCTTTGTTAGTCGTTTGTTTTCCTTTGCACAAGCTTCTCTCCTCGTATTCGATTGTATCCGTTCTTGTTTTGATTTTTCTTTTCGGCTTTGAGAATGTCACGAAAACCAAAAATGAGTTCTCCAAATATTCCTATGTCCAATGATGCAAAACCAAACCAAACACCACCTAGAATTATCAAACGACCTGCTTGTTCGAATACCATCTTCACTGATTTCCTCCAAAGTTGTCATTACTGCAAGAACAATTTAGGAGAAAAAACCATATATATGTACGGGTAAGTTTTTTTTTTTTTTTTCCCCTTAAATTGCCTTTAGAGTTAAATCTGTTTTTTACATTTTTTTTTTTGTTTTATGTGAAAAAGTTAAATCTGCTTCTTTATTATATATTTTCCTATAGCCAACGAGAGCTGAAGCTGAACTTATTTATTACATTCCTTTGTATTAAGGAGGCCATCAAAACATGTTTGTTCACTTGATTTGATACTTTGGCACCAGTCCTAGATGAAAGAGAGGGTGAGAACTGTGCAATGGAATCCTAAAGGCACTGCATCTCCGTGTTCAGAAAGAAATTAGTTTTTAATTTGTTGGTTAAGATATTCTTAGTGTAAATAAAAAAAATTGTTCAATCGTATCTAAAACCGGACATGATCAGATGTCAAAACCCAAAGTGTAGACACATTCTTGATTATCAATCCCAAGCACTAAGGCAAAGTAAGTCTCTAATATTGTTGATAATAAGTGCAATCTCTAATATTATCAATAAACCTAATTATATGGTATGTTTCTCTTTGGAAATTTATTTTCTGCTGGTGTTTTGTTATAAGATACTACAATTGTTATTTATTTTGATATACCAAAAATGGTACAATTAGTTGGTGCACTTAAATTGGAAACATAGCTTTTTTACTATACTTATGATTCTATTTTAATTTTAATTTTAATTTTGGTACAACTATGAAATTGCAGAGACTTTCATGGATTTTGTAGTCGCAATGATCAAATTACTATTGACATGGCCAAAGAAAAAGCTCAGCAGTATAAAAACATCAAGCATAATCAAAGGTCAAGCTTGATGGAGGCTAAGGCCAACATACTTTTCATATGATCTGGATACTTGTGTCATAATACTTTGGCCTGTCATACTGGTTTTCCAAATTTGTTGACTGTTTTCTTTGTTATCTCTGATAGAGAACTTCAGGCTTGATTTGTTTAGGAGTTTATTTTCTCAAATGTTTTCTACTTGATTTATTGAGCCAAATTTATGAATTAATAGCACCTTAAGGCTTCTACTGAGAAAATTGTTGCGTATTGGCTTTACAATTTGAGAAAATAACTAGGCATTGTCATGTATATTTATGTGTTTTTATCATTCAATATTTTTATCATATTTATTGCATGAATCTGCAGTTAAAACTGTAGAGATATGTGTACGTTTTACAAATTTTGGAAATAGAAATTCTTTTTTTCTCACAACTTTTTGCATGATGCCAATGTCGAAGAATTAGTTTATTGACTACCTTTTCATCTCCAATGTGATGGATGGGCTGCTTTTCTCTTCTTCACATTAAAAGCTAAAATTTATTCTACTTATTTCTTATTTAAATTATTCATTCAAAAATAAAATTTGATTAAGAGAATATATACACACACTTTAAAGTTTCAAGCAAATAAAAACTAAAAACAATGTCACATAGACTTTGAATCCAGCAATAACTAAAAGCAGCAACACTCGCAGCTAGGAGAAAATGAAGATGGAAACCAGTAGAAGAAGAAGGAAGAAAGAATACTCATTTCACAGGATATAAAATTTGCATATAAGAGGTTTGTTTCGTGTCGGTTTCATACAGGTGGAAGATCTCTCCAAATCGATTATGAACATTAGCATCACCGATTTCAATTGTTCAACCCGCCACCAACTGATCGAATCCTTCAAGTAAGCTTCTTGTTGGTTGGTTTTGGTAGTTTTGTCCATTTCTACTCAGCCTTAGAGCAAGTTTAGGGAAGATCTTAGAGATATCTTAAATTTTAGATACTCTTTTTACTTGATTCCACCACTAGAAGGGGTGACATGATATTGCTAAAGTAAGATGAGAAGATAGAAAAGAGCTACTGCAAGATACTTAAATTTAAGGAAGTTGGTGGGTCCTAAGTATAAAAGTGGAGAAAAGGTGTAATGTAATTTATGGAGTTCCTTTGAGAAACTCTTTGAAGGTTGTAGAAGTAGAGAGAGAAAAATTGCTTAAGTAAGAAAAAGTTGTCTTATGATGAACCCACATATAAGTTAAAAAATTTTAGTGCTAGCACCACTAAAGATGCTCTTACTGCTCATGAAAGACAGGGTTAACAACAATATGGGAAGCAGCCTGTCTTTCACAATATAGATTCATAGGTCAAGGATGATTAGCACCAAGACAAAATAACGGTGCCTGTAACCATCAGTTATGTATCCAAAAATCAACTAAATGAGTTGAAAGACATCGAATAATTTTCTCAGCTGCAAAGTGAAAATTATTTGCTTAATATGGTTACGATTCAATTGATTATATTTAGAATTTTCTCTTCTTTTCCTGTCTCGGACTGTTGCACCATCTTCTCACCTTAAAAATTTTTACTACTAAAAGTTCATTTCAAAAGCTCAAATTTTTAAGAGAAGGCACATAAATGATTTTATAAAAAAGTCAACATGCCCTCACATTTGAAAAGAAGCAAAAGATAAGTGATACTAAAGTCTTTTTCGTTGGAAGTAGTTTACTAATCACTATTCTTGTCTTGAATATAGAAAAAGTCTCATGTCTAAATAATAATGAAATACCTTGGGTGTAAATCAGAAAAGACAAGTGATATGACACTATGAAACATGCCAAAACAATTTATTGGTTTTCTTTTGTGAATATGCCAAAATAGTTTCTAAAAGATAGTGTCTGAATTGTGAGTTTATGAAGTATAAAATGTGTCCCAGAGCCATAACCCCACCTTAATATATTTCTTTTACAGTTTTAAACCCTAGACTTTTGGTGGTGCACACTTTACCTCCAAATGTTTGGAAACATGCATTTAACTCAAGCTTTTCAAATTTATATATCACCCTTAAATCTTATTTGTTGTTAAAAATTAACAGAAAAAAGTAATATACATGAATAATTAAAGCACTTAAAGTTGCAAATTTTAAAAAATAAGAAGCGCAGATTTATAGAAGAAAACTTCCCAATTATGCTGATTTATATAAATGGGTAATCTCCAACCTCCAATATTTGCTCATTGGTTGGTAATACATTCACCCTTGGTGGATGGTGTCACCCAAGAAAACTACTCAAAGTACTTTGGAGGGAATAATGGGGCAGGCGTGGTGTTTGCCGCCTCTTACAGAGGTTTTGTGAGCTTCCTCGACTCCTCTTGTGCCACAAAATGAAATATTTGCTTATATCCCCTCCTATTTCTAAGCTCCATAAAATATACGTACATACATATATATATATATATATATATATATATATATATATCCTCTCATGGATTTTCCTTCATAACATTCCAATTAGACAATACCTTAAGAGATTAAACTCCTTGTCACAAATCTTATCCCATAAGCGTGGGATTGCTCTAAAAAGGAGATTAGTCCTACCTACAGCATTATTTTATTACTTTTGCACCAGTCTCAAGCAAATGAGAAAGGTTTTGAGATAGGAAGTATGACAGATGACTTAGTATGCTACCGAGACTCCTAATTAACAATTCTTTCCTATTTCCTGGCAAATTGCAATTACCACTGACCAGTTTCTGGCTTATATAACAACCTACTATATGTATAAGCACACCATGAACTCAACTGGATTCCCTCTTAGTTCTAACCAGCATAGTCGAATACATTTATTTTTTGCTTAATTGTGTAAATTAACGCAAGTAAGTCATAATCATTTCTACTTTTCTAGAAGGAGAATGGAATATTGTAATCTATCTTCCATTTCCTTTTCAAAATTCACAGTTCAAAGAACTCATATAGTAATTTGAGATGGAAATTCTTGATTTATATCGATTCTCAAAAACGCTATATATGCAAGTCTAACGTCATCAAATGCACTGCATGTTGCTAATTACATCTAGTTACAATACTTACAGCTGTATTCATAAAATTTTCCAATCATAAAAGGAGAAATAGTATCCTAATAAGCCCATAAAGTTGGAGCATACAGATTTCAAGTGCTCAACTTGCAAGGAAAACAGTAAAATTGTTTCTTTCCCAAGGCTTTGGTGAAGATATCTACAAGTTAGGCATAGATGGAACATTTCTCATAGTGTGATGTTTCCCTACAAAATCTCATCACACAGAAAATGACAATCAACCTTAATTAATATGCCTGATGCACTCATTAGGGATGAGTATCAATAATTTAGAATGGTTTTACACCCTGACCAACCCTTTTGATTTAACAAGTGTATGCAAAATCGATGCCGAATGAGAAATTTGGTTTGCTTTGATTTGGCTTTGGTGTTCAGATTCAGTCTGTAATTCAATTTTCAAAAATGCTAATCTTGACGTTCTTCTATGTTGTGATGGGCATACCTTCATGTTTGATCAAATGGAAGAGAAATATTTAGCAGTGTACTGAAAATTGATAGAAAGCTAATGAATAATGATTTATGCAAGTAAAAAAAACAAAAAGAAGAAGAAGAAGAAGAAGAAGAAGAAGAATGAATGAATGAATAACGCATGAACTATCTAGTCAACTACCTTGCTAATAATCACAAGAGAAATATAGATAAGCAGTGGTAGAGATAATGAAGAGACAAGCAGTTTAGTATTACCTACTTGGTAAGTTTTGAAGAGGACTATAAAAGAAGCAAGAAAGTCAAAAACAGAAAACTTACCTAGGATAAGTCAAAATTATTACATAAATAACTAGTGGAGGTTCGAGAGAAAAGAGATAGCATGATAGAGTTCAAAACAATGGAGTGAAAACATTGTGTGGGAGTCCTTTTGACAACCTTCTGAGCTTCAACACAAGTCCCAACTACAATTATTGAGCCTTGTGCTTATGTCATTCTCAAGCCTTCTCAATTTACTCCCTTCGTCCCATATCTTTTGCTATTTTAGAGCAGTTCTTTTGTCTCAAAACTATTGCATTTAGATTTTCAAAGCTATGTAAAATTGATTTTTCTTTCTATACCCTTATATAATTATTGGTAATCCACTCATTCTCTCTCTTAATTACACTATAAAGAAAAAGTTAAATAAAGATTTGTAGCCAGTATAATACACTAATTAATAATTTTTAATCTGTGCACAATAACCTTAAAATGAAAAAAAAAAAAAAAAATTGAGACACGTAACAATCAACTATAATGACTCACCTTATTGTAGAGAGGATAATTGATTTTGGCTGATGAAGATCCACAAATAAATATTAAAACAATTTGTTGAAAATCCGTTTGCTCCAACTAGAAGGGGTTATTAGGATACTATATCTGCTATCATGATTTGGAAATATTGTGATTAGTTGTAACTATTGTAATATGCTATAACTAATCTAGCTATATTTAGAAGTAACATATATTAAGGTAGCTATATTTAGCTACATGTAGTCGATTGATGATGTTATACTTGTATATATATAGCTGTTATGAGAATCAATGAAAATCAAGAATTTCCATCCCAAATTACCCCGTGACAATAAAATTTTGTAAAGGAAGAGTCAGACGAAGTCTTGTCATATTCAAAGGTTTTTGAGCCAAGTTCAAGATTGATCACATCTGGGTTGGCAAGATCTCAGAGCACAGGTTAGAATTGTTGAAAACAAATTGATTATATTTTTTCTATTATATCTATCAACCAGCACGGTTGAGAATTTTTCAATAAATTTGATAAATTCAGTCCCTTCAAACTCCTATGAAGCCTAGCGACCCTTGCTATAGAGAAGTGTTTTCAAAATTGCCCTTCTTATTTTAAAGTCTACAATAGTAGGTGATTTTAACTGTGACATGCACATGAGTTTTTGTGTTAATATATATTTTAACAAAAATTAAGATTTGAATGTGAAGTGCACATGTTAAAAAGCTTAAGTTAAATGCACATTTTCAAATATTTAGAGGTAAAGTGTAGATTACATGAAGTTTTGGGGATTCAAACATTTCCCTAATTGTTACTTGTTTTAACTATTCATTTTTTAAGAAAAAAATCAAAAAAATCGACCTTTAGTTACAAGGTGGCATGACACAACTTGCATGGGAGTAAGAGTTATTATAGATAGATAAGCTCTTTTCTAACTCTTAGGACAGGCACAACTGCACAAGTAGAAAAATTTTGGTGAGGATGCTGGAATACAAGAAAAGGTGCAAATTGACTATGGCATCCCATTTAACTTGCACTCTTAATTAAATTATTGCTAAAAAATTTTCCTTATAATTTTGACTGTCAAGCTTAATCCATCAGCAAGGTTATCATGTGCTTTTTGATGGATTATTCCATCCTAACCTAGTTGATGGATTAAACATGATTGTTGAAGCTTAAAAGAAGAATAAATTAAAAATTTTAGCAAATAATTTAATTAAATGAGTATTTAACTATTTTTTCTCTAATTAATAATCTTCATAAAAAAGCAAGCTAAATTTGTAGTGAGGCATGCCAACCCAAATTGATATTTTATTGTGTCATTTTTTTGTGATGATTTCAAGATGAGAGGGACCAACATATGTAAAGGGAAAGAAACCAAAAAATAAAACTGTTAACATGTATCTTACGTATTCACCAAATGCATACCATAATATAAATAGGAAGGAAGAGAGAATAGGCGTGTTACTTGCAGACAAAGAGTCTATGGTTAGAAACGTCATCAAAGTACAAACCTTAAAACATAGCATAATTAAGGCCAAAAACTCATTGATTCTAGAATTTCTATATTAAAATTGTAAAATAAATATTTGAAGGAGGAGTTGATGCTCCGGGTACACATTGTTACACATCACAAACACACTTCAAATAGGCTACTGTTTTGCTTAAAATTATCCTTATAGAAACTATTTTGACATGTTCCCCAAAAGAAAATAAAATGAAGAAATATTTGTTTTGGCATTTCCCATAAACTGTCATGTTACTAGTCTTTTTTTTTATTATCATTTACATCCAAGTTATCTCATTATTATTTGGAGTGAGACTTATTGTCTACCTAAAGAGATGATAAATTTAAACTTACAATCCATGAATATCTTACTAAAATTATTTTGGCAGGTCAAAATGAGGCATCTATATCAAGATTGGGCAATCTTATTAGTAATATTATTTCTAGCACTCAGCACACCATCAAAAGCATCTGGGAAATCCAAAAGTAATATAAAATCAGCTGTTTTTTTATCTCCCAAAGTTGAACTTGCACCAGGAATAAGTTCAAACAAAAACTACTATGATTTGAAGTTTCCCAAAGGACATATTGCAATCAAGAATTTCTATGGCGAACTAGTTGATGATGAAGGGAATTCTATTCCTCTCTATGAAACTTATCTTCACCATTGGACTATTATTAAATACTATCAACCTAAAAATTCTACAAATCCTCATGATAATGTTATTTCAAGAAATGCTGGCCTTTGCCAGCAAAATCTTCTTTCACAGTACTTTGGCCTTGGATCCGAAACTCGAAAAACAGCTACACATATTCCAGATCCTTTTGGTATAGAGGTTGGCAATCCAACAGAAATTCCTACTGAATATGAAGAGAAATGGATGGTGAATCTTCACGTCATTGATACACGTGGTGTAGAAGATAGGATTGGGTGCACAGAATGCAGGTGTGATCTATATAATGTAACAAAGGAAACAAATGGCCAGCCTCTAAGACCAGGTTACATAGGTGGTGGGGGGTGTTGCAGTGATAATGCACAGTGCAGATTGAAGGAAAGCCATAAAAGTTTAATTAGAACGGTCTACCTTAGATACACAGTGGAATGGGTTGACTGGGACAATCTTATAGTTCCTCTCAAGGTTTATGTATTTGATGTGACTGATACTGTGAAAATATTGAATAGTCCAAGCGGATTAAATGTGAGCCATAACTGCCAAGTGAGTATTCTTTTTAGAATTTCATGATATTGTGTTATTTCAGTTCAATAATACTCACTCCCTTGTTTCCCATTAGACATATTTAGAAAATTTAACTTTTATATTAATAAGGTAACAACTAACAAGGGCTTTCTTCTCGTAGTTTGGGCTGAAGGGCCAAGCAATAACATTAGTAGCAACCCTTTGTTAATTACAACTTCACTTTTGAACTTAGCAAGAGTAATATAGATCTTTTTTTTTTAATGACAGATTGAGTATGATGTTGAAGCTTGCAACACTACTCAAAAGTATGGCAGTGGATGCATTGATCTCAAAAGGACAAGTATCCCAATGAAAACTAGTGGATATGTTATCTATGGAGTTGCTCATCAGCATGCAGGTGGAATGGGTTCAACTCTCTATGGACAGGTGATTTTTCTTTATTTACCATTATATTTAAATGGTTTAATTCTAGATATTCAGATCACAAAATATTCACAAGAATTGATATCCAAAAAAGGAATTGATATATCCTATAAATATAAAATATATACTCAAATAGCATTAGCTACCCATCAATAAAAATAAATAAATAAAAGGATCCTTGCATCATTAAGGATACTGCACCTATTGAGACATTTATTTTTCAATTTTAAAATCTAGACCAATCTAACATCTTGTTGCAAAATTCTTCTGAAGTACATGATGAGAGGAAATTTTGTTATGTATAGTCTTTATATTCCTTGGAATTTATCTATAGTTTTGCCTTCAATTCTTCCTTTTTATAATTAATCCATAACATTTTAAGACAACGCAAATGGTGTGCAATATCTTTTTTCAAATCCATATCATCTTAAATTGGAAATTCTTTATGATGATTCCAGGATGGAAGGATTATTTGTTCCTCATTACCTAAATATGGAAAGGGGAAGAAGGCAGGAAATGAGAAGGGTTACATTGTAGGAATGACAACATGTTATCCTCGACCAGGTTTTGTTAAGATAATTCAAGATGAAACTTTGACACTTGTTTCTAAGTACAACAACAATAAACAACACACTGGATTGATGGGGCTCTTCTACCTCCTAGTAGCTGAACGACTATAATTATAAGGTTATAATTTTTATACAAGTTTTTCTAGGGAATCTTGAGATTTTTTTTAAGTATGTCACATAGTTTATGATGACACAAAGATCAAAATATTCCCAATAAATTTCTTAATATACAAACTTGAAGGCTTGGATTCCTAGAGAAGCATTATTTCTTCTTGTTCAAGATTTTCATATCATGGATATTGCATTTGCGCATAATTCTCTTATTGTCTTGATAATAATGTGAACTATTGTAGAAAATATAGATGAGCAATAAATGGAGAAGAATTTACTCCTTAATATTCTTGTCTAGGCTCATGCCTTTGAGACTTATACTTCACCATTTTTTATTGTACTCTTAAGAACTCTCAAGACTTCAAATTGTCTATATGACAAGAGCAATCAAAAAGACCTAATTATTTCTAATTATGCGATGCCTTAAAACCTTATTCACCAATGAGTTATAAAGTAGCTCATGACATATCAACTTCAGCCTTCTAACTTCCATAATTTTTTGACTTTACCTTATATAACATTCATACTTTCAACTTTAACTCTTCCAAACTACGTACCGAAACTAGTTTCTAAACTAGTGATAAAATATAGATCAACTAACTATTTCTTCTTTAACTCTTTTGACTTAACTTAAAAATCGATCCTTTCATTAAAACTGGGGGAAAAAATCCATTGAAGAACCATTGAACCATTCTAATCCATATGAACCATTCACAGTGTAATGGTTTAAAAGGTTCACTTTATTTAATAGTAGAATATCTTTTTACTCCTTTAGGATTGGGGAGGTATCAAAATAGTCCTCCTTAGATTAGAGAGATCAAAATGGTCCATCTTAGATTTAAGGAGTAATCAATATGGGCCTCTATTATAGCTCTACAAAAAGTGTAATAGTTTGTTTAATTTTATAGATGTAGATGCTAATTGAATGATAGTTGATGCACGCCTATAGTGTCACCACTATAGGTGGCAGCCAATTTATAAATTCTGAGTTTTGATTTTTAACATGAGTCGTATTTACAGAGAACCACTAGTATGAGTCTTAGTTTTCTCAGTTGAAATTTGGGGGTTTTTAATAACAAGGAAATCAATTCAACAAGTAACACACTAACAAATAAGCTGAAACTAATGATTAATGAAATGTAACCAACCTAAGGACTTTCTAACCACCAGCAACCCTATCCTCAACCTAGAATTTCATTTTAGCTCAATTAATGGGGATTAAGCCAAGAATTACCCTATAGCCCAAGAGCAAACTCTAGGTTTCCTACTAAAACACCGCTTAGCGTATGGCTAAAGAGATTAAACCTATCCTAAACAATAACCCATGAGTAAAATAGGCAATCAACAAGCTTAAATACTGATACCTCTTAATCTCATAATTGTTCAACTATCCATGAACCCTAGACGCTCTAAATTCAAGCAACAATCAAGGAATAATCCATCCATAATCATCACAACCATAAATCTACAATAAAACATGAATAACACATCAGAAATATGGCAAAAATCATGGAGAAAAGAGAGCAACCAGCAGCCATGAATTCCAGCAGTAAAATCATATATTCATTGAATTACAATATCAAAAGAGTATAATATTCTAGTTTCAAAGGTCACCCAGTGATCTTCAAGCTTCCCTAAGGTGATTACAAGGCTTCTACCCTCTCTTGGGCATGGAGGCAGCCATGGAGGAGAAGATAGAAAAGCTAAACCTAGGTGAGAGAGGGGAGGGTGTGAATGAGAGGGAGAAGAGGGAAAAATCTGACCTAAAAGGGGGAATGTGTTTTTGAGCAAATTTACAATTATACCTTCACTAAATATGCCAAATTTCAAGCTTGCCTTTAAGGATGAATAGATGACAACTATGCCAGTCTTCATAACTTCATGAACTTGTGTCTTTCTCCAATTAATTCCAAGCATAGAAGTTCACCCAATTGCATTGAGGTCAATCCGGTCCGATCCTGAAAACAAGAATTTCGTAACAAGTAAATTCGACCTTAAAAGAAGAAAGTTAATGTGAAATGCAAACAATTTTAATTAGACCTCAATGATGTAAATATTAGTTAATTTATCCATTAAGCACAACAATAGGACATAAAAGTAAAATATAAGAGTCTAATGATAAACATTAAAAAGTGTTTATCAATACTGCACCTATTTTTTTTTCTCACATAGTCAGCTTTTTTGAAAGATGCTTGTCTTCTATTAAATGACTATTTGAAGGAGGACCTTCCTATTAAACCCAATTTCCTCATGACATTTTGTTTACAAAAAAAAAAATCAGCGGCACTTTTCCATTCAACTTCACTATTGATATCCCAGAACAATATAGCATCGTCTTTACCCAAATTCTGAATATGCAATCCTATAAGAACTTGATTTGAGACAGAGGAAAGAAAGGAAAAATAAAAAACTATCAAATATTGAGAGTGGAGAGTAGAGAGAAAGCTACTACACGCCATCCATCTTTTGCTGTCTTTGATCATTCAAATGTTAATGTGATCTATCTCCCTTTCTCTCTACAAAAGAAGTCACCAAACTCTCTATTAGCCTTTATCATCCATGGCACTTCTTTGATCACCATATTCTCCTTTTCTGGATAATAATTGTACACATCAGTCTTCTCGTTTCTGACTCTCAATCTGTCCTTAATCACCCACAAATATGTTTCAATAGGGAACAATGTTTCTCACACATGGGAGCATAAAAATGGGGAAGAAAACACATCCTAATTCTCAATGCCTTAGAGACTATCCCCATCATAAAAGGAACTAATTATGTGTGTGTGTGTATATATATATATTCCCCAAGTATCCTCCTATTAAAAACAATCCATTTGAAGTGTTGTCGAACAATAAATGTGAGCACCTCTCCTAGAAAGGATTTGAGAACTCAAGTGTAATGGGTGATTGATTTTATTGTAACTTGTTTTTAATTTTTTACAAGCTTACAATTCTTTTGTAATTGGAATCCTTATTTACTTTAGATATTTTTAGAATGGGTAGAAATTGAATAATGTACTTATTCTTTTTTTATGGGGATAGGATACTTGTTTTAACTGAACAGAAGCTATAATAATTACACTAATTTTCATATGGCATTCTTCCTCTTTTTTTTCTTTTGTTGGTATTTTTGGCTTCAACTTTGTATTAAAACACACAAGTTAAATATTATTTTAGTACCTCACTTAAAAACACAATCAATTTGATCTCTTACGCTCTAAGTTTATAGCATTTCCAGAGTTTTAAACTGCCAATAAACCCATAAATAACTATTAGCATTGATATGTTTGAGAGATTAAATTAATAATTTTGAAATATAAGAGACTAAATTGATAGAAAATTTTGAAGTGTGACAAACAAAATTAATTAAGATTTCAAAAGTGAGAGATTAAATTAATATTTAACTCAGTTCATAAACCCAAAGAATTTACTTACAAAAATAAATTAATATATATCTCATACAAATATGCCAAGAAAAGAGAGAGAACACAAACATAACCATCTAAATTTGTGTTCAAGTTAGGCATGTGGTTGCTTCTTCTGGTGACTCAAAAATAAAAGTCATGGTAATCAAACTAAAGAATAAAGGTGAGTGGATTTGCTGTCTCTATGGCTAGGATTGTGGCTATACATTTCCCTTTCCTTTGCCTCATGAATTTTGTCTACATTATCCAACTCAGTCAACTTTAATTAGCTTAAAACTTGTTAGAAAAACAATGATTTGTTGCACAAAGGAGGAAATGACTAGCTTTAGTACGGATAATGAAAGTTTAGAATTTATATAGGCAAATGATTGGGAATCTTTTTTTCGATAACCTGAGGAACAGATATGTGGACACTGCCACGATAAGAAGAAAGAAAAAAGACTGAAAAAAGAGAGATACATATGCTACCAGTCTTGGAATGAGATTATCTCTCAAATTTTCTTTTGTAATAAAAGACAAGCACTTCTACAAACTCCTTCTATAGACTGTGAAAGGTGTAGGAACTTCCTTTCGATAAAGCAAGGGTGATGGTGTTGTTCTCTATCATCACACGCTATCCTTGAGCTTCCTCACAACCTTCTCTTTGAATTCCTTCTTCTTCCTCTCATATTTTCATTTTTCATTGTTAATTTTTTAAAACATTTTAAATTTCAAAGAAAAGATAAATTTTTGTCTAATCACATGATATAGGACATGCAACCTTTTAATAGTTTATAATATTGGAAATCAACCAGTGGTGGTTGGTTCATCTTATATGGATAGAATTCATTTTGCTTGTAATGCTTGAGTTTCAATCCCACTGCAACAATGATAAGTACATTTTATATAATTAAATTAGGCCTCAATCCCTTGCATTTGAGTCCTTATTTTATGAAAATTGGAATGTATGTGATCCTTAATTGCTTATCTTGCATGATTAAAGAACTGGAGAAGCAAGGTGTGAAATTGAGCATAAAGTAATGAAGTTGAAAGATTATGGCCAAAGGAAGGAATTCAAGGTTACAGCAAGCAAGGAAAGGAGCAAGTGTGTGGCAAGAGAAACAAGATAGTAACTAAGAAGCAAATGAGGACCTAAAAGCATGAAGTTGGCATCGCAGCACAAGCCTGGTGGCACCATGGTGCCAAAGCATAACAAAGAAGAATTGGGAGACTGTTCAAGGTGCCGTAGTGCCAAGCACGACGAATTGCAAGCTTTTCGCTGTTTTGGTCCTTTTAATTAGTTTAGGAGTCATAATTTCTGAGGATGGTGTACCTAGATTATAAATAGGCTTTTAGAATTACATTTTGGGACTTTTTAACACTTTGGGAATGGAAGGAAACACATTTGTGTATCTAGAGTGGAATTATATCTAATTCAATTCAATTTTATTATATCTAATTCAGTTCTATTTCTTTGCATTCACCTTCCTATTGATCTAATCAAGTAGTAGGAAGATTTGTTAGTATCTATGAACTTGGAAGGAATTAGATACTTAGACTATGAGAATTAGATCTAGAAAGGAGATTAGGAAAGGGATATTCTATGACACAATGCAAACATAAAAAGGAACTCACAGAACTTAATGCAATTTAGACTATTAAAATTCACATATGAATATGATTGAATTGGTAGTTTAAGTTAGGTTAATTCGATCATGGGAAAGGCTTAATAATCCATTAGAAATCCTAATTGGCAATTAGTATAGTTAACAGGATTGAGGAAATGAAGTAATTCAATACAGATGGTTGAGGTGAAATTGAGACTCTAAGCTATATAATTTGAAAGCCACCTAAAGTAGCGATGCTAGGGGAACTTGTCATATATGAACCCATAATCAAAATTATTGTTGCCGTGTTCCATGGACCTTATGTCTTATATCAACTACTGGTGCTATATTTGTTGGACTTGTGTCTCGTTTCAATAAGCATTACTCTTCTTTCTTCTGCTAAATTGGTGTGATGATTGATGAGTGAAGGGGTCATTGACTGATTGCTAGCTAAGTATATCTAAATTAGGTACTTC
Organism: Bauhinia variegata; assembly: GCA_022379115.2. Lineage (NCBI taxonomy): Eukaryota > Viridiplantae > Streptophyta > Magnoliopsida > Fabales > Fabaceae > Bauhinia > Bauhinia variegata. The sequence continues at coordinate 11,155,514 of CM039439.1, read as the reverse complement.
TCTTTCTCTTAGAAAATAAATATCAATATCAAAATTTAAGCACTACATAGAGGACTAGATACATTTACATTGTAAGTTGCATTTCAACTGCAAAAGCATGATTATGTGCTATCAATTTCTCTAGTTGGTGAAGGAATATCATCTGGGTGTCGTCTGGGTTTACTCCTTCCATGAGAATCACAAACCAATCCCGTGTTGGCCAATTGGTACCAGCAAGGTGGGATGCTAAGCTCATTAACCAGCATATCACAATGCTTGTTCACCAAAGCAACATCCCTCTTAGCATCTGCTCGAAACGGTGTCGTTGAGTCCAAGTACCCATCTACAAGATGAAGGTATGTTTCTAGGCTATGAAATCCCGGAAAGTTCATCATTCCACGTTTAAGATAAGGAGAAGAACACGCATCAAGCATCAATTCAGTGCCAACATGTGTGTAATCCCATTCTGATCTTTTCTTTCTAATTTGACCAAACGCTTGAAACCCCTCATTGAAAGGAAAATGACCTGGCATTTTTGGGACCAAATCTTGTTTTACCACAACACGTAGTGTTTTTACCCCCATTTGATGCAATTCTTCTCGAAATGCAATGTTGCCAACTTTTGGAGCCCCAAAAGAAATCACTGTTATTGGAAGATTTGGAATGGTAGCACCAGCTTCATGAGCATTAAGCAAAGCCAATGCACCTCCTAAGCTATGCCCAGTAATTGTAAGACTCACTTCCTCGCCTTTTTCCCTATAAATTTGCACTAACTCTATAACTTCTCTCATCACTTGTTCTGAGGCACTTGACTTATTGTACCTTGTGGCACAATTCTTAGAAGTGTAAATACTAAGGAACCCATGTTCAACTTTGGATTCCCCTGCACCAATTGACTTCAAATCACTTAGGAAATCATCATACCACTCACATAGCGCCACGGTGCCACGCCATGCCACCATAATGTCCCTTCTCCCAATCCTACGTGTCTCCAAGTCATCACTAACTGCCACGTAACCCATCCAATTAGAATCCTGGCTCCATGGGTCGGCCACATGTGACCTCTCGAGCCAACGTGGTAGCTCTATATGTGACATGGCATATATGTACTTAGTGACTCTGTAGCCATTTCTGGTAAGGCCAAGCTGGTCAAATAGCTTGTTCTTATTGTGACGGCAGCTCCCACAATACTCTGAGGAAGAATCATGGTCAAAGGCATCATAGGTTGCTTGTGCAAATTCTCCATACTTGACTATTTCTCTTCTCAACCATGGATGAAGAGGATCCGAAAGATCATTCCAATGAGTCGAACCTCGAATTTCGTGCCATTTTTCAGATATAACTTCTCTGGGAGACACGGCTGCTTTATGCAAATCCCAATTGATATGTTGCACTTTGGCACGTGAAGGTGGCTCTATGTGGAGGTGATGAAGAAGGTGTGAGAAGGATTCAGCCAAAAGAGTTTCTCTTTTAGGGGTCTTGTTTTGCAGATGATTAAGAACCACTTGTTGTTGGGCTCGAGCCATGTCGAACCGTTTCAAGCCGGGTTGGTGTGCGGCCGTAAGAGGGTTGTGAGTCATGCTGGAAAGTGCCATGGGTGGCGGAGCTCAGATATTGACTTTGGAAATTTTTTGGCCAGAGAGAGAAGAGAGTTTGGTGATTGAGTATTGAAGGAAATTAGAATCGCATACAGCCAATTGGAGGCGTCATAGACTAAATAAATATCATAGGTTAGGTTGGTGATGGAAACTTTGGATGACTATGTCAAGTGGAGGCGTCATATACTTAAACTTCTTCAAGGTTCCATGTCTTTTTGGACCTTACTTGATGCCTAAGTACTAGAACATTCTTAGATTTGAAAATATGAACCTTTGGAGAATCATTCTCCAATAATCTAGAGTTTGAAAGTATGAACCTTTAAAAATGATAATAATATGATTCCAGAGCTCTACTAGTAATTTTTGTAAACCTTTAAAGATGCCAACTTGACTCACAGAATATTGAAATAGGAAAATGAGATTTGGACAGCAAAAAATTTATTTTCTCACTTTTTTTTTTACACCAATCTAACCTATGATATTTAAGTATATGACTTAGGTTTGAGTCTATATATATGCAAAGTCTTTGGGAGAACTTTACTCCTATTTAATAAGTTCGTACCCAACATATACTAATGGTCAAAACTTTAAAATATATATATATATATATATATATATATATACCTTTATTGTTCTTTTCCCAAATAGTTTTTACATCCAAAGAGTAAAATGATGCCTATATCTATTGAATTAATTAAAGTTCTCCTATTGTAGATCATACTCATAAAATTTAATATTTGACTCCATCATGTAACCTCATGTTAATGAATAAGATTAAAATATTATAAACTTAGATTAAAAACCGAAGAATTTCTTGCTTATGTAAAATTTAATATGAATAGTTAAAATTTATGATATTGCATGAATTAAAATGTTTGAACTATAAAAGTTAAAGAAGTGCTTAAGGTTTTTTTAATTAGTGTATTATTTTAAACGCATATTCTCTCATTAAAAGTCATTGAAATTGCAAGTATCTAAGTGTTATTTTTATGTAAATGGTTCCTCAATTAAAGAGTGTAGGTGTGTGTATATATGTAATCGACGTAAACAAATTGGGACATCAAAACCAGATTTCATATTAGCCAAAAGAAAAAAAAAATTACACAATTGCTATCAAAGTGACATAAGATATGCTTGAAATTAAGAAAAGGTTTTGGTAAATGGTTATACTGGTTTTCTTTTTTGACTTTCAACACGTTGCATCTCAATTTTAGTATTCGGATTCACACGATACATTGTACCTTGTCAAACAATTAACTAAGAAATACATCAACACAATTTTAATTAAAAGAATTGAGAAAAGAAAAGTCTATAAAAAGGGGTTCACACAAAGACAAATTAAAATAAATTTAATGTTATAATGGACTAGAGATGCAATTTACTATGGCACAAACATTTCTTTCAAGTCTTTTTATTTATAAACATAAACAGGACTATTATAAAATTTTAGGAAGTGAGAGAAAATAAAAAATAAAAATAAAAAGTCAAACGCTTATAATTAAGGTGTCTGTCATTTTGTATGAAGTGACTGAAGTATTTATGTGATTATTTTGCTTATATATATGGTTGACATGATTAAAAAAATGTTATGATTAATGATAATTTTATTCAGTAGAATGATCATTTATAAATAAAAATAAAATAACTACATATAGTCATATAATAGGTATTTTGATTATTTTAAAAAAGGTGACAAGCATCTACTCTAAAATTATATTTTTGTCTTTAAAACTTCTTGGTCTTTAGTTCACATATAATATCAAAAATCTTGAATTTAGAAATAACTTGTTACGACTTTTTTAAAATAATTTTAACTATTTTAAGCTAAATTTTCAATGGTTTATCTGATGAAAGAAAAAAAAATTTAGATGATCTAATTAAAAAGGACAAAATAAGAATATATTATTAAAAAAATGCTAATATAAAGAATTAAATATGTATAAAAATGCATTAAGTGTAAATCTTATATAAAGGCCTATGGCCAGCTCAAAGTTGAATGGACTTTTTTGGGCTGAAACAGGCCAGTCCATCGGCCATAGCCCATTTTGATAATTCTATTTTAGATAGTAATTTTGTTTTTCTATCTGATACTTTAGATAGTGTTTTATATTATAGGAAGAGAAATTAGATTAATCAATCTGTTGTCTTATGTGTTATATTATATATTGTTTCACTTTTTTCAATTAGTTAAAAAAAATATAAAATAATAAGTTTTAATAACTTAATAATAATTACAATATTTTTTACATTTTTTTTTACCAATCAAGAAAATTGTGACATAAAATAGGACCAAATATATATATATATATATATATATATATATATATATAACAGCATATATAATCTAATGTCTTATGAGTTCTAATTAGACAATTTGAAAAAAATGAACATTACTAGGTCAACTAGCCCTTATGCCAAGAAGTAGGATTTAATCTACTGGTTTATCACCTAATTTTAAGATTATTTAAAACTTTTTCATTGAAATTTGAATATTTTAAAACTGCAAATTATAACTCTTGTCTCAACTCATAAATCCCACATGCATCTCCATACGTTTACAATTTGAACACGTATCTGTTATATTTTTTAACACCTTTTTTCTTTTCATACCACCCCTATTTTCAGGGAAAGACACGAGGTCAGGGGTGTAAAAGAAAGAGAAAATAATTTTTTTTAGTCCAAATCTCATTTTCCTATTTCAATATTCTGAGTCAAAGTTGGCGCCTTCAAAGGTTAACAAAAATTACTAGTAGAGCTCTAATATCATATTATTGTCATTTTTAAAGGTTCATATTTTCAAATTCTAAATTATTGGAGAATGATTATCTGAAGTTTCATATTTTCAAATTTTAGAATGTTCTAGTACTTAGACATCAAGTAAGATCCAAAAAGACATGGAACCTTGAAGAAGTTTCTTGAAGATTCTACTGTGTTTGTAAAAGCTCTAGAATTTAGTAAAAACAGAGATGCAAATTTCGTTCTCCTGACTGAACATCAAAAACTCTCACAATTAAACATAAATATTGACAGCATTCAAACCACCACATTGGAGAAATCCAAACATCAACCAACAGTCAACAGTCCAATTTCCTACAGCATATGATTAACAACTAACCAATAAAGCATATGATCAACAACTAACCAATAAACTATGAACAAGAACCATTGGTGTAAAATCTACAAATTACAACTACCAGAAAGCCCAACAGAAACACACATAATTACATCAAACATATGAAGTTGATCTTGACACTTGAGACAATGCATCTTCATACTGGTCATCATCAATCTTCTCATTGCTCAAGCTAGGTGGGATGAATGATCTGAAGATCAGTTCCATGTTTGGAACTTCCTTCAACTCATAAGCTGCAATCTCGAGCGCAGGCAGTTGGAAAGCTCGATAAAATTTCTTCGCAGAAACAAAACCATAGAGCAATGACAGTATAGGAAGTGGAAACAGGAGTGGTGTGTAATAGAACTTCTGCACTATAAAGTAACCAACCATGGTCACTTGGTATAATATCAGTGATGCTAGTATCCGGTTGTGAATGTGAGGCCACATCCTTCCATAGCTTTCATATGATGGAACATACACTTTGAGTGCCTGATACAAGGATAAGATGAATAATTAGAATATGATATGTAGACATGGGATTTTGAATTATATGTTGTCCAGAACCAATTTACCCAATAGTTTAAACTGTTAAAAAGGACTCCAGATCATGGAGGCAATGATAACAATGTCAAGAACCATTTTAAATCAAAAGCTTTGATGTTAGATGAAAACCCATAAATGATTTTATATGTAACATACATGTTTGATCATGTATACATATAGCCAACCATGTAGTTTCTAATAGAGCTTAATGACGTTGAACAATTTATAACTTTTTAACTTCTAAAGATGCTTTTTTCATGAAAACTGAGACCTACTTCTGTTTTTGCCATGCTTCTATTTTTTAAAAAAAAAAAGTCAATCTAAACATACACGTAGATAGAAAGGCTTTTCTTCCTACTAAAAGTGTAATCCAAATAGGCTCTTAGTGCGATAAGACTTATTACTTATTGTTGTATATACACATTTTGATCAGTTAAAATTTTCCTAGAACATCTATGATTATGATGGCATCTCATTGTTTTACTTTCAAGCTCAAGAGTAAAAAGTAAACAATAGTAAACTAGGAATTCAAGTACAAAACTCCAAGAATCTCACCTGATTTCGCAGAATAAGCCATCCTAGGCCAAAATATGCAACGCCAAACGGGATTATAAGGGGAGCAATGACTGAATAACATAGGACAATTGTGACAATCAGCATGTCACCAGGAACTCTAGTCCCATAACTAAGATCTCCAGGAAGCCAAGCTTCTTTCACCTCTGCTTCAGTCTTGCAAAGAAACTTCTTCTTTATATGGAATATAATAAGAGGAACTATCCGCGATAGCTCAAGCCCATAGCCAACAAAGAATCTGGGGCAAACAGAAGAAGAAAATTCAGTCAATTGCCTTGGCAAAGTAAAAAAAAAAAATTGTTACATATATGCTTAACACACATTAATTCTTCCCAACAAATCTAGAGAAAGAGGGTGATAAGAAACAAAAAGTACTGTCAAGACACCATTTGAGATGAGTAGAACCTTCTTATGTTGCTTATGTCACAAGAAAGTAGCAATTCACCCTTCATTTATTTAAGAAAAAAACAAATATTAAGGTTATAAAATAAAAATTTTCAGAATTATGGGGAACAGTAGGTGATTTATCTGCTCATATTGGATATATTAATAAAAGAAACAAAACTTAGGACATTATCTTACTTCAGAGCCACATAGGTCAAGAAGAAAGTGGCATTGCCAGGGAGGCTAGCAGCTAGCATGGACACAATTTGGTTTGGATGCTTCTCAATGGTCTTGAATGTACTGAACAAGGTTCCACTTAGAGTAACTCCAATGAAGACATTCAGCACAGTAAAGTAATAGTATTTCCCGGAAGCAGCCCTCACTGCGTGACTTTGGGTTGGGATACCTTCTAGTTTAGATAGGAAGAATAGGAACTTAGGCAACAAAGCCAAGAAAATAATCAATGCAAGTTGAGGGAGGTAAGCTTCCAACACTGTCCTCAAAGCCTTGATGCTCACAACCGGCTTTATGAATGGCAGAATTTTCACCAGATTACTCAAAGTTGTAAATGCAGAAATGACTGCAATTGGAATCATGTAAAAGAATATAGTTAGGGCAACAATAACATACACCACATACTGCCGCACTTGTCTCTCAAAGAACTTGATCTTCAAATTAGGCCATAATATTTGACGCGGTTCAGGAGCATCGATGACTGTCCAATGATCAACCATTTGTGCATGTAAACTCTGTGCAGCAGATGCTGCAGTCACCCTATTATTGAAGAAGACAACAGCAGCATTTTGCTGTTTTTCTCTAAGAGTAACCTTTTGCTCAGATTCCAATTTTGGGATTGTTTCATTAATCTTCTCACTGTAATATTCTATGCTATCCACCTTTTTACCAATAAGACCAAGGAAGCCAGTCTTGTTAGTAGGTCTAGTTCCTTCTGGTTTCGCTGTTGTTTTCGATGCTTCAAATATTGCTTCAGCACGTGCAAGCTTCTTCTTATACCCTTCTAACTCCTCCCAAATCTTATTCACCTGTTAGAATCAAAATTAAAGGAATTCAATCATACTATAATACAGCAATCTCATACTAAAAAATCTGAAGAAGCACCATAAACCAGCTAAAAAGAACAAAATCATTAGATCTACTGAATTCTTTCTTAGATTCCTGAATACCACAACAATTAGAAACTCCAACAAGGCAAACTCCATCAATACAAGAAACGTACCACTTTATTGTCTGTGACAATCATAGATCTGTAAAAGGTTTCAGGATAGATGGCTCTGAAATATGAGTCAACGTGATCCTTTTTAGTTTGACCTTCAGAAACTTTAGGAATGTCCCTCACAACAATGGCAAATTGTTCCGGCTTGATTTCTGGAGACTTAAGTGCTTCAGCTCGCAAGACTGAGACGTGTTTGTAACCTTTCCATAAGAGAATAAGTGAAACAAATGAAACCAAATAGGTGGCAATCAGAAATGCCCACAACCTTGGGCTCTTCTCCTACACATACAAGAAATTAGTTAGACCATGGTATTATTATCTTGGGAAAATATTGAAGAATCCAAAAAGAACCAACAATGCAACTTACTTTAATATTTCCCATAGACAAGTGATCAAGTTCATTGAAAGTTCCCTTGCTAACAGTTTTGTTACTGTTTACGGCATCATCAGTAATAGCAACAGGCAGAAGGACTGGTAGCAGAATAATGCCAGATAAAACTAAGATTCCCAACACTGTCACATTGATGAAAACAACATAATTACAGTCTTACAAACTTGATTCCCAAGTCATCAGATATCAGGGTGATTTCCCCCAGCAATAGAACCAATAAGGAAACTACACATAGACTGTCATTAAGTAAAAGATTGTTGTGAAATTACACGGTATCATTAGAAAGCGAGGTGATACAGACAGGTTAAAATTTGCACCCGTTTGCATGTTTCTGCATGGAAAATAAATTAAGAAAGAGAGGTGATCATGACAGGAAACCACCAGAAAAATGTAAGTTTACAACCAGGTAAAAAACTTGAGTCGGGTTAAAATCAATCCAGAAAGTAGAATAAACAATCTGAAAACACTTGCATGCATGAAAACACTTATTTCCTGGTCATCAGTTCATGAAGGTTAAAGATAAAAGCATAGGTGTTGCAGCTGAGATGTTCAAACAAGCAAGAATCTGGATCTTTATGTCAAATTATAAGACTATCTAAATAGGTGCTATGCTGTATGTGTGAGAACCTGCATGGACACTTGCTCTACAATGGAAACATGCCTGAAGGAGAGAATCATGAAATATTAAAGATCCATCAGAACATCCAAAAGCCCAAACAAGTACAAATTCTGGTGAAATCACTGGAAATAATATTTGCTAAAATGATAGCGTGAAGGCAAAAGGTGTAACTTGTGTGAATTATACATTAATAATCTTTACAAACACTAAATTATAATTTTAACAACAACAATGCCTGCTTTGTTGACCTTCATTTTGTATAACAGTAAGTAAACAGTTGAATTTCACATGAACTCAACCTGAACATGAGATTCAACAAGGTAGAGTCCCACAAGAGAAGAATTTAACCCAGTAGAGAAATTATGAGAATCAGTTTCACACCTTTCAACCTTAATATTCAATATGAACATTTACACAAGACAAGAATCTAGAATCAGTCCAGCATAATATTGACTCAATTTCCCAGATATCATGGAAAACGGATTCATAATTCCCAAGAATACTATTTGAGCCTTAAACCAGCATCAGGAAGCGTAAATTCTCATCTTACAATTCCCAAAGTAGTCTTGTCATGGTTCTTTCTGTGCTTCCAACATTGTAAACTATCTATTTTACTGACATATACCAGAAAAGGTGTTCCATTTAGAAATCACTTACCACTTTTATCTTTCAAACTTAAATGCTTAATCTTTTCTTCCTAATTCAACACTCTAAAGACATCACATACAAGGGTTTTTCCATGAAAACATTTCTACCTAAACGGCCATAAGTAGTAACTATCAATTGGCAGTACACCCAACAAAGGAAAAAATAATAATAATAATAATAATTTTCCTTAAATCAAAAAGGAAGGAGAAAGGAAAGAAGGTTTCTTTCTGAAACTTAGAAGGAACAAGCAAATTTAAAATTCCATAAATATATTTTTTAAGCAAAGGCACAAAGCAAAAAAAAAAAATAATATACAAAAAGAAATGGATAAAGAACAGAATCACTTAAACAGAAAAGGGGAGGAAGAAAACGACAAACCAGTGCTCAGAAACACGAAGTACACGGCAGTGTCAACCCCAGACATGGCAATTAGTTCCTGCTCAGTGGATGACAAGGCCTCCTTTATCCAGGAAAATGGGTTTCTCATCTTGGACCCACCATCCAAGGGCTCAAGCCCCTTAAGGATCTGATTGGGGTAGTAAACGACATGGTTCCCAGGTCTAGCCGAGAGCCATGCGAAGAGAATCATCAAAACAACGAAGATCAAAAACGACGTGGCAAGGGACGTGAGAAACGAAGAGAAATCCATCTGGGTATCTCTTGTTTTCTCTCTAAAAGCTCACTGCACACTTCCTTCAACCAAGTGTTTGAGTTGCAAGGATAAAACCCCAAATGGGCAAGTTACAGAAGAAATGGGTCCAAAGAAAAAAGCCGTTAACGGGTTAATGGGTCTCTACTGATTCGAAGAAAGAAGCAAGTAACCGTTGAGGTAATGGGATTTAAATGGGGTTGGCGAAGAACCGTTACAGAACCAAAAAAGCCATTTTATTGATTTCAGTTTCAGAGAAGGAAGAGAAAAATATCTCACTTGGGAAGATGATGATGGTGATTAATTAGCTCGGTGGTTGCAGTGGGACCGTTTGGCTATTTGGATTTCTTAATTTTCAAATTAATGTGAATTTTGTTTTCTTTTGTCTTTTTCAGTTTCGTGAAGTTGAGTGTGTGTGAGAGAGAGCATTTGATGGAAGATGGTGATGCAGAAGAGACAGGAAATGTGTGGCTACGGCTACCTCGGTACGAAATTCCCATATTGCCCCTTCAATAATTGGGACTGAAGTGTCAGCCAAAAGGAAAATGATTAGACAGAAGATTTTGTTTGTGAAAATAGATTTTTTTTAAGTAATTTGGTGGATAGAGTTTGAATTTTTTTTTTTTTTTTTACCTTAGCTACGCTAAGAAGTCAAATACAGTCGTGAGAATTAAGAATCATTTCATTATTCTCATAAAAAAATAATTTCAATATCATAAAAAAAACTTATTCTTTAGTATAAATAAAATTATTACTAAGATTAGTAACTAAATTTATTATTTGATAAGGGAAATTTTATCAAATTTTTATTCGTGATGGAAATTGAGGAAAAAAATTTCTTTGAGGAGATGAGAATAAAAAAAAAAAAAAAAATTGGGGACTTGACGGAGATTATACCACATTCATAGAATTCCTGAATTAATAAAATATTTTAATTTTAAAATAAATATATAACATATTGGTATTTTTATAACTTATAAATTATCTTATATTAAATTAATTTTATTTAATTAAAATATATAAAAAATATCTTTAAAAAATTTCTCACGTGCACCGGCGGGGATAGGGCAATGAATCATTTTTTCCCAATATTATAGATGGGGATATGGATGGAGAAACATTTTTCGACGAGGATCAAGTACGGAACCTTTCGCTTTGCCTCGCCTCGTTATAGTTTTACTATAGTTTTACCTTAGTTAATTCCTCGTATAACAATGGATACTAATAGTTTATACAAAAATAAATATTAAGATAAATTGATAAAAAATTCTTCTAGTTTAATTAAATATTTTGAGTTTGAGATTTGAGGATATAACTGTATCAAAATTTTATGAGAAATATTTTGTTATTCTTATGATCTTAATAAGATATATATAAGGTAAAATTTGTTGTTGAATTTTGATTAGACATGAACATATTATCAAGTTACTTAACCTACAACAAGATTTAAATAGAGATAAAACTTTTTTAAATATATTTATATATATATATATATATATATATATATATATTCGAATCTAAATTAATATATTTAAATGAACATAATTTTTTATTATTAAAACTAATATTTATTGATTATATAAAAGAAAAGATATTTATTGATTATTCATTTGGTATATGAAATACTAATTTTATTTCATTTTCTAATTCATGGAATGAACGTCATTATTTCATAATTTTTATTGAGCCATTAGAAAAAAAAATACGAGAATGTGTGATTCAAACCTAACTAAAGCCTCATTGTTAGAAGAGATATGACTTCATGATTATATAAAAGAAAAGAAAGTAACATACCATGAAAAGTAAAGAACACTCAACATGTCCATATCATAAACAAAGCATACTTTTCCATGCAATCCTTATATATTTATAAATAACATACTTTTCCCGTGAAATGTTTGGGTCAAATTGGGTGGTGGTGGATCATGTGCCATGGTTGAGATCTAGTTGGCAAATAATCAAAGCATAAATTATAATTAAAATATCCTTAAATCATCTTAACATGTGTTTGGAAAGTAAAGATACTAATTTATTTAAGAGAATGTATCTTATTGACTTAATAGATTTATTTAATAAATCAAAAATATATGGAGATTGTAGCTTTAAAAGCTAACTTTTAGAAAATTAGTTAAAGTAACATTTCATTTTAAAAGTGAATTATCAATAATACATTTCTCATTTTTACCTTTTAGTTTTTTAATAAATTAAAAATTTTATTCTCATACAGTCAGTCTTGACAACTCAACTTTATTCTCTGTATTTCACGTGGCCCCTCTTTCTCTTTCTTCTTCCATTTTTTCCTCTCCTCCCATTTCTCTTCTCCTTTCATTTTCATCCTTTCTCACAAACTTGGTTATTATGATTTAAATATTTAATTAACAGGTTTATGATAAATAAATAGTTTAATTATTTAATTAATTAATGGATAATAAATAATACAAAATTAATTATTCAATAAATAATTAAATGGTTTATATTTAATCTTTACATTATGTTAATATAATATTGTATATTTTTTTTAATTATTTAATATATTTTAGCTAGTTGTATAGTTAATTTTGTCAAATAACTCTAATTCAATTAATTCACTACACAATTATAAATTTTTAACTACATCTCACAACTTCCAGTTAGCTTCACAATTATGCGCTGCAATCTCGTAGCTTTCAATTAGTTTTGTCAAACAAACCTTAGTCATTTAATACATTTTAACTAATTTTACTAAATAATTCTAATTTAATCAACTAACTACATAATTATAAGCTTTCAACTAGCTTCACAACTAAATGATACAATATTGTAGTTTTCAACTGGTTTTATCATCAAAGAGACCCTCAATATTTTAATGTAATTAAAAATTAAATTTTCTTCTAAATGAGGGGAATGGAGACATTCACTTTTAAATTAAAAAATGAGTATTTTTTAATCTGTAACAACTTTTTCATTATATGTATGAATATATATTTTAATTCATATTTAGGTGAAAAAAATGATTTAACGTAATAGTATAACCTCGAAGGCTAAGCTTGAAAAGCTATCATATCAGTTTTATTTATGAAAAAAAAAAAGAATTATATTGATTAAAAATTGAATCCATTTAAATTTTATGAATATTACTGAAATCTCTTTCTAAAATGTTATCTCTTATTAGGTTTTTTTATTTTTTATTTTTAGACTAAATAGTTTTATAAAATAAATTAGTCCACTTAGATATCCATTAATTTTTTTAAAAATCCTAAGCATACTTTTTTATGAAAAATAAGACAACAGAGTACTTTTTCAATCTGTTGCAGTTTTTTCCTTATATGTATTTATATACAATCTGAATCATACTAATTTAAATTGAATCCATATAAACTTCAATTAATAATACCATTGAAATTTCTTTCTAATATTTTATCATAATTAATTTTTATTTTTAGACTAAATATTTTTATAAAATAAATTAAACCATTCAGATATCAATGAAATTCTCAAAATTCCAAAGGATACTTTTATGAAAAAAATTCTTTAACACTATTTGAGATAGTATTTAAGATCTTTTTATTTGTGATAATCATTTGGTATTTAACATTTGATTAATTTATATTTGAACAAAATAAAATCATAAAAGTAATAAAGCTCCTCTTACTATATTTTAGGATATATATATTTTAAGGTTATCTTCAATGGTATAACTCTTATGCTTATTTTAATTATTTTTTAATAAGCTCTCTAATATTACATTATTTTTTTATTGCTTCATACAACACTGACATCTTTTTACTCTAATATTTCAAATTTACAAATTTTTTTAAATAGACCACACTCCTTATCTCGTATCTTTATAATTTATTCTTTATTCTTTATTTTTTCAACTTAAAATATTTAATATATTTTTTTAGTTATGAAACAATGTATATCTCTCAAATACAACTGCCTTACACATGGCAACAAATATGGAAACTATTTTATTCTATAAATATTTTTTATGTTTATTTTTGTTACATTAAAAATTACATATTTTATATATATATATAAACCAAGGTAAGGTGTGGAAAGGGTTACCAATAGAAAAAAAATAATTATAACCTAAATATTAGGGCTACCTAATAAATGAAACATGTTATATGGACAAAATTTTCTATTTCACTTCCTTAGCTCTATTTTGTGAGTTTGAAATTATTTATAAATAATAAAATAATATTACAAGTAACGTCAATTTTAATTTTTGGCTAATTCTAAACCCATAAGTTAAAATTTAGAACAAAAAATGATACAGAAATGTTATCCTTGTGTCAACATAGATTTTTTAGTTGGTTGTGTTTTAATGATTGTAATTTATTCATTTGAGATTGTATAAATTGTACAATTCTTTATACAATTCCATTAATCACATATATTTTTTAGTATATATTCTCTATTTTAAATTATAAATTATTATTTACAAATTCTTATATTTAAAATATAAAATATTTAATAAAAATACTAATGAAAAATATCTTTCTAATTACCTAATTATATTTTTTAAAAAGTATAAAATAAATAACAATACTTTATAATGTTAGGAGTAATTCTAAAACAATAATCTTGCGAAACAAAAAAAAAAGGGTTAAATTGGTCATTTAGTCACGTAACATTTAAAGTTGATTCGTCCATTCAAAATTTGTAATCCATACAAGTCCAACAAGGTCTATCACATTGGATAATTAGTATTCTCATATCCCTTACGTGTCTTACAGGTTCGGACAGGTGTCCGCAATCCAGATATTCCAATTAGATTGACCACGTGGCAGCTTGTGGCTCTGCCGACAAGTTCCCATGAAGGAGTATTTCACATACAACGGTAATTGGGACCCACACGATGCTTAGCCATAAACTTGTTTTGTTTACTTTGTCGGATTCGATTAATGTGTCAGATAAGAAAGAGGCGATGCTGGGGCATTCGAAGAATGGCAGATGGCGAAAGCGAGACCACTGACGACATGGGACCCACTCCTGTGGGTGCCTAAAGAGGGTAACACGACGAGGAAATAATTTAAATTAAAAAAGAAAAAGAAAAGTGTAAATGTCGGCAAAAAGCGTGGGCATCTTCCTCCTTGAATAAGGGGAAAAACTCCCGTTTGTTGCTAACACATTTATTTTGATAAATTAATTGTTAATATTTTAAAATTGTAATAAATTAATCATTTTATTTACTACAAGTGTTTTGTATGAGTCCTTTGTCTCTTACAAAGATAGGCCTTGAACAGGAACGGCTCATCTAGGCAAGTCTATCATGAAACTACTATAAATACCCTATCCATCAATTATAGAAGGTAAGCATTCATTGTTTTTCTAATTATTTTCGCAAAATTACTAACCTTAAACTTAGGCATCGAAGCCACGCTATCTAACCCTATCACTTTCTTGCATCTTATAAGTACATCTAACTTGAGATAACTCAACCTTGACAACTTCCCTTATTCATCAATAAAGATTTTGGTTACAACATTTAGTGTGATGAGTATGGATCGAACACGTGACTTTCAAATCTACTCTTCATCCTATTACGAAATGGTTGACCAAGACTTCAAACTCCCCTAAAGGGAGGGCCAAGTGGATCTCATTTCACCCTTCGCCCACCAAACCAGCCCCCTTGTCAAACCCAAGATTTGTCGATTGATCAACCACCCCTAAACGACTTGAATCGCTAAATAGTAACTTTAGGAAACCAAGTGTTAGCTGATGGTCAACAGTTTCACACCAATCTTCTAGCCCTTTTGGTTTAATTGGATAGGATGCGTAGGGAGATGGTGGAGCTTCGAGAACAAAGACAAGCATATCAAACTGAGATACGAAGGTTAAACGAGGATAGGGAAATCTACACAAAGGTGCAAGAAAGTTTTGAGCACGTAGTCTCTTATTCCCC
The DNA here is from genome assembly GCA_022379115.2 of Bauhinia variegata. Classification (NCBI taxonomy): domain Eukaryota; kingdom Viridiplantae; phylum Streptophyta; class Magnoliopsida; order Fabales; family Fabaceae; genus Bauhinia; species Bauhinia variegata. Next base: position 11,139,891 of record CM039439.1, on the reverse strand, counting down.
AAAATACGCCCAAAGCCTAGCAAGTAGTCTCCAAACCACTAAATTGCCCTGTTCGGCCCATACCAACCTAAGGGAAGCATATCGGCCACCTTTGCCACCACAACCTAAACATCCATTTACCCTTGAAGTCATGGCATATCCCTTGCCTTCCTATTTTAAGCAACCAACCATTGAAAGTTATGATGACACCACTGACCCTATTTAGCATGTGTGTAGCTTTGAAAATATAATGTTGATTTTAGGTGTCAAAGACAAGATTAAATGTTGGACATTTTCCACTTTGCTCCAAAAAGTAGTATTACAATGGTTCAATAGTTTACTCCCAAACACGATTTCCCATTTTGAGCAATTAATTGAGCAATTCATAGCAAGGTTTTCTACTAGTATCACTCTGCAAAAAATGTCGACAGTCCTAGCCTCACTACGACAAAAAGAAAGGGAGCCCCTTAGAGAGTACATTTGAAAATTCACAAACTTGTCACTTCAAGTGAAAATTTCAAAAACGAAGAGCAATGCAAATGCTTATAGCGGGGCTAAGTAAGGGAAGGTTTGAGGAGAGTGTGATATTAAGCCCTCCAAACACACTTTAGGAACTATTGCAAATCGCTGGAAAGTATATAAACTTGGAAGAAGTAGAACAAACTTTGTTAAGGCCAACCAGAGAGAAGTCAAATAAGAAAGAGAATGAAAGGGATAAAGAGAAAGTACCACGATCACAATACTCTAACTACACCACCCTCAGTAAACCAAAAGAAAGGATTTATCAATAGATTTGTCAAACAGGCCTAGTTCAGCTCCCACCACCTCAATCTCAAATGGGGTCAAACAAAAGAAAGTATTGCCAATATCATAGGAGAACAAGACATGAAATAAAAGAATGCTAGACTTTCGAAAGACTTGATTGAAAGTCTAGTAAGGAAAGTATGCACAAAATGGATAACGTATTTTATTGATAACAGAGTTGGTATATAAACAATGCAACTATTCGTACAATAAAATTAAAGGCTATGGAGAACGTCATAAAGAATAGGGAAAAGCTGCTTTCAAAACTTCATGGGTATTACATTTTCCCCTCCCCCACTTTTATACCCCCCTTCTCTTGTAAATGACCCAAATGCCCTTGCTGCCTGCTCCACCCTCACACGATACGCAAAAAGGAACGGCTCTGTAGAGTTGTTCTCCCCTTCGAACGGCTCTCTACAGCCATTTTTTGACATCAACAAATAAAAGATAATTTAACAAATAATTTAATAGATAATTAAACAGATAATTTAATATATAATTTAACAGATAAATAAACAAATAATTTAACAGATAATTAAATAGATAATTTAACATATAATTTAATAGATAATTAAAAAGAATGAGAGAGTCAAACGGCTATGGAGAGCCATTGGGCAATCCAAATGGCTCTACACAGCAATTTGGTTCTCCCAGCGCCTATACACAGTCGTTCAATTGTCAAAAGGGGTTCACGGGGTGAAGTGGAAGGCCAAACGGCTGTCTACAACCGTGTGAAGAGGAAAACGGCCCTAGAGAGCCATTTATACTGGCAAAAGGCTCTCTAGGGCCGTTTTCCTCTTCACATGGCTGTAGATAGCCGTTTAACTCACCATCGCAAACCAAGCCATTTTTTTACCATTTTTTCTCCAAAGATGAACAAACATAGACAAATATATTTAGATAGACACCCATATGTTAAGATTTGTCTTCAAAATCCAAGAAAATGGAAGACAAGAGAAGAGAATAATGTGCGGCAGTGGGGGAGGTGGGGCGCTAGGGTTTCAAAGATGGTGGGGGTTGAGGGTGAGGGCATAATTGACATTTTAAAAAAAAAAATTTAATGAGGGAGTGGGGAATTGTAAAGTGGGGGAGGGGGAAAGTTAATACCCAAACTTCATTTTGCACACTTAATATATACCTTATTTTTTAATCATACTGCAAGATAAAATTGTAAAAAAAAAAAAAAAAGTTAATAAAATATATAAAATATATTAAAAAAAATTGAATGTACACCACATGATGTGCACCACTCTAAAGGATACAACTCATGGTGATACATCCATAAAAAGTGCTTTTCCATTATTTTTAAGGAAATGATAACATTAGCCCTAAAATAGTGTAGATTTTTTTTTTTTAATGAGAATGTTATAGAGTTTATTAAGAGTTAGAATACTATTAAATATTTTTATATTACAGGTTAAATAATTAATATCCTACTAGTAGCATTAATTTATATGACTAAATAATTAATGTCCTTTTAGTGCAATTAAGATAAATTTTAATTATTTTGCTTAGTTAGTGGAAATTTGATACTCCCTCCCTCTCAAATTTTTTGTTTTTTAAGGTTGTTGTGCACAAATTAATAAATTATTAATTAATATATATTGACTACAATACTTTTATGTAATTGCTTTTAGTATAAGTGTTATTAAGAGAGAGAATGAATAAATTACATTTAATTAAATATGGGTGAATATAAAAAAATATTTTTTAATAAAACTTTAAAATTCTAAAAATGTAATTGTTTTGAGACAAAAAGAAATCCCCAAAGCAGCAAAAGATTTGGGATGGGGGAGTAACTACGTAATAACATTTAGGTTTTAAATATTAGGTTTAGGATTTTCCAGTTTTATAATTTTAGGTATAGCATTTTAGAGGTTTGAATTTAGAGTTTCAATTCTTTAGTTACATGACATTTTAAGATTTAAGTGATCCTATCCAAATTAGATTTGGAATAAAATAAATATTCAATGTCTTTTTTTTACTAAATATAAAATACTTATTTCATAAAATAAAAGCATGATATTTGCATATGCCTAGTCTTTTGTAGGGAGCAAAATTCAAACCAAACTACTCAAACCATCCAAACCAAACCAATCTGCATTGAAATTAGACCAATTCATATGTCATTTGGTTTGGTTTGGATTGAAAATTTCTCAAACTACTTATTGTGATTTGATTTGCAGTTTAGATCATTTCTAATCTGCTAAGACCAAACCGAACTACACATTTAATATATATTGCTTAGACACTTACTTAAAACACAACTATTATACAAAAATGACACATAACACAATTAAAAAAAGATAATATGACATGAGTATGAACTTTCTATTTGTTTTCTTTAATAGTCTATTATTGATAATGTGAATATGGTGGTTGCACTTAGAGTTTTTGATTTTAGTGTTTAATTCCTTAAAGAGTAAGAACTAAGCCTAAAACAAAAGATTGTGAAGGAGCCGTGATTGATATAAAAGCAAATACTAAAAAAAAAAAAAATTATGAGTTAATATGTCAATTTTCTATCTTTTCTTATTGAATTATTAAACCATTCAAACTGATTAAACCATATCACTATTGAGAGGTTTCGTTTGGTTTGATTTTTTTTTTTTTTTTTTGAGAATTTTCAAAATCCAAACCAAACTACAGTGCAAAATGTTTCAGTAGTTTGGTTTAGAATATTGCTAAAAACTGCATCAAATTACACTGCGTTTACCCCTAATCTTTCGGAGGAATATCATTGAAGGTAAACATGTGTAGATGAAGAGGTTGAATGCATAGGAATGCTGAGAAAGTAATAGTGTCAGTTGGTCCCATCAACAATATCGATTGGGAAAACTTCTAAAACAACTCTTAAACTTTGTCGTGTGCTCTCAACTTTTAAAACGTGCACTTAATTTTTTTAATCTTTTCAAATGTGCATATCACCCCAAAGCTTTAATTTCTATTGAAAATTTAACAGAAAAGGCCATCTACATCTCAGTGGTTTCTCTATTTTCACCTACTATTATCATTTGCCTATCACAAATGTGATATAAATGTTTTTTTCTGTTAAATTTTTAATAGAAGTGGGAGAGTTTGGAGGTAATATGCACATTAAGTTTAAGGGCTTAAATACACATTTTAAAAGTTTTGGAAACAAAATGTAGATGACACAAAATTTAAGAGTGTTTTCGAAGTTTTCCCATTTGTTGCAAAATTAGTGTATGATAGCTCAATTTCAATATATATATATATAAAATTTGACAGCTCAATACATGTAAGTTTGACAGCAACAATTGATCTACCCCAACGCCATAATCAATAGTGGAAAGCTCTGCATTAAAACAGCCCTGCCTTCCTGTATACTCAAAGGCCCAGAAGCATTGGTGGAAAAGTACCCTACTTTTGAAAATTATGCACATTTTGGGATTGCCCTATTTTTTGAGGCAGATCTGTTTTCATTTTTGACAGAAAATTTTAGCTCCTGATTCAATGAGATAATTTAGATTTTCAATATAAATTATTGCAGAAGTATATATTTGAAACTGAATTGATACAGACTCTAAAAATAAACTTCTGGGATAAGTGCTTTTATACAAGAAGAGCAATTTGGAAAAGCTTTTACATAGCAAGTAACCAAAAGTTTGTGATTAAAAAATTAAAATAAAATAACAGAAGAGGAACTTTCTCTTACCAAAGACTTATCCATTGGGGCCTCAAAAATCAATCAAGCTCACAAAATGTATGGCATACATTTTCTGTGTTCACTTTCTTTGGTGCTGTACCATTAGAAGCTTTTGTTTCCTCTTTCAAGTTTCTCTTCTCCTGTGTGGACTTTGAAGAACAGAGAAATCCCTTAATAGGGTCCAGAGCTATTTATCTCTCAAAGAAAAAAGAAAGGATTAAAACAGCAAAGAATCAAACGATTATATCAAAAACAAAAGAAAGAAAAGAAAAAGATTATGTACATGATAATTAAACAGTAGTAAAATAGGCACTCTTTCATATTAGAAGTGTGTGTCCCTTTGAATATGAAGCACTATCTTATGGAATTTTTTTGGGTAATAGAAAACTCTTGATTCTTGGTATAGCCCTGACAGTAGGTATATAGAGTAAACTCGGGCATAGATTCCCACTTGTAAGAGATCTACACCATATAAGTAGGCATATTGGGAGTATGTTCAACTTAGATTGGAGAAAGATGCTAGTCAACAAAATTTGATCTTGGGACCTAGCAACACCAAGGACATGCCCAACCACTAAGCTAAACTCCTGCGAGCATATCTTATGGGTTTTACTCTTTACAAATTCTAGCATTATGAGAGTATCCTCTGGAAGGTGATAGAACAAGAGCACGATATGAAGCAGCTTATATTTCCCAATGAAATTGAAAACCTAAATAAACTTGCATCATATAATTAAATCATGGAAGCAGCTTAAACAGATGGATTATGATAACTACACATAAAATGTAACTGTTTGTTAAAACTAACCTGATCTTCTCTTTCCTCGGAATCATTGTCAACAGCTTCTTCATCATCAGTGAAAATTTCTTGATGTTCCCAGTTATCACCTATATCAGATGTATAAGCATTTCCAGTAGAAAAAACAAGCAGATACACAAACCAAACATGACCTACATGGGACCTAATGATGTGTTCTTCAAGCTTTCAATCAGATTATCATCAATCATTTAGCATTATACCTTATAAATTGTCATTGAATTTTCATTTCCTTCAAAAAGCAGAAAGTCATTCTTCCATGCTTCTAATTCATGCTAGAATTCAACATGATCCACTTATTTTTATTTAGATTGACTTTTTGTTTTTGGTCAGAAGTGCTTTTGAAAAAATACTTTATTTATAGATGAGAATTTAGGTTGTTTGTATTGAGTTCTAAAACAAACAAACAAACAAACAAAAAAAAAAAAATGTCATTATTTTTGAAAAAAAAAAAAACACTATTTTAGGAGTAAAAAAATTACTTTAAATTTTTGTTTCTACTTCTGAATCTCTAAAAGTATTTCTTTAGAATCAATCTAATTGGGTTCCATTTATATATATATAAACCAACCAATTTAATAGCCATAACTATAAAATCAACAAAACTGGATATGTTTTCAAGTTTACGTACCAGTTCTATCTAAGGCCAAAATTAGTACTTGAATATAGTAATACAATCGACTGCCATAGATGAGCTTCAAAATGCTAAACTTCATAGTCTAGGAGACTGAGCTGGAGGAATGAATTGCAAAGACTATTACATAGGTTTATCAATGATATGGATAACCAATGAGAATCACCAATGTCTTGTTAGTGATATTCTGTCCTTTTAATTGGCCTCCATTGATTTTATCATCAATTCCTCTGAAAATCCGATTCCATATCCAATTTTTTGGAGCAACGTCTTGTTCTTGTAAAGCATAAAGGATATGACGTAGAAACTTAGGTTTTCTGTTCTCATATCATGTAGGAAAGTTTTGGAACTGAGATTTTTGGTTTTTATGGGTATTTTTTGATTAAAGATAATTATGTTCAAGACACTGTCGAGTATAGAACGTAGGCACATCTTTCAACAGGAATTTAAATTTGAGTTTACTATGTTGTGGGGACTAATTCCTTTCACTAAACCTAATCTATGTTAATATAAGAATTAAGATTTTGTCACTTCGTAAAATAATAATATATTGCATAATTTTAATTGCCAATATTTTATCTAAGAATCTTGTGGCAAAATATTTAATTTTCAAATAGGAATCATTTAATTGAAAATAAACCACAAAACATAAAAAAGGGTATTAGGCAGTAATATTCATGATTATTAGCTTTTGATGTGATTTTTTTATGTATAATGACGAACTTCTACTTTTGTTTTTAATGCAAGTATTTTAGCTTTTTGGGATGCTTTTTTTTTTATTATTATTTTAAAAAATAGTCTAAACACTTTTTTGCATAAAAGTATTTTTAATCATCAAACAATACATTTTTTTTTTCTTATGGGACTCAAACAATGCAATTTTTATATCATTTTAAATATACACCATGCCCCTCAAACAATGCATTTTTTTTCTTAGGGGACTAAAATAATGCATTTTTATATCATATCAAATGGGGGCAGCTCCCAAAAAATATTTAAGCAATTCTATATATATATATATATATTTAAGCAATTCTGACTCTTTATCACTAAAATTAACATGCATAAGTATATATGGCATATTGAGAGAGAAGAACATAGACAATGGAAACAACTCGTGCCTTCAATTAAGAGACTAGGGAAGTCCAAAGAAATATTCAGGTGGATATAGGAATATAACGAGTTGTTGCATCTCCAAAAGATATATTATTGAAGTCATTTTTAATATTTATATATTTATGTTTAAACACAATTATAATTAAAATTTGAAAAAAAAAAAATCCAAAACAATACAAGTATCGAATAGATCTATAGTGAATAAACACGAATTGAAATTGGAAAATTTTGCATTTTTAATTTTAAGCGAAAGTGTTTACATAAAACGAATATCGAAACCAGATGAGAGGAGAATTCTAATTTGTAAATTTCTTTTGGATTCTTCAATTGTGAAATAGAGCTTATATGATGGTATAGATTTCACCGGTTCACCAACTAATTCAATTTACACTGAACCAACCCAAATCACATCAACACACTATTTGAATTAGTTTAAATATATCCAAACTATTAATTTAGTTTATTTTATCAATTTGAATCACTTCAAACTAAACCCACTAACTATTTATACATATCACAAATTTTTATTCTCAAATCGTTCCTAATTATCTCAAAATTACCTCAAACTACTCTCAAATCACATCTCCCCCCCCCCCCCCCAAAAAAAAAAAAAAAAAAACAAAACAAAAAACCACCTCTAAACCATTAAAAAAAGAAAAGAAAAGAAAAGAGTTTTAACAAAATCCCAAACCCTGAACCGACAACAAAAGTTTACCAAACCAAACCAATTAATACCCCTAACTGTTATTGTACTAAAAATACGTCACTTCACATTCTTTTCAACAGTTTGGCTGGCTTCTTTGCAAGGGCAATCCAATAGAAACCGATTTATGCCCAGTTTCTAGGTTAGCTGGTCGAACCCGAGCCGGGTTTTAAGAGCCTAGTAATATTGACACAGTTGACTCAAAGCAAATTATTGCTCATATACTTTTGTCTCTGGAAAACTGGGTAATCATGCTTTCATCAAACGGCTTTTTTGACACATTCTGAATAAATCCTATTTCTTGCATATTGATTCTTTGATTCCTTTTCTAAGATCACAATTTTCTCAGGGCATTAAACTAGCCGGAAGGTTTATACGTAGAAAGATACAATGGCATAGTAAATCAAAATGGTACACTTGACCTTTGTCATCTAAAGTTGCAACACCTAGCTCTTCCTCGAGCCAATTTGTCCCATAAACAGATCATCTGCCGTGGTGATTGGTAATGTGCAGTATAGTAGTCTTCCATGCATCCATACTGACAAAATTTCCAGTTATGAGAATACTGAACAGTCACCGCAGTACTGTTAAACCGCTCGACCCACATTCCCATGCTCACATCCTCCATCTTAAAGAGCTGTTGTCAGAGAGAAACACATTTCAACTATTAATACAACAACAATAACAGTAACAAGTCTTATCCCAATAGATGAGATTGGCTACATGAATTACGTAACTCCATTGTGTTCCTATTAGAAATCCGATTAACCAAGATATTATTCAGTGATTAATATGTACTGATAAAGAAAAATGGAAGTAGCCATAGAATTTTGTTGAGGAAGAAAAGAAAGCAGAGGTTATAGGCAAGAGCAAATGAAATCACAAAAGGTAGAGTTAACTGACCCTGAGCATCCTATTCTTGTGTTGAGATACAATAAACTTGACAATGTCCTTGGAAAGTATATATGCAGGACCATTTGCATAAGGAGGATACACTGCTTCTGGCCATTCCTGTGATATTACAAATAATCCTCAGGAGGGCAGAAGAAACAGATAAACATTTTATCTCAAGAAATGCAACCTCTTAAGACATCAAAGAGAGAAAACCATAACCAAGGAAAAATTAAGACATTAAAGAATAACCAGAGATTCAATTAGCTCAAAAGAGCTCTCTGATGCCTCCGAATATCTGACAAAGAAACATCCTTAAAATACCCATTGCGAAGCAAAGACATTAGTTCTATTCCATAAAAGAAGTTCCTTTTATTGAAATATCCAATATCCCATTCCAACCATAAAAACCACAACCCTGGTTAGATAACACACTTCCAAAGCATCTTGCATTCCCTTCCCCTTCCAAAACCTCTAAAATGAATATATAAAAGCTCATTCAAGAAAGAAGGGCAAACCCATTGCTCTTCAAAACTGTAAGAGCAGATTCCATATAAAATCTAACTGCATAATGTAGAAAGTATAAAAATATGGAATACTAACAAAGTTTCTTCATATATCTTACTGTAACAAAATATCAAGCACACCAAAATTCATAAATATGATGGAAAGTAATTAGAATTTAAATGATTAACTAAAGTCTTATTCAAATACTCAGGGCTACTACGTTTTAAGCTTCTAGAAGAGTTAAGAAAATTGAGGTATCAAAGCAGAAGGCATTAAGGCTTAACCCTGCCTTATTTCAGACCCTATTTTCCAAAAATCAAATATCACTCATACTGTCATACTTGTTACAAAATACAGAATTAAATCCTACTTTACGGATAAGCTCCACAAAGTGAAGGTATCCAAATTTCCAAAACAAAGGATACACATCCTAGGAAGCACAAACACCTCTTGATTTAGCAGTGTTGAAGTGTCCGACACAACACCAACACCAACACCGACACGACACATGTCAGACGCCCCTCAAATGGTGTCCAAATATAAAAATATTTTTTTGTCAGTTCCAACACTCCTGTCCAATTTTTTTTTTTTCAAGTTTTTAGCCAGAAAATTGCATGAAATATTAAAGGTTTAGAAACCCAATCCTTCGTAGCCATAACTTAAAAGACAAAGTAAGTTATTTACCAAAAAGAGAAAGACAAAGGAAGATTAAATATTTGAACTCTAAAACTTTTAACTTAAAACCATAAAACTAATTAAAAGAGAAAGGAAACACTGCATAACCTTAGGTGAATCCTTGTTTTAGAATTCTTTTTGTAGAGAGATAAAGTACTTGCAATATATAATGATGCCTTTTAATCTTTTTGTGAGGCTCATTATCATAGAAAAATATAAAACTTGGCAAGTTATATTGAAAAAATGAATATATAAATCTTGAATCTTAATATATAATTGTTTAGATCTTTTGTTATAGTGTTATATATATATCAAAATATTATAATATATATATATATATATAGCAATGTTCCGATGTCCTATACTTTTGACATAACCGGGGTCTCCATATTTGTGTCCATGTTGTGCCTATATCGGAGTTCATGCTTCATCACATAACTCATGTTAACTGAACTATATGACACAACTAATGTACCTCATAAGTGACTGCCCATTTGCCATTTCTCAAAGGTCGATGCAAGAGATTGAGATTGCCCATATAAAGGGGCTTTTGCCGGGGGACTCTCTCAATTTCTTTTAAGACAGTATCTACCCTGATGAAAGTATCATCATCACATTTCATTATATAAGCAGCACTCACATTCTGAATCTGCAAGGAGAAAAAGTACATTTTATAGACAGTTGTACACACACCCCAAAGAAAGAAGGAAACAGAAAAAAAAAAAAAAAAGGCTTATAAACTCACCCCAAATTCACAGATGGCAATGGTTTTAAGCACAACAAGCTCATAGCGGTCCATAAATGGCAAAATGATGATATCACCAAAGTAAGCAGCCTCCTTCTTTAGCACTGCATTTACTTCCTTCCTTGGATTCTTCATGTTCATATTTTATAACAGGCAAAACACCCAGAAAAAGTAAACATGTTAATAGAAAGAATAATCATAGAAAACTAAAGAAAACAGAGAGCCACTGAATAATGTCAAGCAATCCTGGGAGCCTATTTTTTCAGATGCACAGGTTAAATCTACATTTGATGTATATATTTCATTGTGGATGAATCAAGTTAATAATTACTCTTCTGCTAGAACGTTCTACCATAGACAGACTCCAACATCACACCACAAATATTTGTATTCTACTATCCAATCTGAAGCGGAAATCAGATTCATATGACCCAAAATAGTTTAGTCAATGCAACACTGAGTTCTATCGTAAGTTTCCTTAAAAGGATATTGGTGAAAAATTTTTATGAGTGAGCCCCATCCAAGTCTTTGAAGTGGGAGAGCGAGCTGGATTGACTATAGTATGTTATAATGCTTGAAATTGATATTTAGTCCAAAATACAAAGCATTTGGACTTGTGCACGTCTTGTTATATATTCATTCACTAGCATTTAGTCAATGACGGAACGCAAAGTGGAGGGGCTGGCTTCAAAACTGCTATAGATTCACTAGCATTTAGTCAATGACAGAACACAAAGTGGAGCAGTTGCCCTTAACAGGATAGTGAATCGCAGGGCAGCCACTACTTTGAAGAAAGAGAAATAAATTCCTTGCACATATAATAGACACTTAACACAAACAAAATCTCAAAAGCAAACAATAACAATAGGTTCATAGCAATAAAAAAATATCATGAGACATCACTTTCAAATATGAGCAAGTTAAATTCGCCAAGGCATAAGCTAAACATTGAATAGCACATAAAACATGGACATACATAACAATTCAATTTTTCTTTATTTTTTTCAGCCTTTCAGGCTTTTTCTAGCCTTAAAATACACTCTGTTTTTATATTGAGGCGGAAAACCATGTTTACCCCTCAAATTTTGAAGATCAGAATGTTTAAGTGGGGGCAAATTAGAAATTTTGTGTAAATAGCAATGTAGCACTGGTATTCTAGGAAGTGAATTGCATCCGCTACAACCACAGCACTGAAGCATCAAGCTCCAGCTACCTCTGTCGCAGCACTCTTCATCCCCGTTCTGCTATAGCTATTGCCCTGCTATTTGCTACACCTCGTGGGACTTTATTTTCCAAGACAAATGGCTCACTTATGTCTCATATCCAACCAAACAGAGTCAAAATCTATTGTCTCAGATCTCACCATCCAGTCTTGTTCTTAAAGCAAGAAAATAAGTGATTGCAATGTAGTTCATGTTTTGCAAGATGTTCTATAAACTTGAAGCTTATGTTGCCTAAGAAACTATGGCCATAGAACACGCTAATCTTCTCTTTACATTTCCTAAATCAATTTAAGCAGTCTATACGTCTAGTCAGGCTAAATCAGAGCTGAATCTATATCATCAAGTAATGGAAACCATAATTCACTATATTTAAACAACCAAAACCAACCTAGCATGAATTATAGCCAGAAATCCTTAGAACTTCCATTAGCATTCTGAACTTCCATTAGCATTCTTGGGTAATGTGCAAAACCTATGAGAAGTCTAGTTTTCTTCTGTCTCGCTAACTTTTATGTTCTTTGAATAGAAAGTTCTCTGTTATTTAGCAAAAACTGCTAGTCAGAAGGGCAAACTCAAATTTTATTTGCAGTCGCCTTTTGACACAGAACAAATACTTCATGATCACTCCTTGAGGACTTAAAGCCACGACTTTATCACACAATTCACATCAGATTAGCCATCAGAAAGTTATGATTTTTCCTGCTAATTAAAAAGGACAACTCCAAATTTTATTTGCACTGGCTATTGGGCAATCAAATTAGAACCCTCAAAAGTACCACTTGAATCATTTATGTTATTGCCCATTTAGGATTTAAAACCCACAAACTATATGCTATGGGCCTTAGTTGAATCTGAACCATTCAGAGAAGAGTTTTGAGTGGGTCCAATTATAATTGTAATGCGCAAATTAAGCAGGACACCATTGTGCATGAAATGGTAAAGATTTGATGCATATTAATATCATTTATAACCTAAAATCCACATTGGATAACCCTCAAAAAGTAATTGTTTCTCATACCATTAAGTTTTTACCGCTATCCTATGCCATGCTAGGTATCACACAATTCTTCCATGTCCTGAGTCATTAGCCCTAATAAGTCTTTCTATGCCAGAGAAAAATAAAGCAGAAGACTTACCAGTGCTACAAAGAATCGGGCAACTACATCTGAAGACTTGAATGCAGATGATTGCATCCATGTTTTTCTAACTGCCATACGTTCTGCAAAGTGATTAGAAGCAGAAAGAACTCCGATAAAAAGTTTAATAGGCCTCTTGGGTAAAGGTTGGGCTTTCCAGTTCTCTGACATTTCCAATACCCTTTGAGGTGAGAAGCTTGGATGAGAAGCAGGGAGAGAGGTGGCATAAACTGAATGAACATCCACATCTCCTTTAACTGCCAATCCAGTAGCATCCTCAAGAGTAAATCCCTGAAGATTATGTGAAAATAAAGTCAGAAGTGAACACCAGAAATTTTGTGATCACAGCTGTTTGGATTATAAAAATTGTTATTAAAATCACCTATTCTCAAAGTTTACGCTTCTACATTGACAGACCCTTTACACATGGAACAAGGGATTGCCATCATTATAATTTTTATTTTCTAGGCTGATAGAATACCTTCTTTACAAATAAATTTATAACATGGCCATACACATGTGCTTTCAGTTAATTCTAATATCCATGAAAAGTAATTCACCATAAGCATCAGAAGACATTTATCTTCTTTCACATAACTTACAGGCCGATATGGAAATGATGTTATATGGCGACCTCCAACATTAATATGGTACCCATCGACACCAGCACGCAGTGTAAGGACAAACATTCTGCCCTCTATGAAAGGAAATGGCCATGTTACTTCTGGCTTCTGTTCACGCCCTATAAACCGGTTGAACCACGATGTTGTCTTGGACTCTTTAGAGTCTTTTGAGTCTGCATTATCATTTCGCATCCATTTTTCACATCGTCTAAACCCATCAACTGCCAAATAAGAATAAAATTATTATTATAAGGATTGAAACAAGGAAGGGTTGACATAAAATAAATATCACTAGCAAGTAGCAACTAAATTATCAAAATGGTAACAAAAGTGAAATAGTAATAAAACAACTACATATTATGAAACAAGAATCTAATTTGGCAAGAAGCATTCATAGTTTGGTGTGCTTTTAATATGGCAGGGTCAAGACTGTTCTTACAACACAGCAGCTCAGAAATAGACTACTTTTAAAAATTTCATAGGAGAAAGAGTATCAAGGTGGACATTGCTCTGATAAAACATGCAAAGGAACCTTAAGCACAACATATTCCAATTAACTAGAAAGGGAATTCAATGCCACAATTAAGTCCCAGACATATATTATTTTATAACCAAATAAAGTATAACAGTTAGATCAGAGTAAGAACATTGATTACAATTACATTCATAATTTTGGCACGAAGAAATTATACCATCAACATTTACCAGCTAGATTGCAGTTGACAACTTTAATTGAAAAATTATTAAGTATGAATTTCTGCCTCAACCACTAGTTGGGCACATGCATATATTTTCTTTTCTTTTTATGAAAAATGGAGCATACTGTGTCCTTCCAGAAAAGAAATTGAGGCCAAAATGCTTCGTATGTGGAGCAAACTATGTCCTTCATATGAACTCTTCCCACATTTATCATAACATCCCAATAAAAAATTTCCTATTTCAACTTGTTTAATATAGAATTTGAATCCTTTGTAATCCAAAGAAACTAGCAAGGATTTTATTTTTCCAAGATAAAACAGAAGTTTTAGGTGCACAAATTAAGTGGCTACAGAACACAAGCCCGGAATTTTACACAGAAGTATCAGTGCAGGCCTTCGTAAATGTACATTAATCAACCAATACATTGCCATTCAAAAAAAAGAAAAAATTTAATGTTCTACAGGAAATCTGGATAAATGTTAGACAGCTCAGAAACTCTACGACAACTAATTTTTTATTCCTGATCAATGGAAAAAAATAGACAATATCAAAAACATTGTTCTGACAGCTTTCAAAATTTTCAAGGACACGAATTAAATTTCTGAAATCAAACACTTTCATTCTGTTATAGTTTCAGTTCCACAAGGGACTTTACTTTTTTGTGTGTGTGTGTGGTAAAGAACTGATCCATCAAATTATTTTTTCAAGATCAAATATCATTCACTACAAAAGCGAATTATATATACATATATATGCATATGTATACATGTATTATATGTATATATGTCATTGAATTACGTGATAGTAAAAGGCCAAATATTAATTCCTTCATCCTTCTTTGTTATAAATAACCATCATAAGAACACAATAGCCAGATTGTAAAGCTAAAAGAATCTAAACTTTGTCTAACCATGCCCCTTTAATCATAACCATCATAGATCTGTTTTGATTAAAACTTGGATTAGGTGGGCACTTAGTAAAGACCATACATTTTAGAGGACAAAATTTATAACATCGATAACATTAACTCTCTTATTTTAACTATCATACACCACCCCAATAAAAAAATAAAATAAAATAATTTTTTTCTTTTTGGCAATAAAAAAAAAAGAAGTAATTTCTTTTTGGTTGATCTAAAGTGACGAAGCAATGAGTTGCTCCTTGTTTTCATGTTCACTGTCCCCTTTTTTTTTTACTCAACTGATCCTTTTGTAAATACCGTAGCTTTTTCCTTTTTCTGCTTTTCTTCATTTGACAAGTCTAAAAACTGAAAATTATACCCTGCAGCATATAAATACATGCTTCAAAATCAAAATGTAAAACCAAACATAATAAATCATACCAAACATTTCTTCATCGTCTTTGGATGGAAGACCATCGCATCTTTGACCTGTTCCCCACTGCATTCTGTAACAGGTATTATGTTCAATAACTGGCCTTTTACTCCAATCCCCTCTTAATCGAGGATTTAAGTGCAGAATTTTCGGAGGATCCTCCCCCTCCACTGATTTGAGACCTTGCAATTCAACCATGAACTGTGAAACCATAACTATTCCACCACCAGGCCTCCTCTTTGCAAGCTGGGGAACATACTCCCTATGAGCATA
Organism: Bauhinia variegata; assembly: GCA_022379115.2. Taxonomy (NCBI): domain Eukaryota; kingdom Viridiplantae; phylum Streptophyta; class Magnoliopsida; order Fabales; family Fabaceae; genus Bauhinia; species Bauhinia variegata. The sequence continues at coordinate 11,124,065 of CM039439.1, read as the reverse complement.
TTGGGGTGTCCCCACCACAGTGATTGAAGAACCTGCTGCAAGCCCACAAGGAAGAAACATCAACCTATCTACCCGCATCAATTCTTCTCCATTCATTGATATCCAAGAAGGACATGATTCGGGCTTTCTTTCTATGATAGAGCTTTCTCCAGACTCCCTCTCATCAACCTTATCCACTTCTTCCCAAGCTTTTAATCCTAGTGTCCATGCTTCATCTGCCATTCTTTCAAGCACGGACAAATCATTGGTCCTGTTCATTCTGCTCCTGATTTTTCCTGTAAGCCTACCATAACGTCCCGTATCCTGCTTCAATGGTTCAGGGCCTTTATGATCCTCCTTCACTGGTTCCTTGTTAGGCCTCAACGGGGCATCCTGGTCCCTATTGTCTTCTAACTTTCGGTGAAAAACATCCTTATAAACAGAACTGAAAAAGGGGTTGCTCAAATCTCCATCTTCAGATTCACCTACAGATGTAGCTGTCTCATCCAGTCTCGCATAACTCTCATCCCCACTTAACATGGATGCAACTTTTAGAAATTCTGGGAACTTAAAGGATATAAAAACCAAGTATAACACCCCAAGACCAAACAAAAAATGCGACAACCTGAACCTCCTAGAATTGGGAGGTTCATTTTTCTGTCTCTTCATCATTAAAATACAGAAGTCTACAATATACTCCACAACAACAAAAATCTCGTCAAGCCCATTTATCCGAACAGAACAAACCAAAACAAGCTCTGCAAACCAACGTGACACGACAAGAAAATTCCAAATTTTAAAATTAAACCCACATCCAACACACCGTCGAGATCAATATAATGAGGTATCGGACGATGGAAGTGGGTCAAGGGCCAAGTATTTAGAAAGAATCAGACCTCCATGGATAGAACGAGATTGAATTCAGAAACTAACCGATGTCACAATGCAGCAACAGATTGCAAGAAAACTCACTACAACATGAGACCATGAAACACAAATTCTTCAACATTTAGTCAGCATTCTTCAAAATCAAAAGTCACGATCGTCAACCAAAACCCTAAAGCGCAGACGGAAAATGCAGAAAATGATCAAAGCGAAGATTAGTTGATACCAGGAATCTGAAGGAAATCTTTATGAGATTTTTCAAATCGAAAGTGATAGAAAAAATTCGAAGATATATGTAGTGCAAGAAGATAATCCAAAGAGAAAGATACACCAGGTATTGAGCATGTACGTGAATGGCTGTAACTGTGAGCGCAAGAAAGAAGAGGACTAGAAATTGACGGAATAAAGTAAAATGTGAAAATCTATTTACTTAAAAAAAGAAAAAGAAAATATTTGCAACAAAAATAATTAAAAGGATTATTATTGATATTATTGTTGTTATTGTTGTTAATATATTTTTTTAATTCTTTTTGTTTATTTTTAAATTTTTATTTTTCGTTTAAAATTTTAAATATACTGCATGCTTTTATAGTTTTGGTTAATTTAAGTATAGACTTTTTTTTTATCAAAATTCTTATATTTTAAAAAATTTTAACTAGGGTCACTATGTTACCAGATATGGCAAAACAAATAGACTCATTTAAAAAAAAAAAAAATCATATTTTATAAATTTAGGATTATATTAAAAATAATATTGTAGAGTTAATTTCATTTTTAAACTAATACCTAATTATATAATTTGAAACAAGAAATAATATAAAGCAATATTAAGCTAATAAGTCACCCTATTTTAAAAGAGACCCCAATCCTTTTTTCTTTCTTTTAAAATAATGAAAAGATTTTCAAACTGAAGTTAAAAGTTGGATGAAATTAATGACATGATTTTTTATGTAAATGATAATATAGAAAAAAAAAATTCAATGTGGTCTTTAATTTTTATTCAAAAGTTTAAATAAAAATTACTTCTATATTTTATTTTATTCTTTATACTCAAGGAATGTTTTTTGTTTCTAAACATAAAAACAAAGCCTCCTCCTATGTTAGGCCACCAGGCTTATGTTTATTCTCAAACAGTTGTACTTTCATTTAAATCTTTTAATTAATTTAATTAAAAAATTTTATAATAAATTTATGTTTCATAAAATTAATAAAGAAGTGTGTGTATATATAAGAAAAAAAAATTTCCCAAAATCTTACCTATTATCATTTATAGGGGTGTAAAAGTAAAAAGATAGAGATACAATATATATATATATATATATATATATATATATATATATATATATATATATATATATATATATATATATATATATAAACTAGCCGGGATTGAATTTATTGGAAGAAACTAGTCACTCACAACTCGATGAATTAGGGTTCAAATTATTGAAAGAAGTATTTAATATTTGACAATGCTTTGAATACGATTATGAAGAGCCCTAAGCTCCGAGATATATAACTGTACCAACTCCCGATTCTTTGTGTCACTTTGATGATATCATAATAATATGATACATATAATTTGTTGAGTTTAAATTACACTTAAAATAATTTTCTTATATTTATATTTTTTTCTTGCATTTTAATGTCAATGTTCTTTCTATATAGATGATAAAATATTTTAAATTTTCTGTTTGGCTTAAAAAATATGTTACTTTGCAATATAATTTCTTATAATGTATTTTGTTTTCCTCATTTCCTTAATTATATTCATCATTTTGGTAATGTTTTGCTTCATATGAACGTTCTATGTATTGCATTTAAACTGTAGAGAATAAAGAGAAGTTAAGGCAAACACGTTACTATAATTTGTGGGCCATGTAGAGTTCGAAATGAATTGCCTGACCATGTTATCAAAGCAAAACTTATAACCTTTCCTTTTATACATTTCTCTTTACAAAATTGATTTTAATTTTAATTTTCAAAAATAGAACATTTCAATGTATAAAAAAAAAAAAAAAAAGTTAGAACATTTGAAAGAATCAAAATCTTAATTTCTCTATTTGATGGTTATTTTAGATATCATAATTTAGTATTTTTATTTTCCTTTTTTTTCATCAGAACTATTTTTATTTTCTAGTCTATGAAAAGATTGCGAGGGTAGGTAGGATAATTTCTAACATTTTTATATTCAATTTTTAACTTTTTTTTCTTCTAATTATTGTTAATCTTTTATTAATTCAGGAGACCATATTATGGTTTAAAAAAGTGTGGGTGAATGCATTTTCCATGATGAGACTAGAGAGATTGCTCTTATAATGTTATATTTTCACCTAACAAAATGGCCCACACTCCCTTAATTATAAGATTGATGTTGAGATTAAGGAGTTGTCACTTATTTATTATTGTTTCTCTAAAAGGAGATGAAAAGAAAAAATTCAACCAAAATAATTAAAAGAAGAATCTAGAACTAAGTTATGAGTTAAGATTATGGTAGACATCATAACCATAAAAATTGATTGCTTAATTCCATCCTAACTACAAAGTGTTGATTACTTGATTCTAAATAGGAGTGGTTGTTAAGTTAACTACCTTTTAAAAAGGGTGGCACTGATTGTTAATGAAGTTTGGTGGGGCTACATCTTAAAATTAGTGTAAGGTTTGATGCCCTCTTCCCAATTAAATAGCTTATGAGTTAAGAGCCCATAGTAGAAAGAAGAGAAAAATATTTTTTTTAATTCTTTACATTTTATGGCATTAACAAATATATCCTTAATACTTTACTCTTAATAAAATTGTCCTAGTTACTTTAAAATGTTACTAGATCTATCTTTTACCTTATATGACATTAACAAATATATTCTTAATACTTTATTCTTAATAAAATTGCCCTCGTCACTTTAAAACTATAACAAATATGTCTTCTTGTCTAACTCTATTAACAAAACTCCATATATGTCATAGTTTACAAATAAAATAAAGTAGAATTTCAAGGTTACATATTTTCTCGAAATGAAAAAATTCTTTGCCTACAAAGACATGCATAGACATAGCATTCTATAAATAGAAAATTATTAGCATTCTCTAAATAGAAAATGATTACTTTTACAAAACAAAGTTTCCTTCTAAAAAATCCAAAACATTTTTCATCAAAAAAAATAAAGAAAAATATCGACTTGGACACTTTCCTAAGTTGATCAATCACTTCATCAGCAGTAGATAATATCCCAACTCACAAGAAGGTAAAAAAATCTAGCATACTCATTCAAGTAGCTTTGGCTAGAAATATTCTTTAGACTCTAACAAGCAAAGGTTTATGATTTAAAAGGTAGATAAAAGACCATTCAAATCATTTTTATGACAAAATGCATAGAAGCGGTGGAAGGACAGTTTTGTTAAAAGTTTAAAAAGTGACAAGGACAATTTTACTAAGGGTGCATTTGATACACAGTACAAGCAAAACAAAACAGCACAGCACAAATAGCTAGATTACTGGACAACTTCTAGTTTCTATTTACTATTTGTTAGTTAATGCACATGACAAAAATTTTGTACTGTTTATTGTTTGATTAACATAAGTACTGGACAAAATAATATAAAATTTACTATAATACCTTCTGTGTTATATAATATTTATTATTTAAAAAAATGCATTGGACAAGATTTTGACATATGAAAATATAATAATTAATGAAAATTATAATAAAAGCATATAAATAAAATATTATAAAAAATATATTAATTTTTATAATGTGCTTTGTACCCAAGTTCATTGCACAAAACCAAAACAAAATATCTAATAATGCAGATTGACAGCAATAAAATAAAACAACATATATGTTTAAAAAAATAGCATAGCATGACAACATTATCTTGCAACCTTCCAAAAGAAGCAGTGGGAGAGAACAAAAACCCAGAATCTAGAGAGCAAGAAAAGAAAGCTCTAGCAAACAGAGCAAGAGAACGAAAACCAAAGTGCTTTCTTGGAAAAATTTCTCATACAAACACAGATATTTCTGTATATATTACGAATCTTATTGTATTTTTCATGCAAAAGAGATCTTGTCTACCTACAATGCCCACTTTATAGCGGACAAGGTAATCTCTTGCCCCAAATTTTGTTATACTTTCTTTCAGCAATCAAATTTGACAAATTTTTCATCAAATTTTCCCTTTAATGCTTCGAATCCAGCTTTTGATCGATACCTATTATAACTTCGGTACCCATAAAAGTGTTTGATTCTCTTTATTCCATTTAATTTTGCTACCTTTTGAACTTTTTTCATAAAAATTTTGAATAGTGAAAGAGGCGATTTACCTTGGCAGCAATGGCGGCAAGAACCCTAGCAACACAACAAATTGTGTTCACTCTCAGTTGGAATACCTGACTTGTTGAAAGGAGGAGGTGGGGTTATATTTGTCTTTTTAAGTTTTGTACTGTGGATAAAATTTTTATCCTCTGATTTTTTGAGGAACAAAAAATAAAAGATTTGTCTAGTACCTCAAAATATTTTTGTCCAATACCATTATCTTTTTAAAAATCAAACAGAGTATAAATTTTTTTTTTCCAGTTTAGTCCATCATTTTAAAGCGAATCAAACGGACCCTAAGAGTAAAGTGTGAGAAAATATTTGTTAATGTCATATAATGTAGGGCATAAAAAAGATGTTTTTCTCTAGAAAGAATATAACTCTTCCAACAACACATGAAGGATTATCAACATGTTATAGTTTTGGCATGACAAAGAATCTAAGAAGACTCTTATAGTTTTTTTTTTTTTCTTTCTAATTTTATGTTTGTGATATTTCTTCATTTTCCTTCAACTGGAGACCCTTTACCTAAAATGTTTCTAGACTAAGTTTGCTTTCATTAAGTTAATGGAAAGACATCTCTCGTAACTTTGTGGGACAATGTGTGCTACACTTTTATTAGTAATGAAATCATTTTTTAGTTAGTTATCTTTTATTATTTTGGAGAATTTTTTCATCCCAAAACAATTGTTTATTTTAAAACTTTGACTTTTTATCCAAAAAAGAAAAAAAATGTATACCCTTATTAATTAAACAAAGTTCACTGTTTTAATAAATGATGGAAGTAACTTATATTAATGCAATGTTTCCCTCTTTTCAGTTCTTAATACACATAGATTACATAGAAAGGCACTCTTGGAATTTGTACAAATTAAATAGTAATAAGTGTATCATATGAAATTGTTTTAAATTATATAAAATATATTTAATAAGGGCACAATTGTGAAAGTTCTATAGTATTTGATGATTTCTTAATTTTTGTACAATAACCTTAAACAACAAAATATATAAGACAAAAAAAAAAAGTCATTAGTTTTCTAACAAATAAAAAAGTAGCACACATTTCAGTATAAAGCCATGGCACACAACAACCAAAAAAGTTGTTTGTCACTAAACCAATACTTTCTTTGTAGCTTTAAATGTACTTACCTCATAAAAAATTAACTTAATTTATTTTATTTACCCTTTTAACATCCAATATCCAATACTATAAAGATGAATTCACCTTAATTTTGTAATTTATATAAAAAATTACATGAATGATGATTCATTTAGAACTATTTATCTTGATACAACACTTTTAAATGAAAAAGGAAAAATAAATTGTAAGACTTTATAATTTTTGTCAATTCTTAACAATCTTCTTATAGCTTATTTTCTTCTATTGAGATTTTTACACTTTGAAATTTTTAACCTAAGTCTATAGTATTAACCTCTTTTATAGCCTTGTTAGTTAATGATGATATGCTAAACATGTTGAATGGGAATGGATGAAGCTCACATGGTGCCAAAGTTTCAAGTTCTCATATAGTTCTAATGAATTTTTAATTAGATACATATAGTTGGAATAAACTTTAAATCAATTCTTTTAAAAGTACACATGCAACTAAATTTTTGTGACTATAAACATCAAACCTAGAAATAAAAAAATGTAATGTATGATCCACAAACCATAAGAGGGGAGTGGACAATTTTGTCTTTCTAACAAAAAAAATTGCATATAAAAAACTTTGTCAATTAATACTACTAAGGCTTGCTAGTATTCTTGTTGCCATAACTTTGCCAATTAATTAACAATTTATCAAACAAATTGTTATGTGAAAATGATCAAATCTTATGTGGCACCAAATTGATCTTTTATGTTCTTATAATTTGAACAAACTTTGAAAGCCCACATGTAGTGAATTTTTTTTTGTTGTATAAAGTAAAACCCCCCTCCCATCAATGAATTATAACAAGGATGAACAAAAGTGTTTTATTTTTGAATGAAAATTACATAATATTTATAAATATTCATTGTTACTAATCAACATTCATGGATCATAAATTTCATTCCATTTGCTATAAAGAGACTTCATGGGGTTCTTTCACACACCCTTTTTTTTTTTCACACACACCAACCCTTATGAAATTTTCAAAATACCCCTCTCTCTTGATCAAAATCTTCACCTTGACCATTATGAAAAAGCATAACACCCATATCCCCATCCTTTGGTACTGCTTGACTGCAATTGTTTATTGCTGGAAATGCATCTCACCACCACTATTTGTCACCCCACCACCAATTTACTCTAGGTTTAATTACTTTGAGTCGATTTTGTGTGAAAATCGAATATAGGTGTGCAATTTTTTTTTAATCATGAATTTTTAAAATTTCTAATGCATTTTTCTTTCAAATTTTGAAATTATAAATTGAATCTAGATATGTGACTTTGGGGTGTATTTTTTGCATACAACTATGAACTTTCAAATTTTGGAATGCATTTTTTAAAAACTCCATAATGTGAACACTCTATAACTACAAAATTCAAAATGCACAATCAAAAAGAATGCGTACACCCTTCGGCATACCCAATTCCACATGAAAATAGTGATGAGAGATGGGGAAGAAAGGATAAGTGCAACGGGGTGTGTGAGAGGCAGAAGGTTGAGAAGGGTATTTTGAGAAGAATAAAAAAAAATGGGCATTGGGAAAAAAAAAATGGAGTGTGTAAACAAGAATTGCTCAAAGAGAAAATAGTTGGGCTCACAGAAAACTTATTATTGGACCAATGAAATTGCTTGGTCCAAGCTTTCCTTAAGGCCATCTACATGTTTTGGACTAAATGCATAACCTCCAAATAGGTTTGAGGATTATGGGCCCGAACCTAGTCTGAAATGTAGGGGTAGGCAAAATCCGAACTAATCCACTTAAACTGCCTGAACTAATCCGAACTGTATAGAAACTGATCCAATTTGATTGACTAACGGTTTGGATTGGATTATAAAATTGTCAATCCGATTACAACGGTTCAGTTTTTGGATTTGGATGTTTAAAATCTGAACTAATCCAAACCGACTGAAAATTATATTATATTATATTATATATATATATATATATATATATATATATATATATATATATATATATATATTATGATTTAAATATATTAAATATAACTAAATTTTATTATATATTTATGAAATAGTTTATTATAAATATAAATTTATATTAATAAATATAAAAACTAGTAAACAATAAATATTTAACTCACGCTTTCCCTTTTCGAAATCAAAATTCCTAACTCGCTTTCCCTTTCTCTTCCTCGCCGTCGTCTATTGGTTGCTGCTCCTCACTAGTTGCTGTTGAAAGAAAAAAAGGAAGAAAATGAATATAAATGGTATGTTATATTTATTTATTACTTAGATAAAAAATGTAATTTGTTTAAATTTTTTATGATGACTTTGACTTTGTATTTGTGTATATATATGTGTTTTTTTTTCGTAATATTATTCACAAACTTATTAAACCATCCGAATCGAACCACATTTGAGTGGGTTGGTTTGGTTTGGATTTTTTAAAAAAATTTGAGAAATCCAAACCAAAATGAACCGAAAATTATTTTGCGGTTTGGGTTCAATTTTTTTTAAAATCTGAACCAAACCGCCCGATACCCACCCTTACTCAGATGTCCTCTTTCAGCCCATTAAAGAAATCCTTGACGTATAGTAATTTAGGTTTGGTAAAGAAGTAGTGCAAACATGATTTCAAATTTTGCAACAGACTTAAAAATAGAGCACATTTATTTTATCATTGCCATTACTTCATATCGATTTTGAATATCCAACCCTCAAAAATGTTCAAGCAATTTATCTTGAAATTTCTCCTAAGTTTAGTTAAAATTTGAAACAAAACAATGAGCTAATAGAATGCTTCGCCTTCCATACAAACATGTGCTATCGCCAATTGCAACTCCTAAAGCGTGCGTTGGATATAGAAGAATTGTTTAGCTCTAGATAACTTACCTCAAGAGGATCCTATCCATGGAAGGAAGTAAGCTCTATATGCTTAGCCATTGCAAACAAATCATCAATCACCCCTTGCACACTAAGTTTCCTTTTGTTTCCTCCATTCTATCATTGAATAACCAGCCATGCCCATATATATAACCATGGCAATAATTGTTCTCTTGTGTTTCAACATGCATGTTAATCCTTAGTATATATTGCATCTTTCAATCCTTGCACAACGGAACTAGGAACCTTGAAATTTAAGAGCATTAAAGAGTTTTTAGATGAAATTAAATTTGAATGGATCTAAGACATCTAAGAAAAAATTAATATCTACCAACCCATCTGATCATCTCAATTGTGACACTCTTTTTTGCTTTTGACTCTTCTTATGTATAATGGCACTTTTTGCACCAGGAGGAAGAGCCAAACTTTATGATTGTTTGCATATAGAGTTAAATACTATTTTGATCCGTTACACTTCAAATTATTATAACAAAACCCTTTATACTTTAATTTTATCAAATTAGTCTTTCACAATTCAAATCTCTATCAATTTTGTATTTTAAACTTATTAATACTTGCAGTAATGCAAGGGACTAAAATGATATTAACTCTTTACCTTTATACATTATACCTATCTTGGAAACCCATTTCAAAGGCATGTTATTAACCACAATGCCAATGTCACTAAAGTTATTTGGCTCCACAAGTTTTTGGATTTCACTTAGTGTTTGGTAGGTTAAGCCATCAACAAATCTAATGCAATTGAATCATCCATGGGTTGCTATGCAAAGCCATCAACACCTCTTTAAACAATTGAAAAGACATGGAACATGTCAACCTTGAAGATTTTCACAAATCATGTTCTCCTTGATTATGTGTTTGCAAAGGTTTACATTGTATTGAACAAGAACAAACATAGAATGCAAATATAGATCATTGATTAATCCATAATAAATGGGCGAAGCTGTTATAAATTTTTAGTTTGAGCTTGATTATCCCTAAATTCAATGTGAACTTTTCTTTTGCTGTAATCGAATGAGAGTGGATAAGAGGCTTGTGGGATTGACATGAGGGAGTAGGGAGGGCTATATTTCTAGGCTTAGAACATTGGTAATGGCAAAGCTCCTCCATCATATTCAATGTTGAATATGCAAAACCCTTACATAGTGGTATGGTGTCATATGAACTTTCTAACTTTTTGATTTGCCCTTATAATTTTTTGAAAATTTATAATTTTAGGATATAATATGAATAGTATGTAGCTTTGTTAAATTTTGAATGATAGTTAAAGTTGATGTGAAAAGTATATATTTTAAAAGCTTAATTTGATTAAGTGTATATTTAAAAACATTTAAAGTAAAATGTTAATGACTTGTGAATCTAGTGACACCTCTTTTAGTCTTAAGTATTAAAGGTTAAATTTGATGTATCATGAGTTTTATTCTTACGATGAATGTTTCCCTTTCTTCTATGTGAATGCAAACATAGTTAAAAAGGCCAAAAAAAAAAAAAAAATTGAAAATAACTGAACCATGCGTCTCCAAAGTAGTCCATGAGCCAACAGTTTTTTTCCCTGCGAGATTGTAATTACCGAAAAGTTTAGGCCCTTATTTTTAAATTTGCTTAGTAGCCCCCCGGCTATTATAGATCATAAAGAAACGGGGAAATTGATAAGGGAAGCAATTACAGAGACAGTGGCGGTCTCCCGCCAGCTAGTGACTAGACACTCGAAGGTTGGGTTGTTTTCTCCTTCAATCTCTTGCTGTTCTCACTTCAAAGAGAGCTGTTGTCATCTCTATCTTCTGCGAAACTAAGCATTTCAAGCTATTCAGGGAGAGCATATGTCTTCTATTCAGGGAAATGCTGCGAACAAGTTGTGCTTCAATCACTTCCAGGTTCCTATCTTTATCTTATAGCTTTTAGCTCTTTAATTTGGATGGGTTTATGGGTTTTTCTTGTTTTGAAGGAGGAGATTGTGATTTGCTTGAATTTTCATTATTTGCTGCTGTTGTACATTCGTGGGATATTATTTTTAGTTCAATTTGACAACTGAATTTAAATTTTGCCCGTTTTGGTTTAAAGATTCTGCATTTGTTATGTAATTTTAGCTCTTAACTTTGAGTGGCTTCATGGTTTTTTCTTATTTTGGAAGAGAAATTTATGGCTTGCATGGATTTTTACTATTTGCAATTGTTGTGCATTTCGGGGATATATTTTTAATTCCATTTGACAATAAGTTTTCGTTTTGCTTTGTTTTAAAGATACTTCATGTCCTATTCAGTTAATTTTGAATGGAGCTAATTTGAATCTGTCCTTGTCGAAACCCACAGACTTCATATCTGGGCTCATTCCCAGCTGGCATTTGGCAAGTTAGAGTTGGCTTCAGTAATCGAAGGGGGTTTCCTTCTTATACTTGTATAAAGTGTGAAAAGAAAGATGATTATATTGAGCATGTATCTGTTGAACGCCCACCCTACTACAGTTACATGGACTCAACCTCTGGCCAGCTTGAGCCAGCCTCTGGTGCTAGAGCAAGTATTCCTGGGCAAGAGTATTGGCCTGAAGGTACTGCTAGTCGTGTTCGGGCTGCTAGAGCACCAGAACCAACTGGCGTTTCCTCAGGATCTTCATCTTATGGCAAAAATCCGGGAAGTAGGAGGAAGAAGCACAGAACATCTGTTGCTGCTTCCTCTGAAGCTTCCGTAGAATCAAATGATCCCATGCCTCCTGAAGCATCGGCTGACCCCACAGAAGATTCTGAAAATTTCTCATCTGATTATGTTGTTTATCAATCTGAACCTGAGGTAGAAGAAGAGACTGGATATGAATTAGACAAGAAACTTGGGCGTCCACATCCTTTTATTGACCCAAAAGTTAAAAAGCCAATAGAGGAGCCACGTACTAGTGAAGAACTATGGTGGAATTGGAGAAAACCAGAAAAAGAGCAATGGTCTAGATGGCAAAGGAGGCGACCAGATTCTGAAACGGTTAGTTTGTATGAAAATTATTACTAAAAGTGTTTTCTAATATAAGTTGAGTTTTGTTTTACTGAACTTAGATTCGGTAATTCATGTGGGTTTGTTATGTGCATGTAAGAAAAATGCAAAAGTGAACAGGGCAAAACAGATTTTGTCTTTTTTGGTTACACTATGAAGAGCATATTGTTGGAAAAATGATCAAATGGTGCATAAGAGTCTCATACATATTCATCCTCATGAAAATTCTTTCACTCACTTAAGTATGTCTTGCAACTGGAGGGAATTCCACTTTCATTGGTTGTGTGCTTGAGAATCTTTATTGACAACTATAAATAGGTAGTTCCACCCAATCAATTGTGGTTCAAATGGTCAATGAGTTGATATTCTTTATCATCACAATCTGTTAATACGTGAAGATTCATGTTGTGTCTCTAAACACCTGTCCAAGAAATCATGGTTTTGTAGCTGATTGCTCCCATGTTGCGGTCCATTTTTTGCTAGACCATCTATGCTCACCTTCATCTATTAAAATATCTAAGAACCAATTGAATATATGGAAAGCTATCAAACTTATTGTTTATAATTAAGTCCTCTGAATTGTAACCTAAGTTTTCTTATCATTTTTTCAGGTTTTCCTGAAAGCCATGGCTGAGACTGGGCAAGTAAAACTTTATGGTGAACATCCAACATTAACAGAAACTTCTCTCTACCGAGCACGACGCCATCTTTTTAAGGAAGAAAGGTATCTTTGACTACGACATTCACAATATAGTTCTGCTTGACCTTGGAACGAAAGCCTCAGAGAAGTTTTGAACCAGAATTTCTTGAAGAAAGTGAGAAAATTCTGGATGGACCAAGCAGATCCATTAAAATTGCCTTTTACTTTAAGTTGGATTAGCAACACTGACATCATGCATGAATGGGGTTGTTGAATACAGTATTTTTCTCAGTGGGACAAATCTGTCTTACAAGTTTGTATGTCTCTTTTGTTTTGTTTTATTTATTTATTTATTTATTTTTTGTGGGGGGGGGGGGGGGGGGGAGAAGGGGGGGTTTAAGCCATATAATAGACTTGCTATTTTCACATGGAAATCAATCTGCTTTTGATAACAATTGGAAAGCTTAATATTTTACACCCCACATGTATAGTATAGTATTATATCTATGTTTTGCTTTGTTGATCCTACTTCTTTTATTGATAAAAGTATTATTATCTAGGGATAAAAATATGTTCAACTTTTCAGGATAGCCTATTTCATTTATCAACAAGATCAGATTCTAAAATTTACAAGAATGCATTCACTTAAATAACCACATGAGACACCCATGCTTTCGTATGTCTTTGATCATTGCTTTGCAAAACTGAAAATTCTTGCTTATAAAAGCTTCCTCTAGTGTTGTGTCTCTTATAATGAATTTGTAAAAGTAACTCCTCATATTTGCAGGCTACAGGCTGAACAAGAGAGACTGGAAAGGGTAGGTCCAATAGCATACTATTCAGAATGGGTAAAAGCATGGAAGAGGGACACTTCTCGTGAAGCTGTTCAGAAACATTTTGAAGAGACTGGCGAAGATGAGAACACTCAACTAATTGAAATGTTTTGTCATCAAACAGACCGAGAGTATCGCATAATGATGGGGACTGATGTTCGTATTCGTAGAGACCCTTTAGCAATGCGAATGAGGGAGGATCAAATAAAGCAAAGTATGCAATGCACCTCAAAGCTTAAAGCTTCGTATTATGTCTGGATCTTTTTTTATAGTTATCTTCTATATTTGACTGTCTATATTGCATTTAATGAGTCCCAAGATTATTCAACTTATTTGCCATTATTTACCATTATTTGTCATGAAGCACTCGTTTTAAAAGTTTAAGCTGTTTGGCAGGAGCTCTGTAATGTGTTTAAGATGTGTAGGCTTATCTCTTCCATAGCTGAAGCCACTAACTTTTATGGAAATTTAGTTTTGAAACTAGAGGTGGAAAGAATTGGACTCTGGACCAACTGGTTCAAGAGGCTTTGGTACTACATTAGAGGCTGCTTGACTTGTAAGGTTAAAATGTTAAGAAAGGTCCTGAGAATGTTTTCTAGATCTTTGACATCTTTTACAAATAATGCTACTTTTTTATTCATAACTATTATTGTGCTAATTTCTTTTTCACCCTTAAGGGAAAAAAACAATATCGACCTTCAATTTTCTTCCCTATGCCTAGTTTTCTACTATAGTATTTTTCGTTTACCTGTAAAGTTTAAATCATCTTATAGTAATTTACTGGCATAAGTCTTCAACTCCTCTTTTTTCTTTTTTTCTTGTCCTGAGCATTGAGCTTCATATTTTTATTATATACTGTGATATTTATACGTGACAGTGTCTACTATACTCTCACTGTTGACATATCATCTAATTTAAGATTTCTACTGCTCCAACTTTTGTTAACTCTTTGTATGTATTATTTGATCCACAATAGTAATTGCAAGTGGTGTTCTGTCATGCAGTATGGGGTGGAGATCCAGTCTACCCAACCGTGAACTATATTCAAGATCCAGATGAAGTGATTGATTACAGGGGACCAGATTTTCATGAACCAACACCAAATATGCTGGCTTATCTGAAGGAGGTTATTTTCTCTAAGTGCAAAACTTATTCGTTGTCTTTATTTCCTCCTTGCTTTACTGAAAATTCCAATCATTCCATTGAATTAATATGCGTTTGGTTCCAGTCATTCTTAGATGTTATGGTGCATATCTCCAGGCTAGTTCACTCTACAGGTGTTTGGACTAGTTTTTACTACTCACTATACGTGTAGTGTTGGAACTACCTTATATTTATGAGCTGTATTATCCTGAAACTATAATATTTGTTCTCCTTGTAATTTTACTGGTATTTCCTTTAATTTCATCCTGGTATATTCATCAGTAGGTGTGTGCTCATTAAAGTAATAGCTTCTGTTTTGTGTGTATGTGTTTTTTTCCCTTGTGGTTTTGTATATTCTTGTGAACCAGGTCAAATTAGAGTGAGTATTTAGTAAATTCAACTATAACCAGCTCCAAAACCATTGTACTCGTGTTGATGACCAGCTTGCATTACTACTTAGATCAAATTTGTGCTGCATGCCACGATTGCTTCTAAGAATTTTCAAAATAATGAAATCAGCAGATTTGGATTTTACATTAGTGGTGCTTCATACCTTAAAACGAAATCTAGCCTGTAAATCTTTCCATGAAATTTTCCTACAGGTATTAAGTACAATTTACTGGAAAGTCACCATATTTCACAGATAGTGAAATCCTGGTTCTGAGATTTTTTTTATTATCCATAATGGAAGACAATTCTACTAGTAGGTTTAAATGAAGGAATAGTATATGCTCAAACTCTGAATCTGCTAACTGTTTACAATATAGCTAGTGCGTGTTGCTTCACTAGGAGCATTCTTAGCTTATTGCTTTTGGTGAAATCCAACTTATATTTCATATTTGTAGTTTGAGATTGACATCTATCTTTTCACGTAGTTATGGTGGCTGATTTTTTGGTGAAATCTTTGGACATGTTTGTTTCTTCTTCCCTTTCTAGTGATTGTTGGATTATTTAGTTTTCAGATTTGTAGGAAGTAATGAATTTTTAATAACATCTATGGTCATTTGTCTGTATCATAAGTACTTAACTTTTTCCCCTAATATAATCAGCATGGAAAAATTATTTCAAGGGAGGAGCTTGACAAGATTCTGGCAAAGGAGAAGACTGAACAAGTGGAGGTAAGGCATTGATTAATCCAGTTTACACAAAGCTTTGTTGTCACCATTGCTGCTTCTGCTAATATTGTTTTGATTTGATATGTCATGTACATGTTTCCGTCTAGAGGGTTTGAAAACTACGGTTTTACCTGAATTCATGTTCAGGGAAGGGAAAAATGATGCCATGGGCCCATAAAGTAAAACCTGAAAGTTTTCTGGCGTGATATTTGATAACTAGATTCTGTTAAAATAGTATGCTGTCACATGTCAAATAAGCAAAGTTCCATGCAAGATTTCATCTCCAATAATAATTATGACTTGGGTAGTTATGTCAAGGAATTATGCATTGGTGCTTTTAATAGCATTATGAAACTGATTGTGTTCTTAAGATCCAGAGCGATTTCTTATTTCCATCAGCATTATGAAAGTGGTGGGATGCTTGTTCTGATTGGTTTGGTCATCAAATATCCTCAGCTAGTTTTCCTATGATATTCATTATTTAACTACTTTTTCAGCCCAGTGGTAGGTGACTCACTGAGCTATGAGTTCTCCACAGCTTAGCTGAGTTGTGAGCATGCAAAATCCAGTTTACTTGAATGGACGGGTTGCCATCATTGTAAATATCACTCAGATTGTTGTGCTAAATTAGATGTTGTTATGAATAAGAGAACATCTAAGTAATAAAATCAATTTATCCTCATGTAAAATGTATCTTATAAATATGCATAGTTTTTTACAGATAAATAAATAATTAGAAACTACATCACGTACGAGTCCATCACAAGAATAGATGGTACATGGTCCTGTAACAAAGTTTTTATACCAAGTAGTTTTGACAAAAATATTTGCCTTTTGACTTGCATAAACTTATAGCATAGTCCTATAGGAAAGTTTTACTTTCTTACTTTTTCATTCCTCCTTCAGAGACTACCTGTTTATCACTTGTCACTCTATAGTTTGACACCTTTCATTTACAATATGACAGATTACAGATATGGATGAAGCTATGTCCAAAGCTGTTGACATTGGTGAAAATGATGTGAGTTTCAACTTACCATCTTCAGAAGATTTCGTTTTCTCTCTTAAATCTTAACTGTGTAGTGGAGTTTTATATGTCATAACGTTTTATTGAAAGTAACAATTTCCTGCCTTCAAACGATCTCCAACAGGATGAAGAGGAGGATAGTGATCTTGAGGATGTAGGAGAAGAAGAAGAGGAGGATAAGGATGAGGAAGAGAAGGTTTCTCGCAACTGGAGTGTCTTAAAAACTACTCGCGGATTGGGCAAGTCGAAGGTATTCTTGTAAACCAGATACCTGTGGTTTTGCCCCTGCATGTATTGTCTGTTATTGCTTAAAATTAGCCAAGATTGCAGACCACCCATTGTTATTATTGTTGATCAGGAAATGACGTTGCTCAAATTCCAAAATTGTCATCATTGGATCTTCATATTGCTGTTAAAGAAATGTGCTATATCAGCAAAGCTCATGTGAATATCATCATTGTTTACTTGTCTATGTTTAGTCACATTTAGTACCTTGGCAAAGAAGATAAATAGATTAGTCTTAGCACTTTTAAACTTTCTACAATAAGAAAGATATTTTAGTATCACATATTTGGATTTGGAATACTTTGTTATGTTCATTTTTCTTCTTCTTCCATCATTGTCAGTGTGTAAACATTCCTTCCTCTCCTTAAAATTGCAGTCAAAACCTAGCAAGGATGGTCCCTTGTCCTTGGAAGAGGCCGTAGACGAATCGGAGAACTTGACCGATTTCCTTCTGGACTTTGAAGAAGAGTGACATGTGATTGTAAGAAGATTTCACGTACCTCGAGTTGTGGTATAGCTATAGGCAGAAGATCAGAAGTTTTGATGTAACTATTTCTTGTCAGAATCTATTGAACTATTAGTAGTCGTAGTAGTAGTGAAAGTAGTAACATTTTTCAGACTAGTTCTATAATTTGATTCACTAAGCTTGGGCCAAGTTGTTTGATATCATCCTTGGAATCAGTGCATGTGTAGATACATGTAGTTGCACATGTTATGCTTGTTTCCAGACACACTTTTGCTTATGCATATTCTAAGTACTTGATTGTCTTACCAGAATTAACAGATAAAATTTAGGATGAGACTATTCTGATCCAATGAGATTGTAAATTTGGCACCATGGCATGGTAGAAATTCATCAATACTTTGTTGTAATGGATCTAATGGAGAAAGCAAAAGCCTAAAGTTTTATAGCCTGTTTAGATTAGCTTCTAAAAAAATGAGAAGCTAAAGGGAGAAGTAAAAGTGAAAGTTAAAAGGAGAAATAATTTTTTACCTGTTTCTAAAAAAAAAGTAAAATTTTAACTTCTGAAGTAATTTTTTTTTTTATAAAAAAATTAATTTAAACAGTAAAATTTTGTATAAAGTTTCTTTTTCAAATTAAAAACGAAAACAAGTTGACAAAAGTCAATCCAAATGAGTTTAGTGTTATCAAAATCTTGATTCATTTTTGCTTAACCTAGTCTTTTTAAGGCATTGTAAGAAGTTATAAGGTTTTTGTTTTATGTGTAGAAAATTTCGAGAGTTTCAATAAGCTGTCACTCATGTTAAGGCTTGGCAAGACCACCCTTACCAATAATGCTTGGTGGTGATAATCTCTTTGTTGAAACATTTTTCAAGTAAAGTAAAAATCTACCTTGTGTGGCATTCTTTCATGAAAAGTGGTATTGGAAGTTATGTGAATGGATACTTGGTTATCACACCATAACTTCATTATCTGCAACTTTTAATTCTAATTTCCTCAAAGATGATACACCACAAAAGTTCGCATTTTGGTTTTGTAAGGTACATCACTAGGAAGTATAATGGTTACTCTAAGGGTAGTTTATGCAAACCATCACAAAACTAAGATAAGAGAAACAACTTTTTATTTTTCTTACATATTCTCCTAATTAGTGTGTTATTTTAATCATACACTTTTTCGTTATGAAATTTTTTAGGAAGGTTAATTTGGGAAATTTAGATTTTTAGAGTGTTGAAAAAAGAATCTCCTTCCTTTGCTGCGACAGATGAAGGGTTCAAATTCATTCAAAAAATATATAATGAATAATATGCTGAGCAATAAATGAAAATAAATTAATAAGATGTGCTCAATAGAAACCTAGCTTAGAGATTTGTTTGATTGCGATTATGAATTTATGAATAACTTAACGAAGGGACTGAATTGCAGAAGGAAGTTCTCAAAAATTACCAAAGTAATTAACAAAAATTTATGAAATATGAGGAGCCAATGCTCCTTTGCCCCATAAATTACCACAGGCATATATAATTAATTTATCCTATCATGTTAAATTTGTAATAATATTTTACCACTTTAATGATTATTTTCTCCAAAAGATAGTTAATATGTGCTTAATCTTTGAACAAGGCAAATCAGGCCAAACAAAAGAATGAACAACTCTCAAAACCTCGCAACTTATTTGCTGATGACATGCATAGTATAACAAAAATAAAGAAATAAACGTTAAAATATAATAAAAATCTTTTTTTTTTTGTCTGAAATATCTTCTTTTTTTTTATATAAAAGATTTATTGTCCCATCAGTTGTCTACCCTCGAACTCTTTTTCTAGGCCTTATAAATTACAGTGTGCATGAAAAATCTTACACAAAATTATTTAAGATAAAAATTAATAATCTTTTAAATCAATTTAAGATACCTTTAAATTTTGTTGGGTCCTTCCAAGTTAGTCTTATTTTTATTTTATTTTTTTGATATCAAGACATGAAAGACAATTGTTCTTTTTTTTCTTTTCTTTTTTTTCAATTGGAAAAGCAGGCTGGATGAACTCAAAAATGGGGCCAGATAAACCAATCATGTCGGGGATTTCTTTATCACCCCTAAAAGTTCTATTCTAACCCCAGACTTTCTTAAATAACAAAATTGTCTCTTTGACTATTTAAACTCTTTGTTTTTCCTTTTCCAACCCCAAACTTTTGCAAGCTTCCGATTATTGAATGATTCATAATAATATTTTGTAATATTGTAAATTATAAATAATTCATAATTTAACAAGTTTGTGTTTAAAGCTTTTGAGTTATATATAATTCGTAAGTATTGCTGATATATAAATTTCAAATTATATAAAATTTATAATTGTTATATAATGTAATGTTATAAATTATTTAAATTTATCAAGCTTGTGTTTTAAGCTTATAGACTATATCAAATATTTCGGATATAATTTGTCAATTGTTATTTATAATTCATAATATTACGAATTAGGGTGAGAAGAAGGGAAAAAGATATAAATGCTCGTAGGGCAACTTTGTCAGAAAAAATTTGGGGTAAGAATAGAAATTCTGAGTGTGATAAAAGAAATCCCTAGAAAATACTCAACAGTGTTATCATGGTCCAATCTACTATTGGTCTTAGGATATTTCTTTTCACACCACCAAAATTTCTTTTCACACGTGAACGGATAGGGTGTGTGAAAAGAAAAAAGGGATGCGAAAAGAAATCCCTCGGTCTTAACACAGTTTGTGCAACCTGTCCCAGTCCACTGAAGAATTTTAGCAATGGTCCAATTAACGAATCAAGAAATCTCTCAAAAATGTCGAAGGTTTTGTTTTTTATTCTAACTAAAAAAAAATTAATTTTATTTATCTAATATTTAAAAATTTCTGAATATTTTTCCAAGATTTTTTTTAAGGTTCAATGCATGACGTACACAACCCTCTCTTTGAGTTTTAAGACCCACGTGGAACTAGTAATTTTTACGAGGAATATTTTATTTTTTATTTTATAATTTTATGGTTTAATTTTTCTAAGATCTCTTAGTAAAAAATTGAATGGTGGTGATTGAGGGTTGTAATGGAACTTGTGCCATTAACTATTTGACTTATTTTGGAATCAACAACTAAACATAGACCAAATATAACTTAGTTTAAAAATAACACACAAATGACTTGTCACAGGGAATCATAGCGTCAGTTCTCGAGTTTTGTACTTGATTAATACGTCCAATTTTCTTTCTCCTAATTTTCTTTTGTTTTCTCTCTCTAGAGAGATAATCACTTCATTTTTTTTCTAATTTTATGTATTTTTAACCGATTTTTTTATTCATGCTACAAACTATAATGCTAAAACAAAATTTAATGACAGAAAGAATCAATCACCATTTAGATTGGCTTTTTTTTTTTTTATCAAACGTGATCATCATGTTAATTTGAATATGTGCATTAAACAAAAATAATAATAATTTGATCATATAAAATTTACTGTTTTAAAAATAATTTATTGAAATTTCACTTAAACAAAAGTATAAATGATTATTCAATTATCAACTAAAACTGAGAGCAACACAAAATAACACAGATGAGGTGAAAATAATTATTTGATTATCGAATAATCATTTGTACTTCATTTCAAGTAAAATTTTAGTATGTTATTCATGAGTTAACGGATTTTATTTTATATAATTAGATCATTATTTTCTCTTATTTAATAAATAATTTTAAATAAATATAACCATCATATTCTATGTGCAAAATTGAGCAAATCCATTTCGATGGATCACTAGCTTCTATTATCAATCAGTTGCTACTTTTTCTTTCTTTCTTTTTTTTAGAATATTTGAATTTAAGTGAAAATACTAACAAAAGATTTTACTAAAAAGGGGACAATCACTACCAACTTCATTTTTTCCAATGGGTCACTAATTTTGATTGTTAAAGATAATGTTTCATGTAGTGACAAAAAATCTTACCAATCATTCATTCTCAATTATTTCATTTTATGGTTATTTTTAATTACACAAACACTCTAAAAAATTTGCTAAATATGCTTTTGTTTTTCCTATACATAAAGTTATATTCTTTTCTTTTCTTTTTTTTTTTTTGAGGGGGTAATTTGGCTACAATTGTTTGAGTTCAAACACAAAATTCACAAGCCTCTTAAAAATGATTTACGAGTTAATAATTTCAAGTCGTTTGATATCACTTGTGGATTTTGGCTTCTTGTGATAATTTCATGTTTGACTAACAAACCATGCGCTACATGAAAGTATAAGCACTAATTGATCATTTTACAACGAAAATTGATTCTAGCATAAGGAGATTGCAGCTATATATAGAGCCATATTCTATAAGCCTAGCTCCACTTCAACTCTTTATTTAATTGAAATTTTTTTAAAAAATATATATTCTTTTTTTTTTTTTTTTTTACTGTTAAGATATTTTTCAGTTGATAATCAGTCATTAATCTATTCAAGACGGAAAAATCACAGAACAAGTATAGTCTCTCCTAAAAAAGTTTTTTATATATACATTATCAAATATCGACATCCAATCAACATATTAGGACTCAACTATTTATCAACTGTAACCATTTTATTGGTTTTTAAATTTCCTTTGGGACTATAGTGACTTCCAGAACATGTTAAAAATTTAACAAAAGTCAGATTTGTTCTCTCTACCCATAACCTAAAATTTATTCTCTATGGCCTACATTATCTAACTGATTCCTCAGCTAGATCTTAAAAGTGCTCCATACAATAAAATAAACCATAATTCTATATTAATATATATTAAATTATTGTTCTATATGAAATGCTAATATAATATAGTAGAGTTTTATAATCATATTTCTTTTGGGAATAAATAAATTAAATCATTAATGACTAACATGTTCTAAACCAGGAAATGTGTTCAACCCACCTGCCCTGCTTGGAATGTGGTCCCATTAATAATAATAATGCATGGATTCTTACATGGGCATAATATTTAAATGTATCTTTGAAACAATTTTAAAAATCAGAAAAAGGTTTCAAATGTATCTTAAGGGATACTCCAATTGATTTAAATTCAACTTCATGTAGAATGCCAATATCCTCAAAAAGCTGTATTCAATTTGAACAAAGTTGACCACTCCAGTACTCATCATTCATATTCCATTACTTTTCTAGATAACATTTGATATAATTTTATGTACAGACCTGAGCTAAAACAATGATTCAAAGTTGAGCTTTCTTTCTTTCTTTCTTTCTTTTTTCCAAAAAAATAATAATTAAGTTATTAATAGCAAGTTGAGCTCTATAAGTCTTCAAGTTCAAGTTGATCTTAATGGCTGCTTAAATATGTTGACTCAAGTTTGAGTTAATATGTATGCAAAAAATATTTTTTTAAATAGTTTTACTTTTGTTTGGGTCCATCAGTTAGTGTTGAAGGACCTAGTAATAAGTTCGTACCCCATAGATATTAGTAGTAAAAAAAAAATATATTTTCAGTTCAATATTACATAAATCTTGTAATCACCTTAATTTGTTGAAAGGATTTACTGGTCACTACCCTAATACATCCTAAATACTAATTAGTCTAACAGAATGTGAAGATACATTGTATATAAATAAAAAAAAAATAAATAAATAAACTTTTGTTTTGGTTAAAAAAAATTACTCCTTGTAAGATAAAGAAATGTGATATCACTTATACACTACTATGTAGTATTACATGTATTTATATAATTGAGGAAAAACTCTAACTCAATAAAATGCATTATTGCAATTACAAAGTTAGTGTTTTTTTTTTTTCAATTTTAAATATTCTCCTAAATTACAAATATATAATGCTATTTATCTACAGAAAAAATATAATTATATTGTTGTTAACTAAGCCCATTATAGCTTATTTTATAGATAATTACTATAGCACTTTCTTCCAACTTTTGTTCCCACTATATAATCTACCACTGTTTAAATGGCCACATCATTGAAATCATGTACAATTCTCATGCAGATACAGCCCTTGAACCAATCTGATTTTGCAATATATATGTACACATGTTTACATAAAAGAGAGACAAAAAGAGAGTATTGAAAGAGAATATTAGAACTTGAACAGAAACATTGAATAAATATTATTAATTAATGTAAATGACAAGAAATTAGGGATTTGACTTAAAAGACACAGAATGTTTTAGTGTAGAGGGTGTAGGTCCATTTTCACTAACCCCAGGTGATATAGAAATGATTAGGGAGTCTGGTGATAAGCAAACATGTATTATAGTTAAATTACAAAACTGCTAAATGGGATTTTTTGATTGTTTTTTGGACTCTCTCTCTGTTTGTCACCCAAAACATGACCAAGAAAAAATCTATGGCTGCTGGTTTGCTTTCTTGCTTCTGCCCCCATTGAAAAATGGCAAACAAAGAGGGGGAAACACAGACATTTAGTCAACATGTTTCACTCTGTGTTCCTCTCTCTCTAGCAATGTTATGTTTGCTCTTTCTTTGGGGGCACTCTATTTGAAAAAGTACACTAATTATGCCTTAACCCTTTTGATTATTGAAAATGATTATAATTAATGACCACCTCTCAAGCTTTCTTTGTCATTAATTAATCACCATACCAACATGATTAAGGGGATGGGTCCACACTAATTTTCTGTTAGTGTTGCCCCCCCTACCTTCTTTAATATTGTTCTTATATTTGTCTTCCTTACACTTTGTGGTATTAAAATGATATGTTTATTGTGCTGAATTTGATTTTTGTGCTTAATTATTTGTTTAAATGTAGCTTTCATTTTAAATAAATGTCTTAGTATTAATTATGAGCTAACATCATAAAACCCCCACATGGTTTTAAGATATCCAATTAGAACTTTACATGTATTTGAATAATAGCATAGTAATTAGTAACATAACCCCTTGCTAATCCACTATTTTGTCCTACGTTATTATCTTTTCTGGCCATTGGCTTGCTTCCATTTGGCTCGTGCGCCGATAATGATAGTTATTAATTCATTTTTAAATATTGGTAAATTCTTAATTTTGTATCAAGATTAAATTTGTACTCTAACAAAACACTTCTTTAAAAAAACAAAAAAAAGTTCACTATGAAGCAAATAATTATTTTATATAATCTATAAAAGATATGAACACATATATTAGTGTGTTAGAAGCATTTGTCCACATAATTATATGTATGATTTTATTGGAAAATGGAAGTTTTAGAGATAGTTATGGTAATCTAGCACCAAAATATTTGTCTAGATAATATTTGCTCTGTGAGATATTCATTTATCAGTATATGATTGCTAGATTAAAATCTATTTGACTTTATGTTAACAAATCAATTAGACAAAGAAAAACACACCCGCACACACAAACATTAATTATGCAACATGAATGGTATAAAGTTCTAACTGTTCTATATTTATTTAGGTCAATTTCCAACTATACCTTTTTCTTTAGTCTTGAATTAAATGAAACTTAACTTCAAGAAAAAGAAGAAATAATCAGATGAAATCGTATGAGATTTAATCATACAATTTACAAGTATAACCCAAGTTGAGTTGTATCAGATTTAATCATATTAGGTTGTTAATTATCTAAAACATTTAAATAATAGGTCGTTCAAAGTTCAAGAACATGATTATTTATCTTGAGGATAAAATATAATTCTATTTCGTTTGATGCAAATCACAAGTATATATATATATATATATAAGGACTTCACCCTTTTGGTAGGGTTTCCATTACAGTAATGATCTTCAAGTTGAAACCCTATCACAAATTTCTGGGCCAATTAACCAAAGTTTGTCTCAATTGATTGGGTCGAGTTACATTGACTAAAGGGTTTTTGGTTCAAATCCTGCCAATAATTGATTCTTGATAAGCAATCAAAAATGACATTGCCCCTTACCTTCAACTTAAATTAAGGAACCTTTCAAATATTAGGAAAATAAGTTTATACTATTGCTGTGAGGAGAAATATTCGGTTATATACCTTTAATATTGATTACTTATTCAAGTTTCAAGATTGTTCTCAGTATGAGGGTGAGTGTGGTGTGCTTCCTCGTGTAATAGCTATGGAAAGGAAGATTTTTTAAGACTTCAATCTTAAAGAGATTGGTTAAAATTTACATTTTGTAGTTTGATTTGTGGTATACAAGACAAGTAATTTCTTTGGTTCAGGCGTATGTTTTAGAAATCATATAAACCTCCCTTTTAAATTATGTTGTGTGAAATTTTTTTTTTAGTTTTGATTATTGGTATTTGTGAGATAAAAATTAATTATTAGATTCTTCGATGCATAATTAATTATGTTTGAGTTAGATAAAATTATAAGAGTGACAAAACTCTCCCTATCAAATTATGTTGTATAAAATTGAGTAAAAAAAAAAAATAATAGAAGTGCATAAAACACAAAGATAAAAAGAAGAAAAAAATATGTGGTTCATCCAAATATCAAGCTAAGTCTACAAACAGCAATAGATTTTTATGACAGAAATTGCACTTATAGAGAAAATAAAAATCTCGCATCTGAAAACCTAGAAAAGGAAGTTCTATATTCATCTCAAAAATATATACAATTGGGATATAGCTTCTTTATTGGACAGTATATGAATAGTCATGATTCACTTTCACAAAACACCATTATACAACACACATTTTTAAAATGAATCATACTAATTCATTTACTGCTTAGCACATAGACAGCAAAGGTAACCCAACATTGAACTGGATCTTAAAATACAAGACATGTCTGAAAAGTATAATGTCAAGAAAATTTAATAAAATATTAAGTTAAATAATAATGATGTATGCTTTTTTATTTGTTATATAACAATCGAGAAGGTTTAAACCTTTAACCTCTTTTGTAATTACATAATTCCTTATCACTAGATCATACCTAATAACTTGTATAATTAATTTATTGATAATTTAAGAAATAAGAATAGAAACTTTCTTTTATACACCTTATGCTAATTAAACTGTAAAGTTCTAGAGTTCTAATAATTAATGTTTCAAATTAAGTTAACAAAAAAAAGAAGAAAGAAAGAATGTGTCTAATTAAATAGCCTTTAGATATTTTCTAATGTGTAAAAATTATTGGATTTGACTCTCTTATTTCATCTTGGACTCTTGAGATAATATGTTGAGCTAAAGAAGTCTTTGTGCTTTCGCCCTCTTATATTTGAAACAGAACTATTTGAGAACATATGAAGCTCAATATGCAACCCTTTAATCATATGTTGTGTGCTGAAATTATAATTTAAATGAGAAAATAGAGAAACAGAGTTCAATATCACAATTGCTAACTTGATCGATACCATATCATAAACCAATCACATATATTTCAAATTGTTCTCAAATAAGTCTTGATATGTTTGGATTAACTTCTAAAATTAATGAGAGGATAAATTATTTGCAAGAATTGATAATGGAAAAAATAAAAAGAAAACCCTAAACCTAGCAATAAAAAAACAAGTTAATATTTTTTAATATAATTGATAGGATGAGTACTTCAATTTTTAAAAAAAAAAAAGAAAAAAAGAAGAAGCTTTTAAGCTCAAAAACAAAATCATTGTACTGTGTAAAATTAATAATATAAACTCCTCCATTTAGTATAGGTCCCCCAGTGTTTGCTACTTGACAAAGAACTCACGAGTGGAAAAGAAACTATCTGAGTGGACATATCAGAGTCACATATTCCGTAAGATCCTCAAAATTATTGCATAGAGAAAGGCCCCCCAGCTGCCCTCAATTATAACATGCATGTCCTTTTTCTCTTCATCTGTGTAACAGTCAATATCATCTCAAAATTATTGATGAGAAAATAGTTATTATCATGGCCTCTGATATATATATATATATATATATAGTTTTCTTTACAAGCTAGCAGCATTATTGTCACTTTGCTGGGTTTTTGTATCCTCTTTTATTCACAGTATTCTTCCTTAAATTGGGTGTGCATTGATTTGGTTTGGTTTGGTTGGTACGTATCCGTATTTTTTGGCTTTATTTATTGAAGCCAAATTACTTGTTCAAAATTTTAGTTGGGATATGTGACTTTTGTTGTCTAAGAACAATGTTCTTGGAAGATATACGATTCAAGGGATCCAATGTGTGGTAAGACTTGGAGATTGAAGATATTTTCGCTTTAGTTTGTTAAATTGTTCCGAGCAAAGTAAGAGCCGAGTCGAATCTGACCTGTAAAAGAAGAAAGAAGTAAAACTAATCAATAAGATGGTCTAATTAAGTCTATTTCAATGTTTGATTAGTGATTTAGAATTACTAAAAGGATATATAAGGTTCAAGATATTGCAACTTTAATTTGTTAATTTGTTTCTACTGAAGTGAGAGTCTGAGTAAAATATAACGTATAAAAGAGTAAAAAAGTATGACAAATCAAGTGAGATGGTTTAAGTCAAGTGTAACATGTAAAAGAATAAGAAAGCACAACAAATCATGTGGGGTGAATTAAGTCTACTTTGATGTTTAATTAGTGATTTGAAATTACTAAAAGTGGTAAATCTAGGTCAAAATATATCTACCTATTTAAATAATTTAATATTTAAGAAAAATAATAATAAAAAGCTTCGCTAAACTTTTATAGAGTAATTCTTCATTTTAAAATATACACATCATCTTCTAAACTCTATCTCATAAAAAATTTGACTAAAAAATTTTATTCATAGTCTTTTTTAATTATATAAGAGAATAAAACTCTAAACCTTTTTAAATACTACTAAACCCTTGACCACTAACTCACACCTAGTAGATTACACATCACATAAAGTTGAAAGGGCGTTTTATTCTTTACTCTAGCATTTATAATTATAGCAAGTATCCAAGAACAATTTAGTCTTTGAGCCAAAACTACAACAAAACAAGACATTGGTTGCATTAATTCCCACTCTAGTACTTATGAAAAGTATGAGAATATTATTGCTCCGGAATCACTGGTAATTGTTGAACACTCCCAGGAACAGTGTAATGAATTTATAGATTGTTTGTATAGTTTTGGATTAGCTCTTATATATGTTCTAACTTGGTTCTTGTTGGTCGGTGTCGTTTTGGTGTGTTTTTCCTCTTTGGACTTTGCCCCATTTTGTCGTGTTTGTCCATTATCGATCAAACTCATGAATACATTTTATCAATCTTTAGAGAAAAAATAATTGGAAAGTAATTTTCATATGCATATTTAAGACACCTGTATGACTTTGTTTTCAAATGGGGTTGTTCATTAATCAATTTTAGGGCCAACCAGTATCATATATGGTTTTCATGAATATATGTCCTTAAAGGGGTTATCTAGATTCTTAGTATTTCATCATCATAAAGATGTTAAATTCAAATCATATTAAAAACATTGAAAATTGAAGCTTATAAAAGAGAGATGGGGTAGCTCTATTACATACTCCAATATATAAAACCAAAAAAAAACTTCAATAATAGTAAAAGGAATATTTTTAAAAATTATAAATCAATAATATAATGACCAATGATTATGTTTTTTTTTTTTATTTGGAAACAAACAGGTCTAAGACCTATGCAGGATAAGAATTGTAAGGATAAATTTCTCTAAATAAATGTAAATTCAAGATTTTTGTAAAAGAAAAAAAAAGTTGGGGAAGATGAGAATAAGAATGAGTTAAAATGGATTGAGCTTAGCCGAGAGTTGAGAAGGAAGGCAAGCCGAGCCGGGTAAGCCGACGATGAGGGCGCTTGGCTTGGTTGGTGACAGTGAGAGAGAGCGATAAGTGATGAATAAGGGCAGCGGTGAGTGGTCTGACGTTAGAGTCCCACCCCAATGCGTCGCGTCAAAAAGGCACTACCAAATCCAGAGAGAAGAATTTCGTGGGACCCACAAATCTAAGAGATGAGCTGTTGCTTTTTTGACATTCATCGCTTTTCCACACATTTTTCTTTCTCTCTCTCGCCGAGAAAGAGAGAGAAAATAAAAAAGAGAATGTAATGCAGGAAAATGAAAGCCTCGGTAGCTGTGCATCTTCATGATTCATTCAAAAGTGTATCATTTTGGAGTTGCAATATGGCCTTATCCTCCTCCACTCCACTACCCATCTTTTTTTTTTTACACCAACACTATATCTAACTAAGACTAATTTTTTTAAACAAAATAAAATTTATAAAAAAAATATTTATATTTTAAATTTAATAAAATAAATTTTACATTTCAAAATAAAAATAAATTTTATTAAAATATTTTTTATTTATATAAAAAATTTATTTTTATTTTAAATTTAAAATATAATAATTTTGTTTAATTTAAAATATAATTTTTTAAATTAAAATAACGTGAGAAAATAAAAAAAAATTAAAAATTTAGCATTCCATTTAAATATCTCATATAATATTTTATTTATTATAATTAATTTAAAAATAAAATTTATTTTTTATTTTAATATTTCATATAATATTTTTATTATCATAATTAATTTAAAAATTATTAAAATAATATATAAAATATTAAATAAAATAATAATTTTATTTTTAGTTAAAACATAAAAATTATCAAAACTATTTGATAACATACTTAAGAAATATAACTATTCACAAATTGTAGTAACCTTTGTTGGGACTACCCACTCTTTTCTCTTCATTTTCCATAAAATTCTTTCTTGGTTATAAAATATTATTTAATGTTTATTGTTAATTGTTTATTTTGCCTTATTCTGCATTCTTTATTACGTTTATGCCATGGTAGGTGTGAATTCATTTTTCTACGTAACTTTAATATATAAAATATAATATAATGAAGTCTTTGCCGACTTCCTTCAAGTCAAACAAATAATAGAGGGAAAAGAGAAATTATTAATTAGAAAAATCTTAGCCGAAATTTTAGATGTTAGGGTTTATTCTCCATCTCCTGTTCTGACTCTTAGCTTCTATGCAGTGACGAGGTCGTAATAAGGGTTGACGAGAAAGACTAATTTTAAAAATAAAAATAAAAATAAAAGGACTTTAATAAGAGAAAATAATCTATAATAATTTTGTTAAAAATTGATAAAACTATAAAGAATTACAAATTTTTTTTATCCATATGTTGACTAAGAAACATAACTTCACAAGGGCTGACTCTATCTAGGCC
This sequence comes from Bauhinia variegata, assembly GCA_022379115.2. Taxonomy (NCBI): domain Eukaryota; kingdom Viridiplantae; phylum Streptophyta; class Magnoliopsida; order Fabales; family Fabaceae; genus Bauhinia; species Bauhinia variegata. Next base: position 11,093,304 of record CM039439.1, on the reverse strand, counting down.
GTTCATCAATTGAGTGGCTGTTTAAGTAGTTGTTTTTGGGATATATTATTATCTTTTCATGCTTAATTAATGGGACTTTCATTTTCAAGAAAATATAATTAAATAAATCTAACGATGAATTCATTTAACAAAATTATGTAATACCAATAAAGTATTGCTCAATTAATAAACAAATTAACTGTAATTGTTATCTTTCTTAGAACGAAATTACTATTATATAGAGATTATAAAGTGTGATTCTGTATTTATTTTATTTTTATTTTTCACAAATATTTTTTTGTTATAGGAAATTTTGTTCAAGGCACTAGCTTAGCATTAAAAGTGAATAAAGACTCAGAGTTTGTTTAGATTATTTTTTATTAACTTATTTTTATTTTTAATTTTTTAAAAATATTTTATATAAAAAATTACTGTTTGAATTTACTTTTTATAAAAGAAGAAATATCTTCAAAAACTAAAATCTTGTGAGGGATTTTTTTTTTAACTTTTACTTTTTTCAACTTTTTTTTTTTCATAAGCTAATTTAAATGAGCTATTAAAGAATGATTCCGTACCTTGAGAAATCTAACCTCTTCCACAAGCCAATACCATTGGTTACTAAATGTGGGAGACAACATATATTTTTACCAAATGACTGTTTCATGATGCATGAAGCTGCCCGTCTTGATTTCATATTATTCTTTGCAGTTGATGTGATAATTGCAGTGATGCAAAAATTGATGACTTGTGTAGTAGATCTCATAATCTACATTAATATTTTGTATATATTAAACAAATTAGTTATGTGCCACACAATATTGGTAAAATTATTTTTGCATGAATGAATATTGGTAATTAGCACTTTACAAACTTCACTTGCATGGATGGAGCTAGAATTTGAGTAAGAGGGAGTTGAATGAAAAACTAAAACTTAAAAAGGTAAAATGTAAATTTACATAAGTTTTAGGGGCCAAATATATAATATTAAGGCAAAGTTAAAAACTTTGCTGGCGTTGTAGCCCCTTCCCTCCTTTCCAATCATAAGCCCTGTCTTCTCACATTTTTTTTCTAGTTTGAATTCCTTTAATTTACAATTGTAATTGCTATTTTTTTTTGTTACTTACAAATATTTTCATATCATATGAAATTAAGAATAAGATTAATCTCATTTAAAGAAAGTAAAACAATTATAATTACCTCTTCCAATAACACATGCTTTCTCTATAAACTCGAACCCCTTAATATTATATAAACATCTTAATGAATAAACTTAATTTACTTACTAACTAAGTCATTACATTGTTAATAACTTTAATTGCTAATTTACCTACAAACAAAAGAACAAATAAAAAAAAAAAAAAAGACTTTAGATTAATTATATGGAACACATGTATCTATCAAGCTAGTGATGTGTGCGTCTTAAAGACTTTCAAATATGCTTTTCATTCCAACCTTCTATAAAGATTGCTGCATCCTTTCAATATTTCGATGTTTACAAATTCTTTTAAAGAGTTGCAAAGAAACCCTAATGCATTTCCTAGACATCTGTAAAAGTTGGAATAGACAATGATAATTATTAGACTTTTGTTCAAGTGTTACACACCCAGACGTCTTTGTCAAACACCCACGGAAATGGATACCGACGTTAGAATAAGCCAACATTTGGTCATTCTCTCAAAATGTCTGGACAAGTCTTATAGTCCAATGTTTGGAAAACATAATTGTCGAACTTGTTTGTTGTGGTGTATATGTATATCAGCCAAATATATAATACAAAGGAAAAAATCTATACTCAACTTATTATTTATCTTAAATTAACATGATCTATCAAGAAATAAAGAAAAAAAGAAAAAATCGTGTTGAGACCAGGATAGTTTTTATACTCCGAGGAGAAGCACTGCTTGAACGCTATAACCATATTTCCAACTAGTCCAAAAAGGAAATACCACTTTGTCATCTCATCTCAAGCCTAACTATGCTCTAAAATATGTTGATTACTGATGGAACTTTTGTACGCTAGGAAGAAGCACCCATGAATGAGTGTCTAAGAAATCTTATTCTCGAGTTGATGCACCCGAAACCCTTAAAGTGTTAAGTTAATATGTCTTTTTATGTATTGTCATATTTTTATATTTTTCAACGTGAAACTCTTTTTCTCTTCAACTTACACTTATATACATAATCTATATCACATTTTTTTTTTAAACCAATCTTGCCTTCATTGTCAAGAGGCTGTTTTGGTTGTATATATTGAGTTAGAGCTGGATAGAGACAGATGTAGTGAAGATAATTAGCACTCGAGTGAGATTGCTAGCTTTAATGATGAAATGATCTGGAACAGATAATGAATCTAAGAACTGAAATTGGGTGTCTGCACTTTTCATGCTACTCAACTTAGATTAAAGTTGAAGAAGTAAACAACTAAAATTTGAGAGGATTTAATTATCTTCTTTATACTTTTCTCAATCCATAACAGTTTGAGCATACATAGTGGTTTGTTGGAGATCAAGTGTTGAAATTTTATGCCCTCCTAGCAAAAAACTATTCACACATAGCTCAAAATTCCCTTGCCTCTCTAGCATCAATTTTGTTTTCCAACTTTTAATTATTGTTTTTTATGTGTAATCATTGTTTTGATTTATTGTTCCTGGTCAGAAGACTAAGTAGAATAAATTTAGGAATTTGTTAACCTCAGCGAAAGGCTGAGTATAAGCATGAATTTTATTAAAAATATAAAATATTAATTAGAATTATAATTGATATAATAATTAATGAAGAGAATTTACTATTTGAATTTCTCTCCTACAAGACCCATCCTCCTAAGTCAATGCCAATCTAAATTCAAAACACTGTAAGAAAGAAAAATATATATATTTCTTTTGAGCAGTTGTTAAAACTCATAATTATAAAAGCATTAATTAGCTCAGATGAGAGGTCACTTTCAAATTCAATTCTTCCTTCTCACTATCTCACATTGTCAAAACAGGCGAGCCAGAAAATATCTTGTTTTTCCTACGCTTGCAATAATCACACATATATTTTATACAAGTAAACCTAGTAAAATTTCTACTTTAATTAATTGGAACAATCTGAATTCCAACTTAACCCTTTGAAACCTATTTAAACTTCAATTAAAGGGCACAAATTAATTCTCCACATGTCTTAAAGAAGATATAAAAGATTTGTTTCTCTATATTTATTAATTTCATGGCACCGAAAAATTGCTTTTTCAAGTTAAAACTATGGAGAAAAATATAATTAGAATAGTGTAGAAATAGAAGAAAGAAAAAGATGCTTGGATAGTTTAGGTGGTGGTCATGATCACCTTCAATAATTTAAGGACCCACAAGTAGGCGAGTTTGAATGTGTAGTTGCAGGGCACCTTGCTTAATTTTCTAAATTAATATTGGCCCATACAAGAATTAGGTCGTCTAGTGAACTCAATGGACCTACATTCTGCAATCATCTCTCGTTTTCTAAGATAGAATTGAAAGGTTTCTACAAGAATCCTATCGTGATCGTGAAAGACTAAAACATATCTATTTTTATTTTTATTTTTTAATAATATTTATAAGTATCTCTACTTCACATTAAAATAAACTTAATCTCGTTTGAAAATAAAAAACAATTACAGTTACTTTTCTCAACATATAATTTTTTATAAATTGAAACTCTTTATATTGCAGAGAGCCCTCGTTTGCTTACCAACTATTGATTTAAAACATATTTATTTGTTTGTACATGTTAGTGGTTCTAATTAATTCTCTTTGAGATTATTGCATGAGATAAGTTTTCCATTCTTGATGTGATTGTTGCAATGCAACAGGAAGATTGCGTCAAATTGACAGATACCTTATATATTCTACGTTTAACGAGAGAGACCACTTGATCTAACAACTATATGTTAGATATGGATGAGATAGATTGCATATATAGCAAGTTGGTTATTAGTTAATGTGCTTTCAAATCATTCATTAATTAATCCATTTGCTGCCAAATTTTCAGACCACCTTGATTGTAAGTATCTGTGCTAAGAGTTGAGTTGGGTTGAACCTGCAAGGAGCAAGATCAGAGAGTTTGGACAGTTTGAAAACCATTATGATGCTTAAATTAGTTCGATGATTGGATAATAGTAAAATACTAATGTGAAATTAAGTAGTTGAGATTAAAAAATTTTGGAATAGTAAAACTAACATGCAATTTTTAGGAGACCATCAAGGGCAAATCGGTAGTTGGTTATTAGTTAATGTGTTTTCGAATCGTTCATTGTGACTAATTGATCGATCCATTTGTTTTCAAATTTTCAAACAATCTTAATTGATTTTTTTTATAATAAAATATCATAATTTTTTTAATAAATTATCTGTATTTAGTGTTACATTTAAACACTGACTAGTTCGATTTGAATTGAACAAAATTATAAGAATAACAAATTTTTTTTTATCCTCTCCTCATTTAAAATTTTATGATATATTCTAGACTTTGCCCTAACCAATTAATTGTGAAGCTAAAATTGAATGCAAAAACACCCCCAAACTAAGTTGCAATGCTCAATTTGTCGTGAAGCTTGGGGATCATCACTTGGTATTCAACATTGTAAAGAAAATAAGGCTTCGATTGTTTTGTTGAAAATTTGAAAGGTTTTCATAGAAAATATTTTAATTTTAAAAATGTTTTGATGAAAAAACACTTCTCTCTCACACTTCAATTATGTGCTTTAAATACCTAATAGTATTATACTATACTATCCTGGAAAAGAATTCTATATATTGGTGAGTAGTCCATATTTCAATTGCTTAGATTGGCAAGGTTGGGCCAACTTAATATATTTTTCATGATATAATTATTTGATTATTATTATATCAATCAATTTGAGCTTGTGAATATATGCAATATGCATTTCTCTTTAAATTAAAATAAAACATTCTTTTTCTTTTTAAATTTAATTTAAAGCTTTCATTTATTAGTTAAATAAAACATTTTAGGTCATGATTCCCTGCTTCTAGATTCTATTCATTCTACGTTATAAGAAAGTTATTGAATTCATCGTAATTTTGTCTTGCATGGGCTTATATCATATTAAATAACCTTAGCTTTATGGCACTTCCCCAAATTTAATCCCTAAATTCTGTATCATGCTAATAATAAAACCCTAATTCATTTGTCTCATCTTAGCTTATACTCGATGTAGGAAGGTATGGAGCTAGCTAGGCACCTTATAGAATATATTAGGCTTTTTGACTCTTAGAATGAAAATTGTGGTTCCTTTGAATCCAACCACATCTTAGAACACAAAAGAAATATTATTTTTTTTCTTAGTTAAAAATGAAAAGGAAGAAATTTTAGCAACATGGTTTGATTGAATAATAAAAGTTAAACATACTTTCAGTAAGATAGGACTACAAAGCTAGGGTTAGTGCTATATACACTTGACCTATGCACTTTTTTTCTAGTCTATTATTGGCCTTTTTTGATACTCATGCGTATTAGTGACTTGGTCTAAAGTCTAAGCATTCTATTTGTGGCTAGTGTTATTCTTCAAACTGAAAATTCCCTCTCTTATTAAAATCGAATAAAATTTTGTCTTGTTTATTGTATTAAATCTTATCATATAAAATTGTGATTGATCAAAATATTATAAATAGTATTACAAAATATTATAAATTGTATATTTGGTCAATTATAATTCTTAGAGACAAAGTTTGAAATACCAAATATAAAAAAGAATTTTATCCCAACTATAATATATAGAAGATGAATGTTTTCCCAATTATTTATTTTTTTTACAAAAACAATAATTATTTGTTTGAGTGTTAGTATGAATCTTTATTAAGTCAATGAAAGTATAAGGTAATAATTAATATAGCTAACTTTCTTTTTATATATAGTATTAAATTAGAATTGAAACAAAAAGTTTTCATAGATTAGAACCGAATCATCTCATCTTAAATGGGTGATTTAGCATGTATTTAGGATTGCATTGTCAAAGCTATGGAGAATAATTACCACATTGAGAGAAAGCAACTCTAATTTTAAAATTTTAAAGTTTCTAGATTCCTATTCAAACTAAGAATTATAACTAAAATACTGATTCCCACCAAAAAAGAAAAAACGAAAATATTGATGGCTCCTATCTCCTTTAGTACAAAGAATAAAAATTATGAAATTAAAATGAGAATATATAAGAACAAAATAAAATAAAATGGAATGAAATTCTATAATTTAGTAACTCTTGAAACAGAACTTAAAATGAAATTTAACTGGTTTCAAGGACGATAATGCTCTCTTTAACCAAAAAAAAAAAAAAAAGTATATTAAAGTGGGTAAGCTGGAAAAAAAAAATGCTGATTCTAAAAAACAGGAAATGAGCAATTTCATTTTTAGATGGAAATGTTGATTCTTACTTCCATAAAATCTGATTTAGAATAAAATGATCATTCCATTTTTTATTTTTTTTACTATCAAACCTAAGAATGCTCACTTCACATAGACATTGAATGAAAGGAAATCAGCATTCTGTTTACCAAACAGGCTCTAAATAAATTCCAAAGATTTGTCAAAATGGAATCCTCAAACAAGAACTCAATTAATAATAACAGAATGCTGATAGTGATAATATTATTAATAGAGTTAAAAGAAATTAATACTCTTTTAGTTATCATTTCCCCAATATCACTCCATTAATTTTTCATCTAATTTTTTTTTAGTTTTTCATCTATATTCTATACATAAAAAAAGAGGACTTTCTTTGCACCAAAAAAAAAAGAGACTTTCTAACATGAATACCCTCTCCATTTATCGACATATATTTTCTTTTTGTTAAATTTTATTTACTCACATATGTCTTTTGCTAACATGAGCTATTTTTTTTTTAATAAAAAACAATTTTTCATCCAATTTTAATTCAAGGGTCTATTTAAAAAAAAAATGAATAGGTCAAGTAATAAAAGGATTAATAGAACACATATTAGTTTTAATTTGATTTTTCTCTTATAGTATTAAATATTTAAATTATTATAAATTAATTATATATGAGACAAGATCTATAAGTCATAAATCTCTTTCTATTAAATTTTAATATAATTATATTTTTAAAATTTAAATCTTTTTAATTAAATTAAAACAATGTTTCACGACCATACTATTAAATTACCTAATAACTTGAAACATTGAATTTCAAAATATAACACGAGTTGTCATCTATATATCCATATATAAATAGATGAGGAAATAGTGAAAGTGACCTTAGTGAACTTATGTGGTCATTTATTTCCCAACTAGATTTCCAATCCCAAATTCTTATCTTGTGAAACATATCAATATTCACTGCAATTTTAATTATATTTTTTGTGGGATCCACTAATTTAATATTAATCACTTTTCGATGGTATCACATGCACAAAAGAGTTGTCGAATCTGAAACCCCTGTCCCTTTGCCCCACCCCTTCTTCCAAGTACCACCATTATTTCTTGACCATTACTCCAACTAAGTTTGTCACTATTAAAGTACACTGTATAAATTAGTTAATCCCACTGATCAATTTTAGTCTTATTAAGAAAGTGATCTGACCTAGTCAGGTAACCTTATTAAATAGATTTATTTTTTAAATTTTAAAATTTATGAAATATGAAAAATTTAAAATTTATAAATTATAAAATTTTTATAATATGTTTGGTTAGATTTGAATATTTATGAAAAATAATTTTAAAATATTCTTAAAGGATTAAAAAATTAGAATTACACTTTATTTTATGAAATTTTTTTAAATAAAAACATATTTTTTGAGATTCTATTTTAAAAAAAAATGATATCAAATATAAAAAAACAAAAAATCTTAAATTAAGATTTCCGTGATTTAAAAAGATTTTTTTATTAAATATCTTTTTAAAGATAAAGCGTTAATATTTTTATACTTGAAGATTAAATTTAGCTTCATTTTTGTACACTTGAGTTTGTATTAAAAAACAAAAATCACGGCTTATTTATGCCAAAAAAAAATTGACACTTACCTTTTATTATTTATTTTCCCAAACAAAAATTAGTTAGATATTAAAAAGCTACGAGAATATTCTACGGAAAAAAAATTAGGCAAGTGCAAAATTAGAAGACCACACAACTACATTTATTTTCATTTTGTCACGTTTTTAAGATTTGTTTTGAGAAGATATAAAAGGAGAAGACATAAATACAATGTGTTACTAATATTTGATTCTTTTTCTTACCTCTTAACGTCTTGCAAACATTTTTAGCATTGTACTTTTCATGATTTAATTTAGGAATAAAAAAAAAAAATTGATGTTTAGGGGTTCAATCTCCTTCCCTAGGTTTCTACAAAACAAAAGAAATATTGAACCATAGTTTTTATTAAAAGATGCATGTTAATTTTCTTTATAAAAACATAATTAATTTACATTGATTAGAAAGTTTTTAAAATAAAACCCTATTTCTCTCAATTTTTCTTCTTCTTTTGTGTTTTTTTTAAGTCCAAGAATTTGAGTAAATTTCTATGTTCAATCATTTGGGATACTCATTAAAAAAAAAAAAAAAAGATATATATGAGCTCATAATAACTTAGTTTTACTATTATTATTATAAAAAAATAATTGAAACAAAAGTCTTTTAAACTTAAAGTATAAATCAAACATATGAAGAATTCATTCCAAAAAAAATAAGTTGTAAATAAAAACTAAAAATAATTTTATTTTATAGTTCCATTATGTTTGAACCACTTATGATGATCTTAGCAAATAACTCAGTCACTTTCAGATGTTTCTTTAGCATCAGTTGCTTCTGATATATTCTCTGCACTTTTTATAAAAAATGGTCCACACTGCATGCAATTTTGCAGGAAAAAACACACTAAAAATTAATGCCAGAAGTCCAACCACACCCTTTATCTATAATCAATCACTTTTTTTTCTCTTTGTTCTCGACATCGTCCCCAACAAAAAGACACTGTTTAAAACATTACGTGTACTCAAGTCATGGAAGAAGACACACCATGTTGGTTTGCAGAAAATGAATTATGAATGGCCTTTGCAGTACACAAAACTTTTGCTGATTTTCAATTGGGTTTCTTTTGCCACTAATGCACCAGACACTAGCTTTGGCATTTAACCACGAGTGGAATAGGCATTTGGATGTAGTTAACGTTTTCCTCCGTTCCACCTTCCTGTCTCACTCGTTTAGGGTTTTTGATTATTAGTATTTGTGTCATAAGCTTATTATTAAATTTTTAATTTATAATTAATTTAGTTTAAACTAATTGTAAAACCTAAACATAATAGAACTTCTCAAAAGTGTCTTTTGCATATATATAAACCCAAACTTAAATCTACATATTTAAGCAGATTTAACTCTTTACTATTAAGATTAATACTTGTCTCACTCATTTTGAATAATCAAAAGCTATATTTTTTTATTTAACTAATTAGGAGGAGTAGAGCGAAAAATGAGATAAGAGTTTTAATGAGATCTATCGCATTGACATTGGTATGATCACACCTCTATTAAGATAGGTATCTACATTTAGTGCTTGATTAATGCCTCGAGCATAACTACCTTTGATGAAAAATATAAAGATATATCAAAGAAAAAAACGAGACAAGACTGAGACAAAAGATGTAGCTCCATTTAAAAGCCTTAGAAATCGAAAATGAGACTCAAAAACCATCACCATCTCTTATCTCTCTTAGGATTATCCTTGGTATGTGCCCCCATGGCCAAACTCTCCCAAAGCAGATGGGGATCTGCAATGGACACTGATGTTTGAACCAATAATGGCTGTATTCTCATTCACTATATTATGGTTCAAGTGAATGTGGAAGTTTGTACTTATATTAATGCTTGGTGCAAGCTGGTTTTAGACTTTCTCTCTTCTCTGGGGGATATGAGGGTGACTCCACATTTTGTGATTTTGTTGCCATCTATTGTATATTCTTGTGGCCATGCTTGATTACAAGCATAGATTGCTTGTGTCTCTGCTACACTAAACTATTAAAAGGAATGTTGTACAAAATTGGGATTGTTTTATGAGAAAAATTGAAAACAGAATTTGCCAAAATGATCATTTTTTAAAACATTTTTTTTCTATTTTTGAAACATTTATCAAGCTTTTTTTTTTTTTTTTTATGTTTGAGAGATTTCCTTTTATAATGAAGAATATTAAATTATATCTATTTTTCTTGATGTTAATATTAAAAATCTTTCAAAATAGGGTGGATTTTAACCTTTGTATTGTTCTCATCACAAACAAAATTAACAAAAGTTGTTATGCATGCTACCCTTAAAACAACTGAGTTGGTGCTTTGGCTTTTTTTTTAATGGGGGTGCTTTGAAATATTAAGTGTTATGATTGAAAATTAATTTAAAATTTTGGAATCTCTCTTATTAAAAAAATTATTACTAATTACTATTTCTATTTTTAAATAAAAATTAGTGTTAGATCAAAATATGTGAGTAAAAAGGTATTTTTTTAAAAAAAAATTAACAATAGATTAAAGAAACAAAGAGGATTTTCCTCTATTAAAAATTCATCGAATTTAGAAATCTCATATTCTTACGGTAACATTCCCAAAATGGTTATTACATTGTTTTAACTAAAAATTACCTTTTCTTTATCCACTGTTTAAGGTTTTATACATAAATTTAAAACTAATATTAATATAATAATTTTATAAATTTAATATATCCTTATTTTACACTCAGATTAAAATAAGGTATAATTGAACAATAATACTTAATAATATCTTAAATTTTCAAAATAACAGATAATAAAAGAAAATTCTTTTCAAAAGTGACAATTAAAAAAGAACATAGAAATTCCAGAAATCAATAATTTTAAATTTTGATTAAATTTCGGTGAACTCAGATACTATAGTGTGCAGAAAGACAATGAAAGTGAAGTTTTTATTTTTCCATTTTGTCTTGTCTTTGCCTATTAATTGGTAAAAAAAAATAAAAATCAATCGGATTAATTTAATCCAAGGATTGGATTTTAATGTTTACGTAAGTAAGTGGAGAGGACAAGGATCAGCATCAGAAAATCTCGGCCGGAAGGACCACACACTCTAACATCCAAAAATCTACCTTAAGAAATAGGAAACATACTAGATATGATATTAGATATATATTAAAATTTAATAAGAATAATTTTATAATATTATTTAATTTGAATAATTAATCGATACTAAATATATTATTAAATATGTTGTAATTTTAAAAATGAATTTAAAAATTAAAATAATATTTTACTAATTTAAAAAATTAGAATCGTGAAATAATTAAAATTTTTATAGAAACTTGATAACGATTTTAATTCTTTTTTCACTTAATTGTGATAAAAAGTAGTATAAGATATTGTTTTCTTTAAGTAAAAGAAATTGAAAAGTAAGTTATAATCTATGGAATATATGAAATTTTCCTTATATAAGAAATTTGATATGGTATACGACATTTTCTTCCAAAAAAAAAGAAGAAGGGACGCACCTTGTTTCTGCAATCCGCGGTCACCATCAACTTGTGTTAATTACAGGGATGCCACTAACTGTTCAGGGTCGGAGCAATAAATAAAACGCGTGGGGCAATGGCTTTATGAATGTCGTTTTTCTCCGTACGACATGACAGCGACCAATAGAAAAAGTACTGTAGAAATGCACGTCAAGTCTCATCATGGAACTCTTTTTTTCCCCGATGGGACCACCTTTTTCTTACGCCAGTGGATGGAATTCATCGTTTTGCCGTCGGACACCTCATGATCATTTTCACCCGTAGGATTAACGAGATTCCATGTTTTAATCGCATGTGAGAAATCTTTATCTTTACATCAGAGGCCGAAAACAAAATGGCTTATCTTCATTATCTCTTTGTAAGATTTATATTTAAAATTAGTATTTATAAAAATCTTGAAAAAACATTATATTAATATCTAAAAAGAAAACTCTTTATACCTAATTTCAAAATGATCTTCAACTTTTAGATAAAATTAATTTTTATATTTTAAGTATAAAATAAAAATAAATTTTTATATAAATAAAAAATACTCCAATAATTTTATTTTTATTTTTAATTTAAAATATAAAAATGAATTTTATTCAATTTAAAATATTAATTTTTTTAAAACTAATATTAGTACGAGGGAACAAATAATTTTTTTTTCTCAAATCTAAAATTAAAACGTGACTCACATTATGTGACTTGACTTTTCAAGGAATTCGGCAAGAAATTTCAAAAGGCTAATATTGTTAAAAGTTTGGCATAATAATTTAATTGTTAGAGATAATATTTTGATATATTTATATTTAAAAATCAAACTTAATTACTTTTTTATATTTAAATTAATATTCAAAATGTGGAAGTTCTCACCCTATTTAAAATAAAAAAAATAATTGTATACAAATCACAATTAGATTATTTCTTTTTAACTTTTTTTTGTTCTTTTTGACTTTTGAACCTGATTCTTTTTTAAACACCAATCTAAACAATTAAGATTATACAAGATTACTTTGACAAAAGAAAAACATAAAAGTAAGCTAAACAAACTTTAAGTAGTTTAATGATCATGTTTATTGATAAAGGAATATATGGTATAATCTCAATTTAATTAGATTGTGAATGAGTTAGTTTAGTTAAGAAAGATAAAATTAAACAAGCCTTAAATTGTTTTATTATGACCAATCTTTTTTTTTTTTCTCACACTGAATATATTCCATATAACTTTTAATTCATGAGACTAACTTTTGTTTAGGGTTTAAGGTTTAACACTTCGTCAAAACTAATAATCTATTTTGGTCAGTAATATCTATTTAAATACCAATATAAAACCTTGTTGAGACGTATAATATACTTTGATTTTAATAATTTTATACTAGAGTAGCTTGTTTTTCACCCTAAATTAAACTTAACTAAATTAATCTATTTTAATCTTTCTATGCCTAAAACGTTATTAACTGGACATGTAAGTTTACTTGGGTATTAGTAATGTGCAAACAGTTTTTTTTTTTTTCACTATTTACAGTGATTTAAATATTAAATGATCTATATTTTCTGGTTGCTAAGAAAATTACTGTTTTTTTTTTTTTTTTAATCAGAAGAAAATGATTTGTTATGTCACGAAGAAGGTAGGTGATCATAGACTCAACCAACTTTCGCCATTTATATATTCCTATATCAAAAAACTTTTACCATTTATAAAATGAAAATATTATGAAATCAAACTGCAATAACAAAAAAAAAAGAAAAAAATTATGAAACAGTTACCTTGAGCTGAAATAACTAAATTTAAATCCTGAAGAAATTTTGATAGATTTTTCTTGATTAATTAACATTATTTTTAAAAATTATCTTATATCTAGTCTTACATTATTTATTTTAACTTGAATTCAAGTTAGATAGAATTAGAAGAGGAATTGAAATTTAAATTTAAAAAAACATTAATGATGGTTAAAATATAAAATATCAAGTATAAAATAATCAAAATGAATATTAGTATTATAAATAAATTCACCTATACAATATGTAAAAGTATAAATATATGTGACAGGATCCTTTATATTATCAAAGAAATATATCTTTATGAAGATAAATCATAAAATTATTATTTTTTCACTCATAAAATTAATCCTTTTACAAGAGAAATCATTTTATATTTGAAAAGTAATCTCTATTATATCCCATTTCTTTATCTTATAAAGTACCACTTCTCTTGAATATATTTTTATGTGTCATTCATGTTTAATTTTTAAAAGTAAATATAAATTATTTATTAAATTAATTAAAAAAAATGTGCATCAAACTAGTTTGGTGGATGAAACTACCCTGCCTTTTATTTAAAAAATTATTATATTTTTATAAAATAAACAAAAAATACTTTTTGGTATTAGAAGTTAATTTTTTAAAATTTCTCTAAAGACATTGAGTTTCAATAATTAGTGGATACAAATATTTGACTCTTACACTATGATTGGATGAGTAGAAAACTAGAAGGAAGAGAAAACTAGAGGGAAAATAGATTGTTCCTTGTTTGGATAGCAAGATAAAACATGAAGGAAAGAAAATACGAGGATAATTTCATATATAAATTTTTCTTTTCAAATATGAAGAGATAAATTTTACTAAACTTTAATTCATCTTTTTTACCATGCTTGTCTTTTTGGCCATTATATATAAAAATATTTTCTATGAAATATATGTTTTTCAGTTGTGAATTTTAAGGAAATATGAAACAAAACATTGTGAAAGATGACTTTAACTGATTATATTATATACATTTGTTATTGTTATTTGACCTGGCCTTTTCATTGATTGAACCAATAAGGCTTAAATATCAATTTAGTCCCTCAATTAACTAAAATTCAATTTTGTCCTCCACTTCCCAATTCCAATAATAATAAATTCCTCTAGTTTGTTAAATTAAGTTTGGTAGCACCAAATGCTTCATAAAATATTAGAGAAAAGCAAGAAAGTCATTGTAAAAACTTTTACCAAACCAGGACAATATAAGACAATATAAAAAATTATCAGAGATACTGCTTAATCAATGTTACTTGAGAAGCTTATATAATGAATGAGAAAAAAGAGAAAAAGAATATGAAATGCTATATATCAATATCATTGTATGGTCCTTCTTATAAAAAAAATTATTATATGGTCCTGTGTGTGGTTATTTAAGTCCCTAGTACTTAAACTTTTCAAGACAATATAGCCAAAAATGCCTAAATAAGTGCCACTCCTAACACTACAACCATGGATTGAGTGGACCTAATAAAGCATTCACCAACCATTTAATCAAATATCTCACCCATCCATTTGCATTAATTTGCACTACAACTTTATTTTTATGTCCCCAATGCTTTGATAACATTAATTTTGATTGACATCAGTGTACAAATTTATATTATTATTACTAAAAAAATTTAAGATCTTTTTCTCTATGAATCATTTTAATATTTATTTTGATAACTTGTTTTCACATGTATCTTGTTCAATGATTGTATTAAATCTTTACTTTATATATTATAAATAAAATTATTTTTTTTGCAATAGATAAATAGAATCTAAAATTTCAAATTTTCTGTTAAAAACTCACCTTTTTTTTTAAAAAAAAAAATTAATGGAGTGTGCTTTCGGTTAAAAAGCTATTTTTTTAAACCTCTTTTCTAGTTTGGATCCCTAGATTGCAAATATAATTGGCAATATCTTCTAATAAAATATATATTCAGAGTTTCACTGAATTTCCTAATAAAATATTCTAATTATTAAGTACTAATTTCAGTCAAAAAAGTTATTAAGTACTAATGAATTTATTAATAGATAGTTTAAGTTAAATTTGCAGCTAAAATAATTATCAAGTCAGAGATTTAAAATTTAAAATAACTTAAAATAAATTACCCCACATATATGTGCTTGTATATTATTTATCTATACAAAATTATATAAATATAATTTTTTTATCTTGACTGTAAATATTTATGAGACATAAACTATTAATATAATTGTATTTTTAAATTTTCAACTCAACTTTTATTAAGTTTAAATAATTTTGTATCAATTAATTTACACGTTTAATAATATCATATAAATACAAAATAAGTTTGCTATTTTGTATGAAATGGTCTTATATATATATACTTAGTGATGGTTTATACATTTTGAAATAGTGATGGTTTAAGTCTTGTTAAGTTAAAAACTTTAAGTTTAAAATAGAGTTATTTTGTTAGGTGAGATTTTAATTTCTTTTCTTAAATAAAAATTACCCAAGGTGTAAAGATAATCTGAGTAAAAAGTTTTAAAAAATTAGACAGAAATTTCCCAAGTGCAACTCTGGTAAGTACTACATTCATATCAACAAATTTGAGGATCCTAACCTCAGATCCTAGACAGTATATACAATGAAGTCCCGTTCACTGAGTTCTGGCTGCTGCTGCTTTTTACTGTGGCTGAACATAACAGATTCTAGATTTAACAATTCTATTTTCTTTTCTTTTGATAAGATTTTACACTTTTACCAACTACAACCCCCATTTAGCATGAAAATCTTGGATGTACATTCTTTTGTATATATTTTATTGTATATCTTGTATACATAGATATTTTAAAGTAATAAAATTATAAGAAAAAATAAAATAAGTGTAAAAGTAGGTTTATGTTAACCTGTCTCCCCAGTTGACTCAGAGTTGATTTTAAGTTTAAACATTTCATCAGCAAAAATCAACCGGGAAGTGGTTTAGTATAATAATATAATTTTTAAAAATAAAATTTTGACATTTTTATATTTTAAGATAAAATTTAATTTTTTTAAACAAACTTGAATTATTATTAAAAATTAGTATCTCTATTTTATTTATGACAAAAAAATCAACGACCTACAATTAAATTTTACAATGAGATATGTGTACACTTATAATTTTACATTCACTTTTTATATTTTTTTCTTTTTTTTTTTTAATTTCTCATACTTTGCTTTTACATTTATAATTTTATTTTTGCAATTAACTAGTTGTGCACCAATTGTAACATATCCCTTTTCAATTGGCCCAACTATGCTTTGCATGAACGCTTCCTAACACAGCCATTGCAATGATTCACAGCAATCTAGTACTTTGTATATGACTAATGATTCTATATATGCATGTTATAGATTCCAAGGTTCCTCTTTTGTGTTGGTTCACCACTCTTATTATTAATTTTATAGTAATAAATTCACTTTTTTTTTTTTTAATTTTTTAATGGTCATTGTATACTAGCTAGTCATCAACAAATATTAGTGATTATCGATGATGGCAAATTGAAACATGATAACTCACTATATTTCTTTTGAATTAAACTTAAATAATTATTGATTTGAGTGAATTTAAAAATAATAATTTCTAATTCTTTTAAAGATCTTGTTAAATTAAATAAAACAGATTGGTAAATTTATATTAAGAAACATGTGATGGTAGTTAATCAACAAAATAAAATTTAAGATTGAAAATTAAACAATAATGATGAAACATATAAATTAATAATTTTTAAGTAGTTTAATTGAAATTGTTACAATCACAAATATTTTTATTTCTACATTTTTAGGTTGTGAACTAATAATTTCTGAATTCAAAATTATTTCACTTGGGAGAAGTTCAGATTTTTCCATTTATTAAATTATTAAATATTAAAAATAATATTATGAATATTATTTCACTTGAGTTAGCAAAAAAGGTGGTTACAGGGAGGGAAAAATAATTATGAGGGCAGCTTAGTAAAAATACTGAATCCTGAGGCTTATACATTTTGGTTTCTTGATTGTCTGAAATCGTGGGCACGAAAAGTAATATAATAAAGCAAAATTGTGAAACCTTCTCTCCCTAGAAAAAATCTGACACTCGTACACCCTCTTTCTCCCTCTTAAAAAGACAGCGAAAAATAATGGCGGTTGTGTTCTGATTGATTGGAGTAGAGAGAGAGTGAGTGACAGAGTCTGAGTGTGAGAGAGAAAGAAAAAGAGGGTAAGGAAATAGAAGATGCAGTGACACCACCATAACTACTTGCCCTGCTTCCCATTTTCCGTTAATTGAGTGGGAATGACCCAAACTGAACTTCAAGTCTCGATTTTGGGCACTGTTTGCAGATTTTAGCAACGAAAATATAAACCAGCCGAAGTCTGAAAGAGTGATCAATTTAATAATCAATTTCCTGCTTTTGTGTTGGGAGTGCTTGTGTAGATTTCTACTCCATTTGCTCTCTTCAGGGCTGCCTTCTTTGTTGAGATCCAGACCCTTCTGGGATTCTTTGTTCTTTGGCTGAGATCTGTCGGCTTTTGAAGTTTATTGGTTTTTTAGATTCTGGGTTTTGTTGGTTACTGAGTTTGGTGGTCGGAAACTAGGAAAAAAAAACTACTTTTCCAGGTGGAGAATCTATGGTTCTGAAAAGATTGTGGCATGAAGGCTGCAGTTGAAGATTGGAGCAACCAGGGGTGTTGGGGGTTGAGGAGGATAAGAAGCGAATGAGGCGTAAACCTGTTGTCTCTTGTGGCGATACTGGTTTTGGTTGAGGATTATAGGGAGGGAATCTTCTGGGTTTCTGAGCATTTTCGTTTATGGTTTAAGCTAATATAATCTGAGTTTATTTGATTTGAAATGGGTTTTGGTTGGTTAAGGGGAAATTACTAAGAAGAATGAAATTGTGCAGTGGAAAGGAAGAGAAGAAAAGGATTGTTCTGTGTGTTAGAACTTTGTTGCGTAATTTGACTACTTGATAGTTTGTTGGAAACATCGATTTTGGGTTTGAAATCGCAATTTTGCCAAAATGAGACTCTCTACTGCTGGTTTTAGTCCTCCACCCCAGGAAGGTATACATATTATTGCTTCTTGTAGATTCTTCCTCCCTTGTTTTTCTCTCTACCTCCGTTCTCTAGTTTTTCTTGAACTGGTTTAGACGTCCTTATTCTTCTGGGACTGTAATGCGTGTGCTCTCTTCGCCCGTTGTGTTATTATATTTTGGATTTTGATGGGCTCTGATCCCTGTAAATATGCAAGAGCTGAAAAGGTCTAATTTAGTATCTATTTTTGTCCCCATATATTAATTTTTATTTTTGAATTTTTGGGTGCGGGTCTGTAGCAATGGTTTATCCTTTTTCTTCCATAGCTCAGTGATCAGAATCAGAAATATAATTTGGCTTATTTTTTATTGAATATTCATCTCTTGGTGGTTTGTCTGTTTGTTGGTTTTTAGATCTTGCCTTTTGCTATATGCCAGAACCAATTTGTCCTGTGAGAAACTTCCGTGACAATCATCACCCTTTCTGTTCCATTTTCATGACGTTCAGATGGATTTTGCAGGTGAAAAGAGAGTTCCAGATTCAGAACTTTGGCATGCATGTGCTGGTCCTCTTGTTTCTTTGCCAGCAGTTGGAAGCCGTGTTGTCTATTTTCCACAAGGTCACAGTGAACAGGTCAGTAAAATATTATGATCTTATCTTGGCTCTTGTAAGAAAACCTGTGTGGACACCATGTGCCTGCTTTCTTTTCCTATGGTGTGAATGAATTAAGAAAGCAAACAGTTTTAGGCATGAAGATGATGTTTAGTTTATATGCCTATATTTTGACTTGAATTGACTCTCATCTCAATTCTCGTATCTGCGGCTTTGCTAATTTTGTTGATGTGATCATTGTTACACAATTGATTTGCGTAACATGGTACAGCCAGTGAGCTTTGGACAAAAGGATGGACAAATTACCCTATCTTTTCTTCAAACTTTACTTTAAATCGCACTGGAGCTCAATTCCTTATCCTTCAACTGCTGTATGTTGATGGATTGAGACAGAGATGTTTTAGCTCTACTTTCTCCTCAAATACAGCACCAAAGATCTTTATTTAAAAGCATCTCTCTGTTATTTTCTTCATGAAGCTGCTTACTTACAATCCTAATTCGATACTTTTGTGTTTAGGTTGCTGTATCGACCAACAAGGAAGTGGATGCCCATATACCTAACTACCCAAGCTTACCTCCCCAGCTTATCTGTCAACTTCATAATGTGACAATGCATGTAAGGCTTGTATACTTTGGTTTGCTCTTGTTTCAAACTCTTCTGCGTACTGATTCTTGAGCTCTACTTTTGTTACATCACTGATTTATTTATTTATTTTTTATTTTGAATTCAGGCTGATGCTGAGACCGATGAAGTATATGCACAGATGACCTTACAACCTTTGAATCCTGTACGATATCCTATCTTAATTGGTATCTTGTTGTTAGGTATATAGGTATCATCACTCTTCAGCTTTTGACTATGATCTATTTTGCAGCAAGAGCAAAAAGAGGCATATCTTCCGGCAGAGTTGGGTACTCCTAGTAAACAGCCAACAAACTACTTCTGTAAAACTTTGACAGCCAGTGACACAAGCACTCATGGGGGATTCTCTGTTCCCCGCCGGGCAGCTGAGAAAGTGTTTCCTCCATTGGTATACCTTTAACTATAGTCATACCATAAAATAAAGTTATTCATCAGATCTGTGAATTTCTTAAGTTGTAACATTGGCTTACAGGATTTCTCCCAACAACCTCCTGCTCAAGAATTAATTGCAAGGGATTTGCATGGTAATGAATGGAAATTCAGACATATCTTCCGAGGTGAGTTCTAAAGCTGGGATCATTTCCTTGCCTCCCCTCCACAATTTTAACATTTTATTTCCAAATTGTGTGAAATTTCATGTCAGTTAGAGGCTGCTGTGTTCCTTCGAATTTGAATTATAGGTTCTGGTTATAATGGTTAAGTTTGACTTCTTTTCCTCCAGGCCAGCCCAAAAGGCATCTACTTACTACAGGATGGAGTGTCTTTGTGAGCTCTAAAAGACTTGTTGCTGGTGATTCGGTGCTGTTTATCTGGTAATTATTAAGTAATTTTCTATTATTCTGGTTATAGTTCTTGGTCCATCATACTGTCTCACTGCTAATGCCAGAACAGTATTAATATTTTTCTATTCTTCCCCTTCTAAGTTTCTTGGCATATCTGATTTGGTATTTGGCCTTTGCCACTAATATGGCTGATTAACTTCTCTCTTTAAATGAAGCTGCATGACTTGTATGACATCTCTTCACCAAAAATATAGGTCACTACTTTTGTTGGCATCTTTTGGCTATATTACTATTCCTTAATTTTGAGTAAAGGAACTCTTGATGGGATTAATATCAGCAAGATGATCTTCCTGTTTTTGTCCTGTGCTCTAGGTTTATGCTTGAAGGCTAAAGTTGCTTATTTCTCTTATTTGTCCTTGCCTCTGTATTTGGGCCTTCTATGAATTGTTAAACATATTTCACTTGCAATAATGATATCTTTTGATATAACTGTTATCTACTTTCTTCAACAGGAATGAAAGGAATCAATTGCTGCTTGGTATTCGACGTGCTAATCGACCACAAACAGTGATGCCTTCATCAGTGTTATCAAGTGATAGCATGCATTTGGGGCTTCTTGCTGCTGCAGCTCATGCTGCTGCAACAAACAGTCGTTTCACCATTTTCTACAACCCACGGTACTGTCAGTGCTGAATTTTAAACTTGAACTTTTTTTGAATAGTTTTGAATATCTTATGCCTTAAATTTATTTTTTTCTTAAATTCAGTGCTAGCCCGTCAGAATTTGTCATACCCTTAGCAAAGTATGTTAAAGCTGTGTATCATACACGGGTTTCAGTTGGCATGCGCTTCAGGATGCTGTTTGAAACAGAGGAATCAAGTGTGAGGCGGTAGGTTTTGAAATCTTAACATTGTTAAAAATGATGTTAGTTAAATGATTTCCTCTTGTATTTGCATTTCTTTGACATGTTAAAAAGTTGATGTTACTTCTATCTTCTCCTGTAAAATGTAATAAATCACTTAGGAAAGATGCAATTAGGAACCTTACTATAGAGAACATAATCACATGAAGCTAGTTTGGCTTGTGTATATATGCATCTAGAATGTGATCATGAAGCATATGTAATGGACTTAAGTGGTTGCCAACCACCTACTCATTTCATATTAATACAACATAATTTATGAGGGCTTCTTCTTATTGTCATCTTTAATTGCCATAAATCAATTGCACATGCACAAGTTTTGACTTTTTCTTTGTGGTCTATGATTATGCAATGAGATAAAATAGACAGGAATTCAAATTTATTCTTCTGATTCTGCTCCTAAATAATTCTCTAGCATGGGTCATCCGGTTAGTTGTTTGGATATATTTTCTTATTGACTGGAAAAATATCATTATAGTGACTTCATAGAACTTTTTAATATGTTTTATGTTTATAATTGGTATAAATATTGTTCTTTCTTGTGCAGATACATGGGTACAATAACTGGCATAAGTGACTTGGATCCAGTTCGGTGGCCAAATTCACATTGGCGCTCTGTCAAGGTATGTGAGGAAGCTCCCATGATATCTTCTTGCAGATATATAATCAAATTATATTCAGATTTTAAACTTCTCCTAACTGGCTTGTTATCATTTAGTTTCCAACTTATTATGAAATATCTTAGACCTCATGGCTTTGAATTGAATTGCAGGTTGGGTGGGATGAATCTACTGCAGGAGAGAGGCAGCCTAGAGTGTCCCTTTGGGAGATTGAGCCATTAACAACATTTCCAATGTATCCATCTCCATTCCCACTTAGGCTTAAACGGCCGTGGCCTCCAGGACTGCCTTCTTTCCATGGTATGCTTCTTGCAACTTGTAGGGTTGAGAATATATATATATATATTATTTCTGTCATCCTAATTTTGTTTCAACTCTAAATGACAAGTACATATCCAAGCCACTTCGTCATTTATGCTGAATTTTCCGTCTATGAAATGCTGACAGGCATGAAGGATGAAGATTTGGGCATGAATTCTCCACTATTGTGGCTTCGAGACAGTACGGATAGAGGACTTCAGTCTCTTAATTTCCAGGGAATTGGGGTCAGTCCTTGGATGCAGCCAAGACTTGAACCCACCATGCTGAATTTGCAAACTGACATGTACCAAGCCATGGCAGCTGCTGCACTTCAGGATATGAGGACTTTGGATCCTTCCAAACAGCATCCTGCAGCTCTTCTTCAATTTCAGCAACCACAGAGCTTCCCCAACAGGACTGCTGCCTTAATGCAGGCCCAGATGTTGCAGCAGTCTCAACCTCAGCAGGCATTTCAAAGTAATCAAGACAATCAGCATCCATCTCTATCCCAGGCTCAAACTCAGTCACATCTTCAGCCACAACTTCAGCCACAACTTCAGCATCAGCACTCATTCAACAATCAGCATCATCAGCAGCAGCAACAACAGCAAGTGGTTGATCGTCACCAGATTTCAAGTGCTGTCTCTACAATGTCTCAATTTGTTTCAGCACCTCAACCTCAGTCACCACCTGTGCAAGCTATCGCTTCTCTCTGTCACCAGCAGAGTTTTTCTGAGTCAAATGGGAACCCTGTGACCACTGCTATTGTCTCTCCCCTGCATAGTATCTTGGGTTCCTTTCCCCAGGACGAAACATCCCAACTTCTCAACGTTTCTAGAACTAGCTCTTGGATACCTGTTCAGACTTCTACTACCTGGCCCTCCAAGCGTGTTGCAGTGGATCCTCTCCTTTCTTCTGGAGCTTCTCAAGGCATTCTACCTCAGGTGGAGCACTTGGGGCAGTCACAAAGCACCATGTCACAAAGTTCTGTCGCATTGCCCCCCTTTCCTGGCAGGGAGTGCCAAATAGACCAAGAAGGGAGCACTGATGCTCAAAACCATCTTTTATTTGGCGTCAATATAGAGCCGTCATCTCTTCTAGTACAGAATGGGATGTCAACCCTTAAGGCAGTTGGCAACAACAGTGACCACACTGCCATAGCTTTCCAATCTTCAAATTACCTGAATACTACAGGCACTGAGTCTTCATTGAATCCTGTAATGACACATAGCATTGGGGAATCGGGCTTCCTTCAGTCTCCAGAAAATGGAGGCCCAGGGAACTCTTCCAAAACCTTTGTGAAGGTGAGTTTCCAATGGAATCTATATATTATCTTCTACTCATTTACATTCTTTGTTTACATAGTGCTCTTTGTTTATGCAACTATTGCATATTTATTTGATATACCATTTTGACAGGTTTATAAGTCAGGGTCCTTCGGACGATCATTGGATATCACTAAGTTCAGCAGCTACCCTGAGCTGCGCAGTGAACTTGCTCGTATGTTTGGCCTTGAAGGCGAGTTGGAGGACCCTATGAGATCAGGCTGGCAGCTTGTATTTGTTGACCGAGAGAATGATGTTCTTCTCCTCGGCGATGGCCCTTGGCCGTGAGTATCCTAGTGCCTTGCCTTGTTTTATCTCCTTTTCCCCTTTTCTTTCAAGTGAAAACAAGAGTGCTTTGAAATGCGGGGTAGTGTTTTTGCATCTAAAATCCTAAGTCTACTTCAGAATTTATGGAGCTTCATTATTATTAGCTAACAATATATTGTGCAACCACTTTTAATGAAAAAAATGATAAAGCTTCTGACAACTTGATATTTCTTTCTTACAAACAGGGAATTTGTAAATAGTGTTTGGTGTATCAAGATACTTTCCCCTCAAGAAGTGCAGCAAATGGGCAACAATGGCCTTGAGCTTCTGAACTCAGTTCCAATTCAGAGGCTCTCTAATGGCATCTGTGATGACTACGTGAACCGTCAGGATCCCAGAAACTTAAGCAGTGGGATAACAACTGTGGGATCTCTAGACTATTGAAGTTGAAAGATGGGACACAACTTAGATTCTGCATTGTGTCCCTTTCTGTAATGTTTTAGCCTTGCTTCCAAACCTTGTTAATGGTGGAAATGCTACCTAGTTGTAGCTTATAGCTATTTACAAGTCTTCTGTTTTTGTTCCTCTATTTTCCCCTGCTAGGACCATTCTCAAGTTAATACTGTAATTATATCGACTTGTCCTTGTGGTACAATATATATTACAATACGTAACCTGTTAGGAAATCAATGCTTGTGAAACTCATTTTCCCCTTTCCAAATCGAACATTTTGCATGACTTCTCCTTTGAATTATTTATACGATGAAGTGTGCTTTTATCTAAACCTTTTACATGCATGAACATTAGTGTGGTTAAGAAAACATGCAGGACACTGCAGATGATTGTTTTTTTTTCTTGATGGAAATGGATTTGTTTATATTTGGCTTTGTTGTGTTCTTATCATAACCGTTTATCAGTGAATCATCACAAGAGCAGTAGGTGATAAACGGTTTAGATTTAAAAATAATAATCATGTTGGTGGGAATATGATCAAATTTGGATTCTTTCTTGACCTTTCTGTGTCTTTCAACTTTTTCTTAAGGGGGATGTGACTTTTTGAACATGAAGAGGAAACTAAAGCCATGTGATGTGTCCCATAAGCCTCCAAGGATAGAAAAGGAATCCACTAGCACAAACATGAATGCAAAAGTGGTGTTTGTGGTTTTGTTCTTGGTTTTGGTCATTCATCACTCCACCTAGGCTTCAGTGGTTTTTCTTCATGAATGGCAAAGGCCAAAGGTGCACATACGTCCACTAGTTGAAGTGAACTCAATAAACTCTTAAAAGGTTCCAGCTGTTATGGAGACATCTGGCAATAGATTTGTCTAAGTAATAATGGCTCTTTTATTCGGATTTAAAGTAACCCTAGAATTGACTTGAAGCTTATATAGAAGTGATTGAACTCATAATAAGAGATGAAACTAATATCAATTTAAATTTATGTCAAAAAAAGTCTACAATAAAGGCTATTTATTTTATACAGGGATTAATGGAAAGGTATTAGAATAAAGAAAAAGACTTATATATAATTTTTATTGACTTCGGAAAAGTCTATGATGAGTATCGAAGATAAGTGCCACATGGAAGATATTGGAAAAGAAAGGTGTTCCTGTAATATATATTTGGGTTATACAAGACTTGTTTGGGCAACTGCAAGTGTGAAAACTCTTAGAGGCAAGACAAAGCCAGTTACATCAAGCTTCGGCCATGAGTTTTTACTTGTTTAATATAGTTTTGAACGTTTTAATTGGGACATACAATAGATTATCCCCAACTCTAAACTTGAGTTTTGGAGACAATCATGGGGACCAAAGGGTTTTTGATCGAGTAGAAGCAAGAAAGAGTATATGTATGACAAATTTAGCAAGGAGGCAATCTGGAAATGATATGGAGGTAAACCATGGAGAACATATTATACCTCAAGTTTAACAAAGTGAAGGGAAAATTGGAGATGTCTCACATAGTACACTAGTTGGATGGTGCAAATATAAAAATCATCATCAGTTATTTGTGATTGCAAAATACCTACCAATTAAAGGAAATTTTAACTAACTAAATTTGACCAGTTATGTTTTATGAAAATGAATGTTGAGCTTTAAAGGGATAATATATGCAAAAAGTGACAGTTGCAGAAATGAGAATGCTAAGATAGATGTATGAATATATACAAAGGATAAGATACAAAATAATTGTATAAATAGGAGAAATTGTAGTAGCACTTTTTGAAGAGAAGATAACATAAAATTATAGAGACACCAGTGAAAAGAGTTAATCACAAGATCATCTTGTGAAAAGGTGTAGAGAAAAGCTTAAAAGAACATTAAAGAAAGTTATAAAAGGGATCTTATTATTAATAATATTTTTGAAATTATTTTTTTCATAAGTATAAATTTAGAGGAGTTGAATCTCGGGACTTACTAGAGTCAAAATGTGCTTTTGAGCTCAAAGAATACTTAGTATAATAAAACTTGTTATTGTGGATAGAAGCTTGCATGAGTTTAGATGTCACGGTCTCTCTTACAACTTGCATGTGGACAATTAACAAGTATGTCCTTGTCATCTTTGACCATTTGAAAAGATGAATGGAGAAAGATACATAACCCATGTGAATAGGTGGGTGGCATATTCATAGGTGTTATATGGCAGTTTCTTACTTGCATATGATAAAGTACACATACTTTTTTTTTAAAAAAATTAAAATTAGATTAGATTGTCCACAGTATCTTCTCTTAGGAAATAAATTTTTGAAGTTAAATTTCAAATGCAATGTTTGGAAATTTTGAATGAATACTTGGAGACAGGAATTTAACACTTATATATAGTTGTGGTAAGAATTTAATCCTAAAAATTAACAAAGTGTTGCTCAATAAAGTATTGCTAAGTTTATAATTAATCACCTATATTTTTTCATGTTTCTTAAGTGTGAGAGAAAAATTAATAAATCTAAAATGTGAGAGAGAAAATTAATAATGATTTTTAAGTGTGAGGGATGAAATTAAGAAACTTGAAGTAGAGACAAAATCAATTAAGGTAATAAGTGTGTGAGATAAAAGTAGTATTTAACTCTTTTACTTTAAATATTATTAATGGAGTTATATTGCATATATATAAATACACACACATATATTTGAGAAAATTTCATTTTGTTCTTTTACATTTCAAATCTTAATTAATTTTATCTCATTACATTCAAAATCTTTATTAATTTAATCCCTTAAATTTATTAGTATTAACAATTATATATGGGTTTAATATCAATTTAAGGACAAATATTGTCATATATTTTCCAATTTATTATAATATTTGATGTGTATGTCCCTGTTAACAAATAAAATTATATCCTTCCATCCTATGAAAAGTATTTCATATTTCAATGAATCTAAGGAGGAACGGGAAAGAAAGAGGCTGATTAAGGGTTCCTTCTGTAGTGGTGGGACTAATCTGTTCATGAGTGTGGGTGGATAGTATTTCATATTTGATGTGTAGTTACTGCAGTGCAGTAAGAAATTTTTAACCATTAAATAAGACTGTAACTGTAATAAGTAATTCTAAGTCCTTAAATTGCACTCTGGCATGGGCGAGAAAAGAAGAGACTGCATGTAAGAGAGAAAGCCTTCCTTTCTCACACTTACTGCACAAGCAAAATCCAACAAGAGAAAAATCCATTTCAAAATTGTAATAGCATGTTGTGGGGTTACCTTATTAGCAATTGGGGCCCTTTTTCTGGGTATGGATGGTGACAAGGTAGGGCACTATCAACACCAATAAAAAAAGGTAGGGTTGGCAAGCCAACAACCCATAACCCTAGGCCACCTTTTGTAAGCTTTGGCGGGGAAATATTCTTGGACTTTCGTTCTTTCTATCTCTCTAGTTTTCTTTTTCACTTGTGGACTCTTCTCTCTGGAGATTCTCTTTCACCTACAACATGACCAAAAAGTAGTGTTAACCTTGTTTACCACGTGCAAGAGAATAACAATACCATGTCGTTTCATGTTCTGACACAAGCTGTAGAAATTGCTGCCTCATATTGTTGTGAAAAGTTAGGGCATGCTTCCTTATGCATACTGTCTATGTTAAATATTATGATTATACATTTGTTAGTGAAAAGGGTTTCAAAGTTTGTGGAATATTTTGTTTATAAAAGATTTTATTTATTGTAAAAGGGACTCTTTTTTTTTTTTAATGTTTTGAAAGGGTGCTATGTTAAGATGTTTATTGTTTGGGAAGACAGTGTTTGGCTGTCTGCATAATGGTTGGAGCATTGGGGAGCCGATTATATGCATGTGGTTTCCAGTGTTCCTTCAGAGAGCTGATCAATTTTTTATGAGAAAACTGAGTAAAGATAAAATAAAGATATCATCAGTGATGATTAATAAATTTTAGACTGTGGAGGCAACACATATACAAATTTGTAACATTAACAATATGACATACTATGATTAATAGTATGAATGCATTTTTTTTTTTTTTTTAACATAGTATGGTTGTACATCATTTTCTCATTTTCAGTGCTATCAAAAATTTCTCCATATATATATATATATATATATATATATGTCTGTGTCATCAAGCTATTATTCAACTTTCTATGTAATTTTACATATGATTTTTAATGATATTTATCTGTTAGTTCATCAATGATGGGTTAGGTTCTCTTCCCCTAATATAAGTTGAAATTCATCTATTGACAAAAAAAAAAAAATTCAACTGATGTAGAAGTTATTGAGAGTAAGGAATTCGGCTAGTGCGTTTTTAATTTGGACTAAGTTGAATAACAAGTAGTTGCCCAAGTCTGCCTTACTCAAGGTTAGTGGGCTACCAAGGCTACGACACCCTAAAAATTTCTTTATTTTTCATAAAATTTCATCTCATGAGTATACACGGTGTTATAATAATAAAAAAATACATAATATAAATTTAGTAGATGACAGCTATGTTAAGAGGGACAATCATCTTTTTTTTTTTTTAAATAGTATTTGTACAACCTATAGAACTTCACGGTTCTGATGACTATACCAAGATTTTGGTCAATTTTATTAAGTTTGTCTTACTTTTATGATTTCTTTTGTAAATTTGTTTAAAGAAAGTCTATGTTTTTTTTTTTCTTAATCTTCGCACAAAGTTAGTTCACAAAATCTTTATATGTTTTTAAGGTAAAAATTAAAAAAAGTACGAAGAATTTATTTTTTTATTTTTTGATCGGAAGAATTTACTTTTTTCTTTTTTTAAAAAAATAAAAAGTTCACATATGCACATGCTTTCATTATCGATCGATAAGCATAAAGGGCAAACCCTCATATGGTAGGGTAGATTTTACTACGTTGTCTTGGGTCTCTAGCTATAGGCTTTGTCTAGCAATTCGCTGTGCCACCAAATTTTTTTATCAATGTACTTTTTACAGTGAAAAGGCCGTAACTGCTATTTAATGAAAACATGGAGGATTTTAAAAAATGGTTAATACAAAATTGCTATTTATAAAAAGTACGGAAGAGATTTTAAACAACAATTAAACAATAACAGTTGATTATGAGAAAACATAGAGGATTTTAGACCGTGGTTGTAAGTGAAACCTACGTAATATTAGATATAGACAATGGTTGCATGTAGAATCGCTGTTTATATGCAACGAAACTTCTCATCTTCCATCATTGTAACATTTGAACTTTCACCTTGTAATTTTTGAAACTCCTTTTTTATAAATCAGTTTTAAATCCTAGTAATGCTATGTTTGTTGAGAATTATATACTTGAAACCACTATTTAAACTCCATTTATTCTTCTTCAACGCTGTCTTCTCCCACAACTCCATCTCTTCTTCCTTCAACATTAGTTTCTCCTTGCATCTTTGGCAACGATGTCTCTATTAAAGGTTTCTCCTTTAAAGTTCTTATTCTTTTTCTTTTTTTTTTTTAATTTTTTTCATTTTGAGCTCAACCAATGTTTATTTGTTGTTTACGAAGATAAATGTCTTGAGACGTGGTCATTACAAATAAAACATCCTCTATTTGAGTGTATTTGTTAATTGTGAAGAAAAACACATTATGTACTACCTCTACTAGTGTGAGATGTGCTTAGAAGAGTTAGGGAAGATGCAAAGAGTAACAAGGTTAGAGAATCATCTAGTGCCTCTTGATTTTGCAAAGACGGGAGAAAGACTGGATGATGTGGATGATCTAGTGACCAAAGTCAATGCCATAATCTTGGGGGTTGATTTTGCAAAGACTGGAGTATAACTGGCTGAAATGATAGGAACATCTCTTTGATTTTATAGAGAGAGTAGACAAAGTTATATACAATTTTAGGGCTTCAAAATTCATAACAAATACAATACTCAAACACTTTTGGTCTTTTAGGAGAAAAGCCATTGAAATTTCTTTATTTATTTCTTCAATTATGATATATCTATTATGTGTATTTAAAGAAAATGTTGCAAAAAATACTATGTTTTTCTATATATTTTTGTGTTATTGGCTGCAAATGTAGATAATTGTAAAATATAAAATAATCTTAAATTTAACACACACACACACACACAACACACACACACACACAGACACACACACACACACACATATATATATATATATATATATATATAGAGAGAGAGAGAGAGAGAGAGAGAGAGAGAGAGAGAGAGAGAGAGAGAGAGAGAGAGAGAGAGAGAGAGTGGTCTTTTAGTAAACGGCTGTCTAAACTAAAAAAACACATTTCAGAAAGTGATCATATATCTAACCCGTCTATAAGCAAAAATATCTTGTGATTAAATAAAAATCACCCGTTATTTATTCAACAAAAGACAACGGTTGTCTAACCTTTATGATTTACTACTTTAGTCACATGGATAATGCTTAGAAGTGCTATACAAATAAGATTGATCTGTTATTAAAAATCTATTTTAGTATAGTGATCCTACACAAAAGAGAGATTACTATCTACAATGTTTCCCAACCAAAATAACAAATTATAAACAGTGCATATTACACATGGTTATACTTTGTCGTTAGTCTTTTAAGCTCATGTCACTTGGTCGTTGTGCCATAAATATTTACCTCTTCCTTTTTATTATCTATCAAATCTTGTTTATGAATGAAATATTAACTATTTTTCTATAAAAATGTTCTAACGGTCTTGTGTTTGCGAGGTTAAAGTCATTTGAACTAAGCTTATCTATGAGTTCTCACCGAAAAAAAAAAAAATTATCAATGAGTAATTAAGATTCTGTTCTTGCCAAGAGGAAAATTTTTGTTGAAGAAACAATGGTACTATCACTAAAGAATGATGCCAAGCCGCCAAGGGAGAGTGACAGTGTAGCAAATTGGCAATTTCTTATCAAAATGTTCATGTTATAAAGTTTCATCTTGAATTCCACTGATAAATTTGTACAAAAAGAAGCTGGAGTTTAAAATTGATTCATATTGTAGATCGCAATATTAGGTGGTATCCTGGGATCTGAAATTACTGTTGCATCTGTTGCTGCTACTGCCTCAAGCTATCCAAGTCTTAAATTGCTTGATCTCGCTGGGTATTTTTCTGCTCTATTGTGATCCCTTGCTATATTTTTCAGATGGCATTCAATTCGACATTGCTCGATTGCTGCTTCTAGAAGTTATGGACTGTGGCATGACCATTTTTTATTCTAATTCCCAGGATTTATTGTCTGATGAAAGTTGCAAGAACACTAAGCATCAAAGGGAACATGGGGAATCAATGAAGGTGTGGCCGTGTGGAGTGAGGATTAGAACTTTTAGACTACATAAAATTGGGCATTCCTTGCCTATCCTTGTTAGATCATAATTTGTAACATTTGCAAAAGCAACAACCATGTCAGTAGCTACGGTTCTAATACGACTAATTCTTTTTTTTCATATTCCAAAAAGATTAGCTACACTTTTAAGTAGTTCTTGTTTGGACAGCTTGACTCTCACTTTAATAAGCACCGAACAGCTTTCTTTTGTGGTCATACTAATTCTCAATGAAAGCACTAATGTTAGAACTAAAGACAAGAAGAGAGCTTAATCCAAAAAACCAATTTATTAAGTGGAAGAGCCACATTGTTAGGCGGAACTGATGTGGGATTTGTATCACTAAATGTGAATCATAGATCGCAATATTAGCCATGACTCAAGCCTATTTGAGATTTTGGCCTGGGGGGGGGGGGGGGGTGGTGTTGGTTTGTGGGAGAAATGTGTTCTTTAGGCTATATTTGTGAGTTTGGAATAAAAGAAAGGGGAGGGAATTAAAAGGAAAAAAAAGGGAAAGGGATGGAAAGAGAATGTAAGGTTTATCTTCTCCCTTGTTTGGGAGCATAAAAACTCTTTATTTTGAAGAACTATAAAATTAGCGTTAAGAGAGTTTTATCAGACTGTTGGACATTCAATTAAAACTTGCCTTAGAAGCTGTGATTTATTGGTTGAGGCAAAGGATAATGAAAATCAATGAAATAGGCATAAGAGTTGTCAATACCATATATGTGCCTAATCATTGAAGGAGCATGAAGTATGGCGGAAGAACATTTAGAATATGAGGAGTCTATGCTTGCTGCAAGCATAATTGGAAGAAGTTAATTCAGGGAGAAAAGCTAGATTCACCACTCCTTGGGAGATGGACAATCGGCCAAATGAGAGATAGGACTGTCACAGAATTTGGATTACTTTGAGGCATGTTTATTTTTGTGGTTAGTTTTTATTTACTTGTGCACTTTTTTCAATGGTCATTGGAGAAGTAATTTTTAATTTTTATAAAGATTATATTTACTTAGTTATCAAATTTTGTAGTTGAAGCTCAATTTGCATTATGAAATTTAATCAATGTTCAAAATCCATAATTTTTTTTTAAAAAATACAGACTTTCACCTCTAAAAATTCGTGATACAAAACTACTAGCAAAAAAAAAAAAAAAAAAATTTACCTCCTTTTGCACACGCATTTTTTTTTAATTGCAATTACACTTCATTTATCTAATAGTAAAATTTAACTAAGCAAAAAGAGATATATTTCGTTTTGTATCTGAGTAAGAATTTCTATATATATATATATATATATATATTGCAAGGAGAAATTGTCAGACTTCATCTACTACACCCATGGTTCAGGACGTACGATTCAACAAAATATTTTACTATTTAGTTATCAGATTCACGTGAGTTCAAGTTACTCATGCAAATGAAGCTTCCGTTTATTGTTGAGATAAATTTTCATGCGTATTCTATGAACATACACATATATGTATATAATTCAAAAATAAATAAACACTACATACTCTATTTCATGTTATTTCCTTATCTCAGATTATCACATATATTCTATGTGACCAAAAAAGAAATCATGATACTAACATGTTAGTCGATTCATTATAAATTAATAACTAATGTCAATATATTTTGGCACCCACCTCAATAAATTTGCTTTTCTGATAGTAGGTAGTCGCTGCAAAAATAAATAAATAAATAAATAAAATAAAAAAAGTTTTACTTTGAGACATTGGAGTGAATTAATAAATTAAACATCCCTCGACCTCCAATAAAATTGGAAGGAGGTATGAAAGATTAGCGTGGCTCTCCTGCAAGGATAACATGCATGCTTACTAAAAAAAAATTAATATATTAAACATTTTGAGTATGCCATAGATACTTTAACTAGTTTGAATTTAATTAATTATGTTTAAATTACTTTAATTTTAGCTGTTTCATTATGTGATAGAAAAAGTGATTAACTTCTTAAAAATATTGTGAGATTTTTTCATTATATATATATATATATATATATATATATATATATATATTAAAAAGAAATAAGTATGGTAAAATTTAAATTATTAAAATTGAATTTAATAATTTACATTTACATAAAATTATTGTCTTTTAAAGAAATCAAAATGATTTGGATTCTTCCATGAACATTTTTTTTTTTTTATAGTTCACAAAAAGTTAGAATTTAGAATAGGCATTAGCAAAACTAACTATTTATTAAAAATTCTTGAGAATTTTTAATCCATTATTGTAATAGTGTTACGAAATAGTAAAAAGTTTCTTAATACATGGAACCTTAAGGTACTCAATGCTGTTTACAAAGGTGAAAAGTTGAATCTTGTAAAAATACCCCATCAAATTAAGCCTAGTCTGTACAGTAAGATTGGACAAGAAGTTGATTCTGATAAGCTTGCAACAAATGGTACATGCTTTGATTTCAATGCAAAGCACACTCGAAAAGATCGGCTTGGTATTCTAATTAAACTTCTCGATATTAACATAGTTTGCAGGTATGATAATAAGATATACTTGTCCTGGTAACATTTGAGAATAACTTAATTTATTAACAAAACTGGAATTTGGACTATGCAGTTCCTTTTGTGATAACTGAAGGATTGCATGTACATTGAACTGAATTAGTATCTAGAAACTTGATTTGTATGGACAAGATCTGTTGGAGAGAAACCAAAATAATAATAAAAATAAAAAAGTAGTTCTAAACAAGACATGAGGAATTTGAAATTAAGATAAGAGCATTCTAATTTTGCTTTTGATTTCAATATCAAAGCCATAGTTACCAGATTCACAATAAGTTTCACATTTTAGGATATGGTACAAGAATAAGTACATGATTCATGACTTAAAAAAATAAGATTTAGTTAGGATAGTCTTGTGCAAATAACTCATTTCTTTATTTTCGATATGCTCATTTTTATGAACTAGTACACAAATCAAGGAATTGAGGTGTTTCAATATTGTAAATTGGTATGTGAGAATCAATTCACAATTGGTTAGTTTCAAAATTCTTTGCTTTTGATTTCAATATCATGGTTATAGTTACTAGATTTACAATAAGTTTCATGTTCCATGCGGTACGAGAATGGGTATACAATTTATAACTTAAAAAAAAAAAAAGATTTATCTGAGGGTAGTCTTCTTCTGTACAGTAGAATACTGGTATATTATAATAATGAAAAATATCTCATTTATTTATTTATTTTTTATTTTTATCTTTTATTTGCTCATTTTTTTATAAATTGATATGTAAATCAAGGAATTGAGGCGTTCTGGGGATATGCGCGAATCAATTCACGATTTGACAGAACTGGTAACTAAGGTCACAGCTTCCAATGATGTTGTTTAAGAAGAGCAGTAAACACGCATGTTAGACTGACCAACATCTTGAAACACCTTCACTAACATAATTAAGTAACATGCAGCATAAACACATGCTAGTTCATTCTAAACAAAGGTTATATTCCAACAAGAGATATCCTTTTATCTTAAGTTCTTTAATCTTTAATAAGCCTATCAAAATAACTAGTAATATAGCAAAGATAATAAAGGTGAATGATATAAATAAATTATAAAAAGACATATAAAATTGACACTGAATTTTTCCTATTCCTAACATATACAAAACATGTACGAATAAATATAGTAATTCAAATCTTATAAAAATTCTTTATAAGACCCATTGAATCCATTACATGCTTCATAATGTAATCTTGCATAATCTGATATCTTATTTGATATCTTATTGACAAATTTTAGAAACTCATCCGTCAGAAACTTCTGCAGTTCTTGATTTCTATCATTATACAAGTTTTCCTTCTCATTCCCATTTTTCCTTTTCTCTATTACTGCATCACCATCCTTCAACACCAACTGGCTTCTGTTCTCTGCTGCCCCTACACCTACACGTTCATTCTTTTTGAGTTTACAGAGAACAACATTATTAGGGTTTGGTACATGTTGAAGAGAGTACTCTATCATGATCCAGGTGCCATGATGTTCAGATCCTCTCTTTTCAAAACGGTATCGTTTCTTGGAACCCCTAACACGTTCTCCTTTCTGGGTTACACCTAATACAGGTTTAGGGCTGTCTTCTGCTGCCCATGTGCCAAAACCGACTCGACGATCGAAACGTGAGTCACTGCGGCCTTTGATTTTGAGGCTAGTGAACAAGTAAAGCTCATTGTCTTCGGAGAATGCTTTGCAGTTGGAGTCTTCGTAAAGCTCTTGCCATATCTCCCATGGATTCTGGGTTCCGTACAAGTCACATTCTGGTATCACCATGTTATCATCATCTTTTCCAGCAATCTTATTGAATAAATAAAATCCAATTAGTTGGTCTTCCCTTGGCTGGAAAATAACGCGAATCGCATTCTCCCTAGACCCTTCTAATATAAAGGACGACATGGGAAACTCACTTTGCACGCACGCAGCCGCCTTCTCACTTTGCACGCAAGCAGCACATGAAGACTCGAGAATAAGGGTTTTATATTTGCCAATAATAATAATTTTGGTAAACTTCAAAGTCTTTAGGAAAAAAAACTAAAAAAATCTAAAAAACCCTTTATATAATTAGGAAACCCGCCATTACCATTATATATATATAAAATCCTAATCCCACAAAGAAAAAGGATAAAATCTCTGTTATATGTGATGTGTCAAATCTGTTTTCATTGGTATCATACAACATGAGGGCCATATCTAGATAATTTGGGGCCTAAAGCAAAATTAATGAAATTATATTTTAATATTCTCAGCTTTTTAAGTTGTAAAATTATCTACTATAGTTTTATAATTTTTTAACTTTGTTTTTTATTCTTCGTCTTTTCAAAACCAAATTTATAGTTTGCAATTGATATATATCTCCTACAATTACAAAGTACAAACAAATAAAATAATTCAGATAAAAGAAACAAAATAAACAATAAGAATAAATAAAAATAAAATAAAAGCTGCAAAGCCAATATACAGAAGAAAGAAAAAGTGACCATATTATAAAACTTTAGAATTATCGTCAATGACACCAATGTTTTTTAGAAAAACCTTTTTTATCCCTTACAGATTAAGCGCAAATAAAAAATCTTCTAACTTATTAAGTTTTCCAATTAAAATCTCGAGGGAGTAAAAGTGTCTCAAATCAAACCTTCTAACTTATTAGAATTATCGTCCATTAATGATTTTTGCTAATATGGCATGTTATATAGTGATTTGGCCGTTAATGAATGATGTGGCCAATAATGACATGGCCTAATGTAAATGGGAGGGAACACATCAGTTCTAAAATACAAATCCCCACGTGGTTTCACTAAGTTGGGTAGTCATCTTCCATGCCAAAAGGCATCGTCTTGCTAGGGCACAAATGGCAAGTATACCAGGTGGGGCTACTCCAGCACCATTGCACTCAACCAGATTAGAGCCACAATTGCCGGTAGTACATGACCCTAAACCAGATCCGTCGAAGTTACAACCTTTCGACTCCATAATCAGTGGGACCACCCTGTTGCTGCTTGAAATAAATGTGAAGTGTTTTTTTGGGAGCTCCAAA
This sequence comes from Bauhinia variegata, assembly GCA_022379115.2. Lineage (NCBI taxonomy): Eukaryota > Viridiplantae > Streptophyta > Magnoliopsida > Fabales > Fabaceae > Bauhinia > Bauhinia variegata. Next base: position 11,056,252 of record CM039439.1, on the reverse strand, counting down.
CAGGTGCTGTTGAGCCTTGGGTTGCCAGAAAAAGTGAAAATGAGTACAAAGAACTAAGAGTGAGAGTGAAATAGCACCACATGAGGGATCCATGAGGTGTGGTGATAACTAGTTGGATTTCTTCTGTTCTTTCTGTTTAATTCATTCAGGTTTCCTAGCCTATGGGATTTCGAGCCAAAGCATAAGCAGAATGTAGTGTTTTAATGGTTTAGAACTTCTTAGCTCATCAATGGCAAGCTGAGATGGTTTTCCTCTTTGATTTGTGCCCCAGCAAAACGACGTAGTTTTGCCATTAATGGCCAAAGCACTATATAATATGTCACATCAGCAAAAATTGTTAACGAATTGTCATAAAGAGAGATGGAGGGTCCAATTTAAGATACTTTTGTTCCCTAGAAGTTTTAATTAAGAAACTTAATAAGTTAAGAGGCTTTTTGTTATGCTTAATCTGTGGGGGCGGGAGAGGGTGGGTAAAGGGATTTTTCTTTTTTTTTTTCACGTCTTTTGTAGCTATAGCTACTTTCTTCCTGTTCTTGCTAAAAAAATAAGATACATTTGATTTCAAGAATTCAATGCTGTTCTCGCCCATTTGCATTCATGAATAAATGCAGTTGACTGCTTAGTTGCATTGCACTTAATAACTCTCTTTTACAAATTAAAATTACTTTTAAGCTATTTTATCCATTTAAAGTTATCTATCTTTTAAGATTTTAGCACAAGAATTAAGCAAAAGAATAAATAACTATATAAATAATTATCTTACAAATGTATCCTTGCTATAAACTTTAGAACTAGTTAATTTCATTAATGCATTGTTGATTGAAGTTGCTGATAAGAATTAGCACTAATTGATTGTATAAAGGTAATATTGAAAAAAAAAATATTTCTCTCTTAGATATGGAGAGAACACAGATAAATTGAAAAACTTTTTTCTCTCCACAACTATTTGGAATTGAGAGAGTAATTATATATATTTACTCTTCCATTCTTCTGAATTTGGTAATGCCAAATAAATTTAATCTAAACGATCCATAGTCCTTTCAATGTCATACTATACGTGTGTGGAGCAATCAATATACCCTCTTTTGATAAAAATAGATATTTTGTATTTTCCGTTGATTATAATAGGAAGACTTTAGTTTATTTTCTAAATAAAAAATTAGAAGCATTTGTTTACATTTGTTGCAGTAGGAAAAATTGAAAATAAAATATTTAACTGACGTGCCTCAAGATTTTGCTACTACAGAAGTTCTTGCGTATAGGAGAATCACACAAGAAGATCCAAAAACATGTAACATGTTTCTGTACTTGCTGCCTAATCAATGACTCAAAAGGCATTGATATGTATGCTTGAGTTAGCTGGTAACAATAACCTCGTACCAGATATTTTTTGAGATATCTAAGCACTCTAAAAGTAGCTTGCAGGTGTAAAACAATTGGCATATCCAAGAATTTGAACATTAGTGTGATATATATAATTATAATTTCGTAATTTTTTTTTTTTTTTGGCCTTGGAGATTTTTTGGTAATTTGAAGTATACTTTTTTTTCGGTTAAAAAGCCTTTAACTAAAATATCCTGTTATAAACAACTTCAAATTTGTGACAGTTTATCATAAATTGAAGTAAATGCTACAAAATTTATAAACAAAAGAGGAAAAGTCCTCTCTAACAAATCTCTTAATAGTTGTGAAATAATATTTATGTGACCAAATCATACTTTAGGATAAAATTTTATCATGCAACTAACATGCTACTCTAATTATAAATGTTAGTAATAGTTATAGATTATTTGCCACACGTCCAAGTTGGTTAGAATGAATTTATGCAAATTTTTTACTTGTTAAATTTGCTTTTGAGAGATTGGAGTAAATCAAATGAAGTTATTTGCTTTAAATATATTTTCATCGAAAAAAATTTATGCAGCAATTTTACATCTTAAAATGGTAACTCAAGAAAAATTATCTTCTTTTACTGGAGTAAGATAGTCACTAATTGTACATTTTGTCATCAATGAGAATATACATTATATATGATCTTGGTTGAATCATTTATTTTCTTGAAGCTAAGTATGTCAAGGAATCTAAAAATTCATCTATTAAATAACAAAATATCAATTAAATATAAGCATTGAGTCTTCAGAGGCAAACCCAATGGTCATCTAGCTTCCTCTAGGTTGATTACAAGCTTCTTAATCTCCATAGCCATGGAGGCTACCACGAGGGAGACGGAGAAAGTTTAAAACCTAAGAAAAGAGAGAAAAAAAAAAAAAAAAGGTGAAGAATGGGGAGAGAGAGGGATGGATGAGAATAGGGGGAAATTTTGCCTCCAAAATGTCTAAATGGAGGCAAAAGTCAATTTACTAAAATGCCCCTCATTTAACTTTACAAATTTCTAAATTACATTTAGATATGGATAAATTACAATTATGCCACACTTCATAATTTCATAAAATTGTATCATTTTCTAATTAATCTCAAGCATAGAAGTTTATCTAAATAAAAATCTCATGACAAATAAATTAGATTTTAAAGTAAAAAAATTAATATAAAATATAATTAATTTTAATCAGACATTAATAATATAAATATTGGATAATTTATTAACTAAGCACAAGATTAGAATATAAGAGTTTAAAAATAAGTATTAAAAAATGTTTATCAAACAGTTGGACATTCAATTAAAACTTGCCTTGCTTTTAAAGAAATTGTGATTTACTGGTTGAGACAAAGGAGCATGAAGTACGGTGGAAGAACATTTAGAATATGAGGAATCTATGGCTGCTGCAAGCATAATTGGAAGAAGTTAATTCAGGGAGAAAAGCTAGATTCACCACTCCTTGGGAGATGGACAATAGGCCAAATGAGAGATAGGACTGTCACAGAATTTGGATTACTTTGAGGCATGTTTATTTTTGTTGTTAGTTTTTATTTACTTGTGCACTTTTTTCAATGGTCATTGGAGAAGTAACTTTTATAAAGATAACTTTCAGTTTCATTTATTTCTCATGTTAAAGTTGCATCTTTATTTCATTTGTACTTTATGATTATTGACCTCCACTCAATTTCTTTGAATTTCTTTTCAAGAGTTTTGATAGCACCAATTTTTTTTTTTTCCTCAAGTCAGAAGTTTCTATTTATCTAATTATAGATTCTCATTTTGACATGGAAAAGAATTGATATGATTCTAAAGAGAATATCGAAGCCTCTGGTCACTTTGTGATTGTATCTCACAAGCCCAGTAATAAGAATGTTTTGATCATAAGTATGGGGAATGATTTAAACGAGCAAGAGTGGAGCGTTGTTGATGATTAGTAAAAAAAAACAAAGACGGAAAGTAGAGCAGAACGAAAGAAAAAGGAAAACGCAAAAAATAATAAAAAGTTAGAAGAAAAAGAAGTTGAATGATTACACTCTCATACTGCAGTCAATTTTTCACAAGTTAGAAAGGAAATGAGAATATAAATAAGAATGATACACATAATTGATGTGAAACAAAATGATAATTGATTTTAAAGACAATAATAATATTTTTATTAAAAATAAAACAGCGTATATTTAAAAAAGGTGGTTTGTAAAAGTTAAAGCGTCGTTAATTCTCAGCTCTCAAGGTTGTAGAAAACCAATGTGTAAATGCTCATTTCATAGAATAGAGTTTGAAATGAAATAATCATTTTTTGAGCCGAAGTTATTTCCTTCAAGTATTTCTTAAGCACAAGAGCCTCTCTGCGTTCATAGTTAAGAATCAAACAGATCTTGGATTTTTATTTATATTTAATACTAAAATATATTTTATTCTATCATCCTTCCTGTATTTCAAAAATTTCTCCGTCACTCTTTTTAATCGCACACTTGACCTCTCAGTTTAAAACATTGACTACAATTCCTTTCCCTTTAATATCTATTTCTTTTTTTCGTTGTTCCAGATTCGTATTTAAATGAGACTGCTAAACCTAATTTGGGAAAGTTGTTTTGATCAGATTCAATTACTTGAGGCTTTGCATGAAAACTAAACTTGCAGTTAGGAATTATTTTTTGTTGAATCCTGTTGCATATAGCTTCTGCCGCTGCTGGTTATAATTTGCTTCAACTGTGCAAATACCCAGCCTCAACATTTTTTGGAGGAAACTTCAAAGTGTCTTACATAAACTTCACCTGGGTTTGTTTCTTCTTGGATCAGGTACGTAATTTTTTCATCACCTTCAAGTTTTCTGCATCTATATATGTCTTTCAAAAATCTGCATACTTGTTTACACTAAAAGCCAGAAGAATCTAATCAAATTGTCCATTAGAAATAATATTTTCTCCCTTCAAAATATCTAATAATAATCCAATTAAATTAAAGGATTCTCAGAAAGATAATGGATTTTGATGTTAAAAACTGAGAGTATTAAGAAGGGTGGTATGTAGATGGAAGAGACAAAAACAGCAAATGGTCAAAGACTGCGACGAATGGATTCCAATGGATCTGATTTCAAACACTGCCTGGGGAATCGTTGTTGCTGTTCAAATGCGTGTCCAAGCCATGGAACTTTGAGATTTCTAATCTCAACTTTACCAGTACCTCCGAAGAACTTCTTCTTTCAATAAACAGGTCCATGTATGTCATGGACTATGAAGTTTTATGGGAAAGGTAAGGAAGCTAGACCTACCCTCCAAATCCAGAAAAAAACTTACAAGGTTTTGGGTTCATGTAATGGTTGTTAATGGATGATGAGTCCCTTGTCTGGAATCCTTTCACTTGAGCAAAAGAAATTTCCTTCATCATTTTTTACTTTTGATTTGTTGGATTGCGCAGACATGGGTTCATTCGATAATGTTTGGATTTGGATATGATCATTCTAGGGATGACTATAAGATTGTTTGGTCTCAAAACATACATATTTCGGATCCAATGGTATCTACTTTTCACTAAGAAAAGGTTCCTGGAAAAACCTAAGTTCCCCCGACTATTCTAGACTTTTTATCCGAGACTCTCGTGAAACTTTGATAACAATAAACTTTACTTGATAGCAAATTATTGCACACTTGGTATGGCTACCCAAGGGCTAAGTTGTACACCCCGCCACAGTGAAAATTGTCCTGGAAGACATCAAATTGTCTTTGGAATTGATTTAGTAGATGAAAGCCACGTGATTGTTTGTTAACCTCCAATTTCAGGTTTTGATCATACAAATCACCTCATGGATTTTAAGGGAAGTCTTTGTTTTATCACGAACCAACTTGGGAGAAAAATTGACATGTGGGTGTAAAATGAAAACAACGTAAATTTAGGTTGGATGAAGTTAATGTCCATTGAACATCCAGAGAATTTGTGTAGATTTGGGTTATTGGAACCAATATATTTCACAAGCAATGGGGATGAGCTAATGAATATTAGAAAAAATTTCTCACAAAAAGATGTTGTATATCATTGCCTTCTCAAAAGGATAAAGATGTTCTATGTGTGCAATTCAACAGAAAACAGTTTTCGAAGAATCGAGGTTCATGGAATCAACTATTAGAGTCAAGAGATCAAATATAATAAAAGTATGATTTTCCTACAAAGGCTACTAAGAGGTGATATAGGTGTGGAAAATTTATTTTTCTTTTATTTTCTTGAAATTTTATTTCTAGTCTTTCTTATTTTATTACTAAATTATTTCATATGCATATTTGTCTTAGCCGGAATTGAGCAACTATTCAAAACAAGATGGATATTTCTTCCAAAACAATAACAGAAGGCTTGCCGCAACTTGTGCGAGGTGCGTAGACATCTAAAGATGTTAAATGGTTCTTTGTGTTTTTATTGCTTTATTGGAATAGTTTAATTAAATTTTCTTTGTAATGGGGTACACAAAATGTTTGACCACATTTGTTCTTGTTAAACTGATTGATAATAATTTGTTTTATTTTGTGGTGACTAATTATCTGTTTAGTTTCTTATAATTGTGTTTGAGTCATTGTTCTGATACCAATCTCTCCAATTCTTTAATGTTTATATGCTCAAAATATGTTATTGTTGTATGAAAATCATCTCATATATTTTCAGAAGCTTGTTGTAAAATCTTTGGAAGTCACCGTAATATTATTTTTGCAATAACGGAAATAGTTAATTGTTGGACAATATCACGGTCTAATCAATGGTAAGTTATTGAGGACATGTGCATTGGAGTAAAACTGTAAAAGTCTCATAATTGTCCTCTGGGCTTTTACGTTGTTTATTAATGTTAACCTAGAATTAGAGATAAATTACAAAAAGATAAATAAATTTCTAGTACTCTAATAATCAACTTGCACACATAATAAATTTAACTCCTCTCAAACTACTGTAGAATGATTTTTAGAAGGAAAAAAATTTAACAGTTACTATTTCGCATAAATCAGTTCTAGGTTCAGATCTTCTTGAGATGCTTTGAAAATATAATTCGTAATTCTTTTTCCAGGAACAATTATCAGGTACACTCATTTGTTTTGATAAATAATTCTTATTTGTTGAGGGGAAAAATTTTCTTCTCATACACCACAATTGCTCTCTCCTCATAAATTTTTACTATTTTGCATAAAAGAGTTCTATGTTCAAATATTTTTTAGATGTTCTGAAAATATAAATGCTTAATTCTTTTTCCGTAATCAATTATTCAGCTATACTAATTTGTTTTGATAAATAATACTTTATCTACTAAGGGAAAAAAATTCTTTGTTCTCATATACCTTAAAAAAATGCTATCTCCTCGTAAATTTTAAATTGATTAAAGAAATCATTCTTATGAATTTTTCATTTACTACAAATTTGATTTTCCCAAATAAAATTTCACAGCATTTTATAAATTGATAGTACAATTGAGTAACCTGGTTTATTGCAAAGTATCCCATGGATTCTGGTAAACTTTTATGTGACCTCTTACTCTATCGTGGGTTTGACTCTATCAAGTGGAAAGAGCTATTTTGGCTTGCCAACTAAAATGTGAACTTGCCAACTTACATATGTATGAGACTATGAGTATAATATGAAAGCTGAAAAGGTTTGGAATGAATCCTGAAAGCTGGTTCTGTTTGAAATGGCTGCATTAGAGAATTAGATAGTGGTACTCTATAGTAACTTCCTTCTGAAGGCACTATGCCCAAAATATACCATATTGCAGGGTACATGATGTAGCTCTTCTTTGAGAAAGTGCTGTAATAGGTGAAGATGTGATCTTTTCATAGTGCTAATGGAAAGAAGCGCTGTAATAAAATGAAATGCACTCATGCTACATTTCACAGTCACTCTTTAAAGGAGAACCGTGAAGCATCCTTGGAATCAATTTAGCAAAAACATATAATGTCAAAAATCTTATAGTTGAATTTGATTCCTTGCTCGCTATCCAAGCGCTGAAAAACAATGTTGATGAATCTTACCCTCAAAGTACTCTTATTGTCCTTTGCAGGTTAGGTATACAATAGTTCATGCATGTTAGGATCCAACATATCTTCAAAGAAGGAAACTAAGTGACAAATGCGCTTTCAAAGAAATGTCTTCTTATGAATTGAGATGTAATTTATTTTAGTATTTTGTTAGACTTTGTTAATCTTTTATCTTTTGTAGATTTTAAGAGAGCTCAATTTTTCAGACTGTTTAATGCATTCCACTTTTAACCATAAAAAAAAAAAACAAAAGCTCCCCCATCTTGTTTGAACCCTAGCCACACTTCAAAACCTCCTAATTCTGGAGTCGCTGGACTGAGAGAAGAAAACCGTCCATCGATCAACTGAGCAAAAACAAATTGCCCAAGTTTGGTAGCTCTCACTCACTCCCTTCACCCTTTCTCTCAAACACAAAGTCCCTAGCCTTCAACAACATCATCTTTGTCTGATAAAGTCCTTCTAGATTAGAAGCAAATAAGTTGTACCCAAATATGAAGAATCAGACTAATTGATCTGCTTCGGTCTCATCTTAATGGCCTTCGAGTCATCCTTGCCTTCGATTGGGGTTAGTTGATTCTTATAAATAGATCTGTGTAGATATCCTGTAATGCCCATTTTGCAGAGGTGATTCAGATTTGTTGTTGTAAGTATATTAATTATTAATTATTTGGACTATTGTCTGGGCTATTTCTATTTCCTGGTTTTATGGGTTCGCCAGGTTCTTCTCTCCGTTCTTATTTCACCATTCCTGAATAGGGCATCCCGTAGCCAAGAACTCAAAACCCTACCCTGGTAAATTTTCTAAGGGTGCGTTGTCATGACTGATGCCTTGTTTACAGGGGATTCTTTTAGAACACCTTAAATATATTTTCCTACACCCAAAATAACCTTTCCCTAAAAAATTCTCAGACCCTCTTCTTCACAAACTCTTCTCTTGTAGGATTTTTTCACATGCCTCTTCTTCTCCAAAGACGTCAATTTTTTCACATATCAACGTAGCTCACCGCACTTTCCTTTTCTAGTAGCACACACTAAAACTTATGATTTCTCACACCTAGCTTAAGTAGCACATACTACGTGGCTCACCACACAAGTGGATTAACTTCAGTTTGTGTTGTTTAGAATCATCAAGTTTAGGTGATTTTGTTAAAACCATGAAGTTTCCAATATTTCAAGGCGTGCGATATTGGTGCAAACATTGGAAATAACAATAACAATAATAACAACAACCACAACAACAACAACAACAATAATAATAATAATAATAATAATAATAATAATAATAATAATAATAACAACAACAACAATAATAATAATAATAATAAGAGCACAAAACATCTATTGTGAGTTATAAGATGTGTGATTATTTTTTTGCTTGCGAATATCAAAATTTGTAATTTCAAGTTAAATATTCTTAGCACAAAATTGCTTTTACGTAACATATTTTGAAGATCTGTAATAATAAACCAATCTTATATATTGTAATTCCAAGTTAAATATTCTTTTATGTTCACTTGTGATTGATGAAATATTTTTATAAATGACAGCTATCATTATATATTAAAAAGCTACGTTCAAAAGTATATAAGTTATTTATTTATGACTATCGAATTTTAAAATTCATAATGAAATTTAAATATAATTATAGATGTTTATTATTTATCAAAATCCGTCATAAAACATCTAAGAGTTTAAAATAGTAAAAAACACTCCACCCAAACTAAAACAGTAACAAATTCATAGTCAAAACATCAAATAACCATGAAAGTGTGAAAGAGAGTGATTCTTGGTGGTGTTAGAGAGGGAGTTTTCAAACTTAGATAAAATGGGGTGTGTGAAATGATTAAAAGGGATAAGATTATTTTTAAAATTTTAATTTTTTAAAGTGTTGGAAAAGTTAGGTGAGGAGTTATAAGAGTCCCCCCTTACTTATTGGATTGTCATCCTTGATCATTCTAACGTCATAGGTCCTGCCATATTTTGGATTGTGAGTTATTAGTGATCTTTGTGGCTGACATTATGCATTACATTATCCTGTTGGCTGTGGGAGCATGATGTAGTGTCGACATCACGCTAACCCTTGATTAGTCTTATGGATTTGGTCTTATAATAATTTCTCGGAAAATATCAAATTTGATTATCTCTAAGTATGAAATTCTTATTAAGTTATTTATATTTATTTTATTTTTTTTAGTAAACTCTACAATATTATATCATTTTTTATTACATTATAAAATTCTCACAATTATTCACGCCAACAATGCAATTATAAAGTCTTTTAAATAAACCTCATATATTTCTCATTTTTATGATTTATGTAATTCACATAATCAATTATGTAATTCACTTTTTTAAGTTTTTAACATAAGAACTAAGGTTGAGCTATGAGAAACAAAATTTAACCATACATTTTCTTTGAGAAAAGTTCCAATTCCTCTCGTTTCAATATTATAATAATATTACTAAATGCATAGATCAATTGATACGAGATTATTTTAGCTTAATTAAAAATTTTAGATTTGAACTTTGAGAATGCAATTACATTAAAATTTAATAAAGTAAAGTTTGTTGCTTTAGTTATCTTACTTAACTCAAACAGAATTGGTTGAGTTGAAAACATTAATAATAGATTTGTATCTCATAAATATTAATGATCAATACTAAAAAAAAAAAAATTTATGATAATTAAATTCCTGTAGTATTTAACCCCGCCATTCATATTTATGGAATGACTCAACAATGTGCCTACTATTGTGTGGTATACACAGGATAATCAAACACACATGTTTTCCCCTTTGTTTGTCTTGCTGTTCTGCTATCCCCATTCTGGAATGTCGGAGACTTGGAAATACAGAAACACCAAACAGGGCACAAAATAGAGACGCAGAAGGAGGAAGAATTATGCAGAATCTCATTCGCTAATCCTATTACGGAGATTTAATCCAATTATATAAGGAAATTGCAACCCTACAAAGCAGCCACAAACTCCCTTGTTGGTGCCCTACATTTTTCCTTTTCCATAAGTGTATGGTTTTGAGAAAAAAAAAAAAAAAAAAAAGGCCCACTGATATACAAGGCCACAACTTACGGGCCAATTCTTTTAGCACGTCCTATTTTTTCTAATCACACATCCCATATAATTCTGGAACTACTCTCGGAGTGTAAATTACATTTCAAACGTTAAAAGTTCCGGAATGTACAATGATGTGCAATTGAAAATTTTAGAGTGTGTAAAAAGAACTATAATTTACACTAATAACATCACAATTTTGAGAGAATTGCACATAGGACAATATACAAGTAACAGTACAAACATTAAAAAAAGAAGACAGGCAATCATAGAAGCAAGCCAAGACTTAAGAAAGAATTCCCACTCCATGTAGCGGTAGATTATTACTCTTCATAAAAGATGAATGAATGTCATACCAGAGAGCATCTGCGGAGACCTGAAACAACGCAGAAATGAAGGAAAAAGAAAAAGTTTCAGCCTTTGACTCTTCCCAAGGCATTTCTTCTTGCTAAGAATATTCAGTTGCACTGAACTGATTACAATTGAAATGAAATCTATAATTAGAGGAATTTCTTACATTGAACTTGAAGGGGTAGTCGGTCCTCTAAAGTCATGAGTGTAAAGAGAATCCCCCAGCATAGTCTTCAATCCGAGTACCAGATAATTTCCTTAATTTCTCTGGGACAGACCTCAACATGTTGCATGCTTCTATTGTAAAATGGTGAATGTTTGGCATGGCAGCTTCCTCTACCCTCCATTCTTCTAAGTACAGCAATCCACTAAGGGCTAAAAGTTCAAGCTTAGGGAATCCTCTATTGGAACAATCCATTGCCTTCACTATGACAGAATTAGTAAGAAGGTAGAGGATTCTTAAATTCTCCAGCCTTTCCAGAGTTTTCATGGGGTCTTCCCTTAAAAATGTTTGCTCCAATCTTAACTTGGTCAGAGATGAAGAGAATTGCCTGGGTTCTGGTAACTTCTCTACTCCACCCCAAAAATGCAAACTGTGAACTCGAGGACAAATAGAGGCCAATGGTGTTACCTCCACTCTTTCTGTGTCATCTACACTAGCAATAAGCGTCAAAGATCGAAGACAGTTCAATATGGTGGAACTAGGAGCCTTGGAGATCTCTGCAAACTCTATGGAAGGGCCTGTATTGTTTTTATAGTCCACCTTTAATTTTGTGTCAGTACTAGTTCAAAGCATAGGCTGAAATTTTTTTCCTGCTGAAGCTTCATTATTTATCATTTGCCATGGATCATATTTTCTTCTTACTTCTGCTTGCTAAATGCACGAATGCTTGAGATCTACTATGCGTTATCCGTGTTTATCTGTCCAATTTATATTCTTGTCCAGTCAAAAATATTTAATGTAAGTTGTGGTCACAGCAGATGTAACAACAAATTATGGTACAGGGAAAAGATCCCTTTGGTTGATGTACCAACCAGCAACAAAGAGGGATTATTGATAGGGGAAGTCACCAAAACCAGCAACAAATTGTCTTATGCAAATAATATTTTCCTCCATCAAAATATCTAATGATAATCAGATAAAATTATTCTCTAAAAGATAATGGCTTTTGATGTTTCAATGTGAGAGGATAAACCTATCAAGAATGGTGCTATATATAATGTGTCTTACCCTTTTCAATGTAGGGTTTATAGCCTTCTAACAGAGAACCAGAAACCACTTAGACATTGCTAGAAGGAAAAGATCACAAGAGGGATCGATGGAGAAATGTAGAAGTAAGAAACAAAAACAGCAAACAAATTCTGAAATAGTCAAAGACTGCTACGAATGGATTCCAATGGATCTGATTTCAAATATATTGCCAAATCTTCTTGGGGAATTGTTATTGCGGTTCAAATGCATCTCCAAGCCATGGAACATTGTGATTTCTAATCTCAGATTTACCAATACCTTTGAAGAACTTCTTTTAACCAACAGGTCCATGTATGTTATGGACTATAAAGTTTCATCGGTAAAGGTCAAGAAGCTAGACCTACCCTTCAAATCCAGAAAACCTTTTAGGCTCTTGGGCTTCTACAATGGCTTTGTTATGGTTGTTAATCGATGATGAGTCCCTTGTCTTGAATCCGTTCACTGGACAGCAAAAGAAACTTCCCTTGTTTTTTTTCGCTTTTGATTTGTTCGATTGTGCAAACATGGGCTATCTTCGATACTATTTGGATTTGGATATTATAGTAGGGATGACTATAAAATTATTTAGTCTGAAAGGATACATATTTAAGATCTAATAATATTTATATTATTATTCTAAGGATATAAATTCATGAAATTATGAAATGTGATATAGTTATAAATTAATTATTTTTAAGGATAAAATTGACTTTTGATAACGTTTAACGAAGGGCAATATTGTAAATGGAGACAAAATAGACATTTCCCCACTTTTAGTCTCATTTTCAGCTTTTCCCACTGCTCCTCGTACCCGAAATTCCCCTCTCTCTTTCTAGTTCTTAGGTTTTCACCTCCGTCTCTTTAGATTCTCCATGAATATGGAGGCCTAACTTCATTGTAATCAACCTAGAGTGCTTAAAAACTATCAAATGACCCTTAAAACTAGATTATTATATTCTTTTGATATTTTAGTTCAATGAATATATGCATTTACTATTAAATTTTGCAGCTGCTGTCCCACTCTATTTCTCTATGATTTTTTTCATATTCTTGATGAACTATTCTTGTTTTAAGGTAGGTTTAATGTTGTCGTAATTATGAATGGGTTATTCCTTAATTATTGCTTAGATTTAGAGTGGCTAGAGTTGTGGATTGTTGAATATTTATGAGATTGAGTGGGTTTTAGAATTTAAGCTTATTACATGCTTATTTTACTCATGGATTATTTTTTAGAATAGTTTTAATTCCTTTACTCATATGTTAGAAAACTTAGAGTTTGCTCATGAGCTAGTAGGTAAATTTTGGCTTAATCTCTACTTATTGAACTAAAATACAATCTTAAGTTGAGGATAAAATCACTGGTGGTTACAAAGTTCTTAGGTTGGTTACGTTTTATCACTTGTTTGTTTTGGTTTTTATTTGTTATTGTGTTTACTTTTCAATTTAATTGTATTTAGTTACTTGTCAAAATCTCCCAATTTTAACCTAATTTAAATTAAATTTGAATTTGTAATTTGGTTACACTTATAGTTATGACATTATAAACATGCGCATTACAAGGTATTCCCTTGACTTTGTTCAAATGCTCGCTAAATAAAAATAATACATAATATATAATTACATAAAAATGTTTTACTAAACCAAATACAAAAGAAGCTTCTTTATAGGCAAGATATTTGAATTGAAAAAAAGATAAACCATAATCAAAATAATGATAAGAAAGTACATAATTATCTATAATGAAATTTAAGATAAATCCTAACTTATAATTATTCAAACAAATAAGTCTTAGTTTAAGATAAATCCTAATTTAAAAGCCTTATCCTAATTCAATAAAACCCCAGGATATCTATTTTACGTCAGATTGATATCTCTCACACAACATACTGTGTCCATTGATTCGGTCTATCACATATGATCGTGAATTCCTTATGTGTTGATAACATGCTATAAATTAAACTAATAGATCTTACAATTTCTTTCAACTGGTATCAAAGCATTTAGTTTTAGTTTGATTTATGGTTGCGAACATGTATTTAAAATTCTCCAATTAATGGAATTGTCATATTTTATTGGGGTACATTGTCATGACTGATGCCTTAGTTACAGGGGATTCTTTTAAAACACCTTAAATATATTTTCCTACACCCAAAAATTGAAATCCCAAAATAACCTTTCCCTAAAAAATTCTCAAGCCCTCTTCTTCACAAACTCTCCTCCTGCAGGATTTTTTCACACGCCTCTTCTTCTCCAAAGACGTCGTCATATCAACGTGGCTCACCACACTTACCTTTTCTAGTAGCACACATTAGAACTTATGATTTCTTACACCCAGCTTAAGTTGCACATACTACGTGGCTTAACACACAAGTGGATTAACTTTACTTTGGATTAACTTTACTTTGTGTTGTTTGGAATCATCAAGTTTAGGTGATTTTTGTTAAAACCATGGAGTTTCCAATATTTCAAAGCGTGCGATATTGGTGCAAACATTGGAAATAACAATAATAATAATAGAAAGAGCAGAAAACATCTATTATGAGTTATAGAGTGTGTGATTTTTTTTTTTTTTTGATTGTGGAATATCAAAATTTGTAATCATGGATCATAATAGCTATCAAAGTTCATAATTTGTAATAGTTTTATGTTGATCTAAGGATTATAATCATAGATTTACTAAATTCACAGCACAAAATTGGTTTTATGTTACATATTTTGAAGATCCACAATAATAAACCAATCTTATATATTGTAATTTCAAGTTAAGTACTCTTCTATGTTCACTTTTAGCTGATGAAATATTCTTAGAAATGATAACAATCATTATATATTAAAGAACTACATTCAAAGTATATAAGTTATTCATTTATAATTACCGAATTTCAAAATCCATAAGAAAGCTTAAATATAATTACAGATTTTTATTATTTATCAAAATCCGTAACACAAAACATCTAAGAGTCCAAAATAGTAGAAAACACTCCACTCAAACTAAAACAGCAACAAATTTTTACTCAAAATATCAAATAACTATGAAAGTGTGAGAGGGAGTGATTCTTGGTGGTGTTAGAGAGGAAGTTTCAAACTTGGTGTGTGAAATGCTTAGAAGGGATAAGGTTAATTTGAAAATTTTAATTTTTTGAGGTGCTGGAAAAGTTATGAGGTGTTATAAAAGAGTCCCTCCTTACTTATTGGATTGTCATCCTTGATCATTCTAATGTCATAGGTCCTGCCATATTTTGGATTGTGAGTTATTAGTGATCTTTGTGGCTGACATTATGCATTACATTATTCTGTTGGCTGTGGGAGCTTACCCTTGATTAGTCTTATGGATTTTGGTCTGATAATAATTTCTCAGCATACGTAATTTGTTTGCATTCTTAGATATCAAATTTGGCTATTTATAATCATACAATTCTTATTAAGTTATTTATATTTATTTTAGTTTATTTTAGTAAATTTTATAATATTATATTTTTTTGCTACTTTATAAAATTTTCACAATTATTAACACCAACAATATAACTATAAAGGCCTTTTTTTTTTTTTTTTTTAATAATAAACTTCATATATTTCTCATTTTTATAATTTTTACAATTCACGTCACTAATTATGCAACTACTTTTTTAAGGTCCTAACGTAGGAATTAGTGTTGACATAGAGCTTTGAAAAGTACACTCATAATTGCTACTCATTAAAGATAGCCTATAATCTCAACTCATTCTATCGTGAGCAAGGAAGAATTGGCCGATAAAATAAAAATGAAAAGGGGAGATTATTGCTTGCTCCGTAAGAGTGGAAATGACCTTTTCGTTATTTTGATGCTCTCAGATATGGGTATTAACATGTTTTCACCCATCATAATAATAATAAAAAGATTTCTCGTCATTAATTAATCAATTAATTAATTGCTGAATTAATCTTTGACAAATTAATATGAATAAAACATTTAATCATTATGCTACTAGGACGGAATTTAATCCTCAAAACTTGAGCTTGGTAGCTGGAAACAAAATTCAACCAGAGAAAAGTACCAATTCTTCTAGTTTCACTATTATGATAATATCACTAAGTACGTAAATTAATTAATACATAATTATTAGAATGCAATTGTATTTAAACTTGATAGAAATTTTTTTATCATTTTTGTAATCTTATCTAACTTAGAGCTAAATTGGTTGTGATTTAAGAGCTCTAATAATAACTTCATACCCTATAAATGTTAGTGATTAATACTAAAAAATAAAAAAAAAAAGATATTATGAGAATCAAATTCCTGTATTATCTAACCCCACCAATCATATTTATGGAATGATTTAACAATATGCTTACCATTATGTGGTATACACATGATAATCAAGCACACGTTTTCCCCTTCGTTTGCCTTCCAGTTCTGCTATCCCCATTCTGGAATGTCGGAGACTAGGAAATACAGAAACACCAAACAGGGCACAAAATAGAGACGCAGAAGGAGGAAGAATTATGCAGAACCTCATTCGCTAATCCTATTACGGAGCTTCAATCCAATTATATAAGGAAATTGCAACCCTACAAAGCAGCCACAAACTCCCTTGTGGTGCTCTACATTTTTCCTTTTCCATAAATGTATGGTTTTGAGAACAAAAAAAAAAAAAAGGGCCCACTGATATACAAGGCCATGGCAGACAGGCCAATTCTTTTAGCACATCCCATTTTTCCTAATCACACATCCTATATATTCCGGAACTATTTTAGAGTGTAAATTACATTCCAAACCTAAAGTTCTGGAATGTACAATGATGTGCAATTGAAAATTTTGGAATGTGTGAAAAGAACTCCAATTTACACTAATAACATCACAATTTTGAGAGAATTGCACATAGGACAATATACAAGTAACAGTACAAACATAAAAAAAGAAGACAAGCAAACATAGAAGCAAGCCAAGACTTAAGAAAGAATTCCCACTCCATGTAGCAGATTATTACTCTTCATAAAAGATGAATGAATATCATACCAGAGAGCATCTGTGGAGACCTGAAACAATGTAGAAATGAAGGAAAAAGAAAAAGTTTCAGCCTTTGACTCTTCCCAAGGCATTTCTTCTTGCTAAGAATATTCACTTGCACTCAACTGATTACAATTGAAATGAAATCTATAATTAGAGGGAATTTCTTACATTGAACTTGAAAGGGTAGTCGGTCCTCTAAAGTCATCAGTGTAAAGAGAATTCCCCAGCATAGTCTTCAATCCGGGTACCAGATATTTTCCTTAACTTCTCTGGGACAGACCTCAACATGTTGCATGCTTCTATTGTAAAATGGTGAATGTTTGGCATGGCAGCTTCCTCTACCCTCCATTCTTCTAAGTACAGCAATCCACTAAGGGCTAGCAGTTCAAGCTTAGGGAATCCTCTATTGGAACAAACCATTGCCTTCACTATGACAGAATTAGTAAGAAGGTAGAGGATTCTTAAATTCTCCAGCCTTTCCAGAGTTTTCATGGGGTCTTCCCGTAAAAATGTTTGCTCCAATCTTAACTTGGTCAGAGATGAAGAGAATTGCCTGGGTTCTGGTAACTTCTCTACTCCACCCCATAAGTGCAAACTGTGAACTCGAGGACAAATAGAGGCCAATGGTATTACCTCCACTCTTTCTGTGTCATCTACACTAGCAATAAGCGTCAAAGATCGAAGACAGTTTAATATGGTGGAACTAGAAGCCTTGAAGATCTCTGCAAACTCTATGGAAGGGCCTGTCCCTTGGATGACCAATTTTTTAAGATTGGTCAACTTAAGAATGTCTTCCAAATGACAATCCCAGCCAGAAATATTCACAAGAGTTTGTAGTTTCAGAAGACTATCCAATTTCCACTTACCTTCAATGCAGTAACTCTCGGGGAGGTACAGATGTCTCAATTGCTCCATCTTCAAGATAACGTTTGGCATTTTTACCATCAGTGATGCAGTCCTTAAATCAAGAGTCTGCAAGCACAACACATTGCCGATTGATGATGGTAACTCACGTAGGTGACAATGCCTTACACTTAGGTATCGTAGGTGAATGAGATTTCCAATTTCTTTTGGAAGCACACCACCGTGGAAATAAAAATTTTCTAGATACAAGATTCTCGGCAATTTGCAGGTTTCGAATGTAAACTTCAACAATGGTGGAAAAATTGCTGACAGAAGTCCTTCTGGACAGAAATACAGCAATGATCTCAAGTATGAATATCTCTTACTTTCTTTTGCTGCATATATGGAATCCTGATCAAAATATAAGGCAACTCGGCAAATTCTTGCACTTGTTGCTTCAAGGGGGGATGAAGATGATGCTTCACTGGATGTGGACTCATTCAATCGGCCAAGATTGATAACTTTCAGAACATTTTCCTCTTGTACTTTTGTTATGCAGAAGTCTCGCAATACGTCATGGAGGCGACATGTTTTGATTTTTCCTGTTAATCCCCAAGTCCCAACTTGAAGAATGCACCTATGTACTAATTCTTCCAAATATCTTTCTGCCACTTGCTCTTTTGTTTCTTGTCCGTGCCCATGTGACTGAGATGATATGAAACCCTCTGCCACCCACATTTGGATCAATTTTCTGGTGGGAATCTCAAAGTCTTCAGGAAAATGTCCTAAGTGCAAGAAGCAAGACTTCAAACGGTATGGAAGATCGTCATAACTTAAAGCCAACACCTTTTCCACTCCTAAGCGCTCTTCTTCGTTTCCTTCACCTCTTCTTAAGTAAGTTTTAACATTAGCATGTACTCTGTCCCAGTCATCTATGGTATGCTTTGTTTTCAGCAAACCACCAAGCACAGTGATAGCTAAGGGCAAACCACCAGAGTGTTTAAGCATTTTCCTTCCTAATTCTTTCATGCTATCAGTGACTTCAAATTCTGAAAAAAATGGAATCCATTGCCAAAATCAAGATGAAATGAATTAAGGAAATGCAACGTTTTGCATTTACTCTAAACTCGCAATAGAATCTATTATCAACATCCTTAAATCATGATTTTTAAAATCATATTGTACATATCTAAATATCCATATTCAAAGTAATTAGACATGGTATCATCCACAAAACTGTTACTTGAATGGAGAACAGAAGATGATTTAGAGTGTTTACCTGAATAATCCCAATCAACAATGGCTATTTTCTCAAATAGAATCCAACTATCATCCTCTTCAAGACACCGGCATCTGTGCAGGAAGCCATTTTTATCGGCCCGTTGAAGAATATCTTCGTTGCGGGTAGTAATAATTATTTTGCCATCAGTCTCCCCAATTGGGAAAGCAGGACTTAAATCATCCCAGTCTGAGATCTTCCAAATATCATCAAGAATTACCAGACATCTATTTCCTTTCATGAAGTTATACAACTTTTTGGCTACTTCATCCTCTTTCATTCTGCCAATTTCCTCTGTTTCTTCTTTGTTGGGGGAAGTCAATTTGCGTAAAACATCTTTCCAAACTTCTCCAGTTCGGAACTGTTGAGAAACGTGCACCCAAGCAGAAGCTTTGAAGTGGTCCCTAATCTCGTGATGATGGTAAATTTTCTTGGCAAGTGTGGTCTTCCCAATGCCAGGCATGCCACATATAGAAATAACATTAACTCTTTGTTTCTGAATTGGAGCCCCTTTTCTAAGAAATTCCATTAGAGAATTTATACTTTTCTCTAACCCAACAACATTGCGGTCAAGAATGTGTGTAAAAACCCGATTCAGTCGTCTAGAGCTTTTCAAGCCACCATCATCCAATTCCATCTTTCCAAACTTCTCCAGTTCGGAACTGTTGAGAAACGTGCACCCAAGCAGAAGCTTTGAAGTGGTCCCTAATCTCGTGATGATGGTAAATTTTCTTGGCAAGTGTGGTCTTCCCAATGCCAGGCATGCCACATATAGAAATAACATTAACTCTTTGTTTCTGAATTGGAGCCCCTTTTCTAAGAAATTCCATTAGAGAATTTATACTTTTCTCTAACCCAACAACATTGCGGTCAAGAATGTGTGTAAAAACCCGATTCAGTCGTCTAGAGCTTTTCAAGCCACCATCATCCAATTCCATCCTCGGTATTTCCGCAATTGTACTGGCTTGAAAGCCATTTTTTAACTCAGAGATCCTGGAAATAATATTGTCGATCTTGGACCCAACCTTATGGGTTATTGTTAATTCACCCACCATGCGAACTGATCTGCTAAGGATCTATTTAGCACTTGATCCTTTCCGGGAAGCAACTTCCAGAGCATAGACATCAATGGTGTCTTCGGCATCAAAGGCAATATCTCTAATTTCAGCAATCACTTTACGTAAGCTGTTAGTTTTGTGCTGTTTAGCATCTGCATCTTGTAAGAGACATTGTATCAGCTTTAGCTCTCGTTGGAGATGCTTGACTTTTGCATTAACACTGTAGAGGAATTTTGCTTCTTCTATCAGCAAATCACCTAGCCTTTCTATGGCATACGACAAAATAGCATCTACCATTTTTTCTCCCCAACGTTCAATAAAAAGTGAAGCTACTGCTGAAGGCTTGTGAATGGATTGTTTGTCACTGCTGTTCTTTCATTTCTTCCTGGTTTAGTTATTGAAACAATTTCTAATGCACTTGAATTTGGAGCTGACCGACACATAACATCTAACACAGGTGAACTTGGACATCCTCAGTTCCAGCAGTGATCAGCATGTGAGATGTTTCCAACCTGGAATTGGCAGTCTTTTAAACCTGTCCTAGCATTTTGAAATTCATAACAACCTACAAAAAATAATAATAAAAGAGAAACACAATGAAGAAGAACGCAAACACTTTTACTGCAAGTCAAGAATTTAAGAATGAAAGGAAACAATCATGAGGAACTGTCACCTGGGTGGTATTTGTATCCAAAAAATTATATCATTATTATACAATCCATTCATGAGTATACCAGTGTCAACAGGATACAAATAACTAAGGATATAGAGCACTTGGGCCCAAGTTCAGGTTGATTGACAACAAATAGCTACCGAAGCATCCCATGCTGCAGATAATATGCTTCTTCCCTTTGTCAAATCAATGTGATTTAAATTCCAAAATGATTGGATTTTAGATACTCCTTAAGAAGAGAAGTTAATTCATTACCAAGATGCCAAAACAATTGGATATCTGCAAAATGTGCCTGGCATAATTTTGGTGCTTTGGAAAAGCCTATGGGTTCAAACACAACCCGACTATCTCTAAGGAGGACTTCATAACACAACCCAATCGGCTTTGAAGCTATGGCATAAGTAACGAACAAGCTATTATGTAACCAAGTGAAGAGTATTTGCAAGACCAAACCACTTTTGCATATAACTGTAAGGTATAAATAATCAAACCCTGCTTTGTTAAATGATTAGAAGAGGAAAAGCATAGAGCACCTCAAGAGTGTTTATGGCTGCAATATCTTTATAATCCGATATTTGAAGCTCAGCAATGAGATCGGCGAACGAGACTCTGCAATAGTTCTTAGCTTCTTCTGCTGCTTCTCTACTTTGTTCCCTGTTTGGTTTCGGAAATTCCAGAATGGCGATAGCAGATCATGAAGATGAAAGAAGGGGAAAACTCAGAGTTGACTCAATTATGCGGCAGATAATTATATTATTTTAGCACAGGAAAATTGAGGGTTACAAATGTAACGTTACCTTACCAAGAGGGAATTTTTTTTTTTTTTTTTTTTTTTTTCTGTATTCGAGATTTGGAGACGCATAGAAAAATGTATTCACACTTCACCCTCAATCGTTTTGTCTAAAGTAACAACCGGTGGAACCTACAAGAAAAGGAGGGTTTGGTGGCATATAACAGAGAGAAAAGGAATCTCACAAAGAAGGAGAATTCATGACCACATAAGTGGAGACTAGAGAGAGAAGACCGGAAGATGGAGAAGAGAGGAAGAGTCAATAATGGTACTTCTTTCACTGAATGTTTGGATAAAAAAAAACTTGGAGAGAAATGAGAAGAAATGAATTTTCTCTGGTTTCAATAGCAAAAGAAATAAGGGAGAAAAAACTTGAAAAAAAAATATTCTCAAATTTCACATAAAAGTATTTTTTCAAATATTAAAAGATTTTGAAGGAAAAATTTATTCCACAATTTCTCAAATTTTTTATTATACAATTTCATTATAATAATAACTAGTTCTATACTTATTATTATTATTATTATTATGAAATAATTTTTTTATATTTCTTTCATTCATATAAACATAAAGAGAAAAAATATTTTCTCTTAATTTTTTTCTCCTCTCAATTTTCTCTCCTCTTATTTTCTACTCTCTCATTTTCTGCCCTTATCCAAAGCATGAGTGTGTTTTGGGAAGGGGAAAGGGAGGAGGACACTTTGTTTAGTCATTAAATTGGAGGAAAGAGAAAATTTAAAAAAAAAAATTCACAAAATAAAAGAATTTTAAAATAATTTTTAAATTATTGTATTATCTTTTTATATTATTTTTTTTATTTTCTCTCACTTATAAACTTACAATAATTATTTTAAATTTACCCATATCCTTATCCTTTTATTTTCTCTATTTTCTTTTACAAACCAAATAAATAAAGACTCTTTCTCTCTATTAAAGTCTCCTCTCTTCTCTATTGAACCAAACATGGCCTTTAGATGTAGAGGCCAAGAGAGAAACTACGGAGAGCATAGGAAAGTGATAACACAGCAGTAAAGATGTATTTAATGTTATATCAAACAACAGGACACAAATAATACAAATCAATAACCTTTTTATATGTATAAGAGAAGTGAATTTGTTAGATATTATCAAAATTTCTTGTTACTAAATCCTAGTTAGTAAGTTAATAGATGAAACAAAATATAAACAAAACTAACACTATAAATAAATCAAATTTCAAAATAAAATAGAACCCACAAATCCAATATAAAGCCAAAACATTCACAAAAAAATCATGATACACAAGATTTCAAATTAATTCTGGCAAATGATTTAGAACATATTTAATAGAAAATTCAATCATAAATTCTTAACTAATTTTTTTATATTTTTTAATCTTATTTTGACACATAATTTTATTTTATTTTACAACTTTAAAAACTTTACTTATCTAATTATATAATTCTTAAATCAATTCTATAAATTATCTCACATTTTATCTCTCTTTTTTTTCCAAGACTTACTGCACCAGGCCCCCACTTTTTTTTAATAAGAAGAAATTCTTATACAATAACATTTCTTGTATTTAATAAGAAGAAATTACGATGAAAGTTCTCTAGATTTTTCACACCCAAAAAAAAAAAAAAAATTACAAATGAACAAGAGTTGGTTCATCATCCAACATACAAGTCATGAAGCCTGATTCTGAAAAAAGAAATGCACATTACATTCAAATTCGAGTTCTGAAAGTAGTGAAATGCATGACTTTATCAGGAATCACGTTCAAGTTGGGGCAGTCCCTAATATCCAAAAGGGAGAGAAGAGGCACGGCCCCATCCTCTGCTCTCAACTCCTTCAAGTTATCCAACCCATGTAGACGAAGAATCTGAAGTTGAGGAAAGCCTCTTTCGGAGCAAACCAGCTTGGACCCCATGAATGATTCCGAGCCTAAGAAGAGGACTCGTAACCTTGGGAGCTTCTCCAATGTAGTCATGGGGTCTTCCTCAAGAAAGGTTCTCTCAATGACCAACTTAGCTAGGTTAGCAGAAAGTTGATGGCATTTTGATAGCTTGCTTATGCGCCCTTTCAACTTCATTTTACTGATAGCACAGCACCTTGACACAAAAGGTTTTATCTTTACATTTGTGGAAGTCCTGTTGAGGATACCAAGAGAATGAAGACGGCTTAATGTGTTATTCTTGAATTTGCAAACTTCTCTGAATTCACTAGCAATCACAAAGCCCCCTACTGTATGTCTGATGATAATCACCAATTTTCTAAGACCAGCCAATTGAAGAACATCTTCAGGGTCAAGGTCCGTGTCATTGATGTTTACCAATGTTTGCAATTTGCTAAGATGGCCCAATTTCAATTTGCCATCTTTCTTCAAGGTATAGGCAGGGTGCATATATAAATGCCTCAGATTTTCAGTCCTCCACATTATATTTGGAATTATTAAACATGTAGCTAAAGTGCGAAGATCTAAAGATTGGATGTACCTCAAGTAAAAAATGCATGGTGGCAACTCGCTTATAGAACTATACTTGAGGCTCAAGAACCTTAAGAGAGCTAAATCTCCAATATCCTTTGCTGACATGCTTTCAATGCAACTGAAAGACTTCGTCCACATTAAATATCCAAAGTCCTCTTTTTCTAATATGCTTTCAGTGCGTTTAAAATTTTCCATGCATAATACTCTGAGGAATCTGCATCTTTTAACATCAAGCTTGATTGGGAAGATTTTACCAGACCATGAGGTTTGATGGTTATAAAAAAATAAAGACCTTGCGCGTGGATTCAGCTTCTCGAGGAGCTGCTCCCGTCTGATATCATCATCATCATATTTCAAAATTTTCCCAATATTTATGGAGACCCTATGTGCTTCAATAGTATCAAAAAAGTTCTCTTGCTTTGCCTTCCACTTAGCCAAGCCAAACATTATGTCATGCATCTTACAAGTCTTGATTTTGCCGGTAGAGCCCCTCTCCCCAATAAGAACCATATATCTTTCTGCCAATTCAGTTAAGAAACGATATGCAATATCTTCCATGGTCTCTTTTTGACCATCTCTTTCATATGCCATTGTTGATATTACACCATCTGCAATCCACATTTGAATTAGCCTTTTCACCGGTATCTCCAAACCTTTATCAAACTGGGAAAAATAAAGAAAACATGGTTTTAAGTAATATGGTAGATTATCATAAAATAAATCAAGAAGCTTGTTGTAGTAGTTCCCTTCTACTCCCAGGTTCGACATCATCATCCCTAACACCGCCTCCCACTCTTTCAAGGTGAGTTTAGTTGACAACAGCCCCGCAAGTAAGGAGATGATTAGTGGCATTCCTTCACAGTATGTAATGATTTTCTTCCCCAAACTTATCATTTTTCCCTTGATGTCTAGAGCACAAAATATAATTATAAAAAACAAAATGAAGTTAATTAAAAAGTCGGATACCGAAAATTGAAACAGGATAAATTCAGTTATTAAAATTAAATCAAACGTGGTAGGCAAAGGAAAGTACCGCATACTTACCAGTTTCATCTCTTTTAGAAATTGCTATGCTATGAAATAGTTCCCAACTTCTTTCGCAATCTAGACATTGGAGTTCATACAAGTAAGAGCTGTCGATGCTTTTAGCAATATCTCCATAGCGGGTGGTAACAATTATTTTACTGTTTGCTGCATTGGAGATACGTTGCTTTTGTAGATAACTAAAAATAACACCATCCCAAACATCATCGAGTACAACCAAACATCTCTTTGTACAGAGGACTTGCAATATCTTTGTAGCCATCTCCGGGAGCCTGGAATGTCTCCGCTCTCTAGAACCACACTGCCATTCAGCAGTAGAGGACAGCCCAATAGTGGAGGAAGTTAGTTGAATTAGAATGGACTCCAAACCATAATCGAGTTGTTGAGATGTGACAACCCAAGCGTAACATTCAAAATGATCTCTAATTCCATTATTATGATAAAGCGATTTGGCTAGCGTAGTCTTTCCCACCCCACCGCTACCAACTATAGAAATGATACTGCCATGGCTATCTCCCTCCAATAATAAGTTTGATAGATGGTTCACGTGAGAATCCATTCCCGCTAAGTGATGTTCCTCAAGATTGAAGTAAGCCTCGCGCACTTTCTGCTGCCTTTTGTATATATGATCTTCCTCAATGAGTGCTTGCACTCCCAAGCTTTGTAAACGTGTAGCCATTTCAGAAATTTGTGCAGTGATTTCCTTAATCTCACGGATAGTTGCTCTTGAAGAGATGGGGTCAAGGGCCCGTTCGATGGCTGGTAATCTTGTGGCATTGAGCTTCAAGGAAAAAGTTTCAACCACATCAACTGCTTTATAGGCGGCTTCTCTAATTCTAGCAAGAACTTGCCATATTTTGAGAGAAGATTGATCGCGTGCATCTGCATCTGAAGGCAAAGGAAGCAAATTTTCCAATTTAGCTTTTATTTTGAGAAATTGATGACCCAAGGGTCCATAACTCATCTCAGGGTGCCGGGCGAGTAAGATAGTAAAGGTTTCCAAAGCCGAGGAGACAACATACTCGGCCATCCCAAACACCAAGTAAACTTGGATTCAACTTGTTAAGTGCAGAAGAGAAAAAAGAACTTGAGGACACAGGGAAGCAAATGCTGGCATTAACGCGTGAGAGGACTTGGAAAATAAAGGCATTAATTATGGGTCACATGGGAAGGCATTAATTCTATAACTACAACGTAAACTTTTCTATAGGGATAGTTTTGTCATTTTAAATATGATAGCTACGTTCTGATTTAACTATTCTCAATTAATTAATTAATTAATTTAATTTGATCTGTTATGGTTTCTTTTTTTTTTTTTTATGCAGATTTGTGTTTTAGTTATTATACTAATTGAACTTTTATTTTGGTAGAATATCCCTAAGAAAATAATAAATCTACTTAGCATAAGATTTTAACTTCTAATACATGATTCACATGTCTTGAGAATATTCCTTGGGTAAGATCATTTGGTTAAAAAATTTATATTGTTTAAAAGAAAATAATAATACAAGTTTAATTAATAGATTAATCTACAATTTATACTTTGTTATTCCAAACACAAATTAATCTTGACACAACCAGAAATATATAAAGAAAATTTAATGTTACCAAGCTCTTTTGATGATGTGATCGTGGGAGGGCCACTTCAAAAATAGCAGTTCTTCCAATGCCATTAATTTTATAGTGAAACTAAATATCTTGTTTTATATATTATCACAAAATAATAATTTGATTAAAACATACAGAAAAATAAAATAAGAATATTAATTTATTTTTTAACTAATCACAAAAATGAAATAAAAAATAAAATAAAAAACTGAAACAATAAATTTTCATCATTTTTAATGTGGAATGATCAGACGTTCTCTAATCACTCTAGCATGTTAAATCTTGTCTCAAACTTTACCATTCATCAATGATTATAAAAAATATATTTTTACAATTTAATCATATTTAAAATATAATTTTATATTTTCTCCACTGATAGAGGATGAGATGAAATTTGACTAATCAAAACGATATAGAAAATGTGCTCTTTCAAACAAGGCGTGCTACACCTGCGTTTTTTTTTTTTTTTTTTTGTATCATTCTACCCTTTGCGCTCTCGTTAGTCAGCCAAATAAAGTTTCCACCACGTGGTGTACATGAAAAAATAAGTTGATTTAGCTCTACAATTATAAAAAATTAATAATTTTAATGAAGACTATGTTTTAAAAAAAATAACAAAAGGTAAAAAAATAATAAAGTATTTTTTTCCCCTTAAAGGGCATGTTCTCTAAATAAAAGGTACAATTGAATATTGATGACTAATGTTTTGGATAATATAATTGTGATGGTTTAGATTCAAGTGTTTTGTCTTTTCAAATAACATAAAAGATAGTAATGAGTAGGATTTAAAAATTGAGGAAAGTAAATGAAAAAGATAACTATATGAAAAGTAGAATTTATAACTCATTATGAGTATTTATGGTGTTTTATACTTCTTAATCATTGACTAACACATCTCTCAGTCAATTGTTAGGAATTAACTTTAAGTGTACCACTTTTTTAATGATGAGGGATTATGTATAAATTTAAAAAATAGAGAAGAAATATATGAAAAAATAGTGAATAAATTGTGAAATTTTTTCAAAATATAAATACACAATTTTTTTAGATCAATTGTGTTTTTACACTTTGTAGATATAAGATATATCTTTATTAATGAATAAATCCCTCATAACAATGAGTTTAAGGATTTGAATTAACAACTCTTGGCCAGAACACCTTGGGCATCGTAATTCAAATTTTTATAAATTAAATATCTGTATATTCATTAAAAGAATGAATTTTATTAAGTCTCTTTTTGTTGGATTTTATGAATGAAATTTGAGATCTTAAATTTTGGAAAATGAAAATTGAATGAATAAATGCAGGATAAGTGAAAGCTTTCCTGGTTAGTCAAAATAACAAAATTACCAGTAAAATTTTTTTATTGAGGTTTTTTTAATATTCTATTTTTCAAAAAAATAAAAATAGAATAAAAATGAATTCTTATTAGTAAAAATTAGTTTTATATGAATTTAAGATTGTACTAACATTTGAATGTAAAAAAATGAGAATTCTGCCTGACAAAATGTCATAGTTTCATAATGTAGACGAAACTGTGTTAAACCAACCATCCAAATATTTTCAAATCATTTCATTAATATTTTTACAAAATTTTACTTCTACTTTATATAAATTTAGCACAATAAATACACTTTATTTTGCTAAATCAATATCTAAATTAGACTACTTTAATACTCCCTCTGTCATATATCTTTTATTATTTTAGAGATTTTTTTCTAATTCTTACATTTTTTGAATTTTAAAACTTTATTAAATTTTTTTCCGCATTCATCCTTATTTAATTAAGTATTCTTAATTATTATATCTCATAGTTTTATTAAAACTAAAAATTTAAATAAAAACATTATATTCAATATATTATACCAGAGATCCTATTTCTTACGCCGCAAGCGAAGAGTTTTCCCAAGCAAATCAAGAAACTGTTTGGGAAATTCCTCATGCTTTGAATTTCATGAGTTGTGGTTGGGTATGGTTTCCAGCCAACAGAAGATGTCGGCTGAACTCATTGGATTTTATTTGTTACTTTATTATTTATTTTTATTTATATATTAATTATTTAATGTTATGATTATTTGAATTAAATTTTTTTAAGAAAACAAAATATATGAGGGAAAAGTCGAATGGTGTCCGTGCGACTTCTGACACTTGTAATATATATATTTTCAAAAGTGCACATAAGTAAGTTATAAACTCTGTTATAATAGAATGATTAATTTGTAATTGTTTTAATTTTAAAAAAATATTTTGTGATCATAATTTAAGAGATTCTGTTTTTTTTTTTTTTTTGTTATTATTATTAAGTTTGGTGTCTTTGCCGACACATAAAAGTCAAACAAATAATTGGAGGGTGAAAGGAAGTAGCTGTCTCCCCCTATCCACATGCAAGAAGATAGACCAAAATGTTTGACGCGGAAGATGAATTATGATCTTATCATGTTTGAGAATAAGATAACTTATGTTTGCTTTATTAGAATTGCAAAATTTCATGTGATAGTCTACTTTAATGATTAGGATAAGTTTTTATTAAAAGTATAATTTAAATTAAATAAACATAAATTATTTAATAAAAAGATCTAAATTTATGAAAACTTCTTCAATTAAAGGGTTAAAATTAATCATGGATCCTTAAGAGCAATAAATTGAGCTCCACTTTATTAAAATCATGGATCCTTTGGCTACTATCTTAGTTCCTAACTCATAATTCACGTGTTGAGACTAAGGCACTAGAGGATTGCCTTGCATTCGCATTTCTAATTCAAATTTTCCAATTCAGTTTTGAATTTCTAAATTTCCTGGCCGAAGTTTTCATACGCAATCCCTGGCTTTCAGGTGAGTATGACATTTAATTTTTTAACACTTGAAGAGACAGTATAATCTATCATCCCAAACACAAATTAAACTTGATACAACTAAAAATATAAGGAAAATTTAAGATTAAAATATAATCTATCATTGGCTGATGGAAAAACATACAACTACCCATAGAGTTTCACTTTTCTAGTGTCCTTTAACCTTTAACCTTCATTCTCTCCACCTATATGAAATATTAGAGTCTTCATATGTTGAGATATTCTATCGTTGGGTTGAAAACAGATTCAACTTATCTGTTCAACACCTAAAACAATATTATTACTTAAGAAGTGAAAGCTACCTATTAAGATTTGGTCCATTCACATGTTAATCTTTGTTATTCATCTGTTAATCAGTAGAGGATTAGCAAAAAAGTTTAACAGAAAAGCCAAGCATGTTGAAAAGATCTTTAATTGAATTCTTGTAATAACTAAAGCCTTGATCGTGTATCGCTTGCTGTGCTTATATAAATATTGCATTACACTTTATAAACTAATAGATACACCAGAGTACTGATGAACAAGAGCTGGTTAATCACCCAGCATTGTTTCACATTACATTCATCTTTGATTTTGGAAGGTAGCGAGATACCTGACTTTATCAGGAATCACGTCCAAGTTGGGGCTGTTACTAATGTCCGAATGCAAGAGACCGCGCATAGCCTTTTTTCCTATTCCCAACTCCTTGAGGTTATGCAACCCATAAAGAGGAAGATGCGTAAGTTGAGGAAAGCCTCTCCGAGAGCAGATCAACTTTCGCCCCATGAAAGATTCCTGGCCTAAGAATAGGACACGTAACCGTGGAAGCTTCTCCAATGTAGCCATTGGGTCTTCCTCAAGAAAAGTTCCCTTTATGACCAACTTATCTAGGTTAACAGAAAGCTGATGGCATTCTGATAACTTGGTTATATGCCCTTCCAAATGCATTTTACTGATAGCATAACACCTTGATAGAAGTGGTCTTAACTCTGCAATTTTAGAAGTCATATTAATGATGCCAAGAGATTGAAGATGACTCAAAGTGTTGTTCTTGAACTTGAAAATTTTCCCATGTCCTCTAGTAGTCATAAACCCACTTTGCATATTTCTCATGATAATCACTATTTTTCTAAGACTACTCAGTTGAATAACATCTTCAAGGTCAAGGTCCATATCATTAATGTTCACCAGTGTTTGGAAATTGCTAAGATGACCCAATTTCAATTTACCACCATTTTTTATGCTATAGGAAGAGTGCATATATAAATATTTCAAATTTTCAGCTCTCCACATCATATTTGGAACTTCTAAAAACCACCTCAAGTAGAAAATAGATCGTTGCAACTCAATTATATTGCTATTTTTGAGACTCAAGAACCACAAGAGAATTAGATCTCCGATGCATTCCATTAACTTACTTTCAACATCTTTGAAATCTTCCAAGCATAATACTTAAGGAACTTGAATCTCTGGAAAATGTACAAGCTCGACAAAGGACTACCCTTTAAATCTTAAACTTGAAGGTGAGAGGACACATATTAGAGACCGGATTTGAAGACTCAATCACCCAAGGGCTGTATAAGCATCTTGTGCATATTCAAAAGATATGTGTTCGATTATGGAGACCCTCGGAGCCTGTTTTCCAGTGTTATAACGGTGAAAATGATCACAAAAGTTTTCTTTCTCTGCTTTCTACTTTGCCAAGTCCAACATAATGTCGTGCATCTTACAAGTTTTAATCTAGCTAGTAGAACCCACTTCACCGATTAAAATCATGTACCTTTCTGCCAATTCACTCAAGTAAGAATATGCCACATCTTCAATACGTTCTGCCAATTATATTATTTTAGTATGGGAAAATTGAGGGTTAAAAATGTGATGTTACCTTAGCAGGAGGGAATTTCTTTTTTTTTTTAAATTCGAGATTTGGAGACGCGTAAAAAATGTATTCACACTTCGCCCTCAATCGTTTTGTCTAAATTAACATCCAGTATAACCTATAAAAAAGGAGGATTTGGTTGCATGTAGAAAAGGAATCTCATGAAGAAGGAGAATTCAAGACCAAAGAAAGAAGAGTGAAGAGGGAAGACCGGAAGAGAGAGAAGAGAGGAAGAGTCAATAACAGGACTTCTTTGACCCTATGTTTGGAGTAAGAGGTGAGAAATAAATTTTTTCTAGTTTGAATAACAGAAAAGAATACAGGAGAGAAAATTTAAGAAAACATATTGGTATTTTAAATAAAAATTTTACCTCTAAATATATAGAGATTTTGAAGAAAAAATTTATTTTGCAATTTTTTAATTTTTTATTAAACAATTATTTTATAATAATGATAAGTTCCATATAATAATATTTGGTATTATTGTTATTATAAAATAAATTATTTTTTATTTTTCCTATTGATTTAAACATAAAAAAATATTTTCTTTCATTTTTTCTGTATTTTCTCTCCTCATATTTTTTTTTTCTCTTATTTTCTCTCTCGTCCAAACAAAACATGAGTGTGTCTGGGAGGAAGACGCTTTGTTTAGTTTATTAAATGAGAGCGGAGGAGACAGAAAATTTGAAAAAACTTTCACAAAACAAAAGACTTTAAAAATGATTTTTTTAAAAAAAAAATATTGCATTATCTTTTATATTATTATTTTTATTTTTTTATTTATAAACTTATAATAATAATAGTAGTAAATTTACTCCTATCCTTATCTTTTTATTTTCTTTATTTTTTTTACAAACCAAATAAGTAAATACTCTTTTTCTCTATTAAATTTTCCTCTCTTCCCTGTACTCCCTTGCTCTTCGTCGAAGTCGCTCTCCTCTCTTCTTCTCTATTGAACCATAGCCTTTAGGTGTGGAGGCCAAGAGAGAAGCTGCGGTGAGCAAAGGAAAGTGATAACAAAGCAGTAAAGATGTATTTAATGTTTTATTAAACAATAGGATACAAATAATACAAATCAATAACTTTTTTATATATACAAGAGAAGTGAATTTGTTAGATATTATCAAAATTTCTTGTTACTAAATCATACTTGTTAATAGATGAAACAGGATGTAAACAAAATTAACACTATAAATAAATCAAATTTCAAAATAAAACGGAACCCACAAATCCAGTTTGAAGTTGAAATGATCACAGCAAAATCATGATGCACAAGATTTCAAATCAATTCTGATAACGGTTTAGAACATATTTAATATTTAATAATGAACTCATCTTAGTTTATTTTGACACAACATCTCATTTTATTTTACAACTTTAAAAACTTTATGTAATTCTTAAATGAATTTTATAAATTATCTCACCTTTTATCTCTCTTCCTCTCTTTTATTTTTCCAAAACTTAGTGCAACAGGACCTCACCTTTTTTTTTTTATTAATAAAAACAAATTCTTGCACTTTAACATTTCTTGTGTTTAAATGTCATGTCATGCTCTGATGGCAGTTCTAGGAACTAGTTCTTATAAGAAAAAGTGGGCTAAGAGCTAACCATTGTTTTTGTGGATGCTTGCTTAAGGCAAGTTGCCCGGTTGATTTAAATGTGATAATATGTGGAATAATATCATCAATGAGAGATCATCATCTCTTGCAATAGAAATTATGGGCGATAAAAATAAAATAAACACGTATCGACACATGAAGAGAGAAGAGCTCTACAGGCAAGATCAGAATTAGAAGAGAATTTGTTTTTTTGTTTCCTTACATTTTATTAAACCTAAAATAACCTTTATAGTTTAAATTCTCAAATTGAACTCTCATTATAAAAAATATACTAAATTATATGTTTTATACAGCTAAAAAAAATTTTGAAATGATTATTTTAGTATGTTTTTTGTAACATGAGGATTTAAATTCAGAATTTAGAGTATGAGAATTTTTATGTTAGTTGTAGAGAAAATCTTGAATAAAAATAAGTTTTTGGAAATTTGCAAGATACATGACATAATCCTGGGTTTCGCGAAGGAATTAAGTGATAGTAAATTCTTATAGACTAGTAACACCATTTTTTGAGAAACTAACGAAGTTTGAGAGTCTCAAACAAAGGATTTATCATGATTTTAGGATGAGATAAATTGAATAATTAGATTAGTTTTGTGTTGTGAATGAAAATCGAGGCAAGACAAAAAGAAAAATTGTCTTATTCTGATTTCATTCCAAATCATGTTTTAACTAAGTTTAAGATGAGGTTTAGACAAAAAAAATCATACCTATCTTATGTGCTCACCCTATTATTTTTTATTCTTTTATGGAATTGTATTAAATTAATGCTTTGAGAATTGGTTTGGAATCAAATGATACACATTAACAAAATAATTATTTAAATGGGTATAAATTCATAAAAAAAAATTATATAAAAAATTTAATTTCCATGTATAGACATTGTAATAAAATATACATTCTTTCTCTTTCTTTTTCCTCCTAAAACTAACCGTCAAATACTATAACATATTACACCCAGAAGAACAAAGTCACTACAATATACAATTAATACACAAGAAGACAAAAGCTGTTGTATAATTCTATTCACAATCATAATTATTTGATAACATTGATATATGAGGGATAAACTTGATTTAGTCATTAAACATGAGAGACAAAAAGTATATTTTATTTTTTAAGTTTAATATGTTAATTTTAATGTAAAGAAAAAAAAAAAGTTATGCAGAAGAAATTAGGATGAAAGTTCACTAGATTTTTCAAAAAAACAAAATTACAAAAGAACAAGGGTTGGTTTATCATCCAACATACAAGTCCTAAAGCCTGTTTCTGAAAAAAGAAATGTGCATTACATTCAATTTCGAGTTCTGAAAGTAGCGAAATGCAAGAGTTTATGAGGAATCACGTTCAAGTTGGGGCAGTCCCTAATATCCAAAAGGGAGAGAAGAGGCATGGCCCCATCCTCTGCTTTCAACTCCTTCAAGTTATGCAAC
The DNA here is from genome assembly GCA_022379115.2 of Bauhinia variegata. NCBI lineage: Eukaryota > Viridiplantae > Streptophyta > Magnoliopsida > Fabales > Fabaceae > Bauhinia > Bauhinia variegata. Next base: position 11,021,703 of record CM039439.1, on the reverse strand, counting down.
CGATATAGACGAAGAATCTGAAGTTGAGGAAAGCCTCTTTCGGAGCAAACCAGCTCGCACCCCATGAATGATTCCAAGCCTAAGAAGAGGACTCGTAACCTTGGTAGCTTCTCCAATATAGTCGTCGGGTCTTCCTCAAGAAAGGTTCTCTCTATGACCAACTTAGCTAGGTTAACAGAAAGTTGATGGCATTCTGATAGCTTGGTTATCCTCCCTTCCAACTTCAATTTAGTGATAGCGCAGCACCTTGACACAAGAGGTTTTATCTCTACATTTGTGGAAGTCTTGTTGAGGATACCGAGAGAATGAAGACGGCTTAATGTGTTATTCTTGAATTTGCAAACTTCTCTGAATTCACCAGCAATCACAAAGCCCCCTTGTGTATTTCTGATCATAATCACCAATTTTCTAAGACTAGCCAATTGAAGAACATCTTCAAGTTCAAGGTCCGTGTCATTGATGTTCACCAATGTTTGTAATTTGCTAAGATGGCCCAATTTCAATTTGCCATCTTTCTTCAACATATAGGCAGGGTGCATATATAAATGTCTCAGATTTTCAGTCCTCCACATCATATTTGGAATTTTTAAACTTGTAGCTAAAGTGCGAAGATCTAAAGATTGGAGGTACTTCAAATAGAAATTGCATGGTGACAACTCTGTTATATAACTATTTTTGAGACTCAAGAACCTTAAGAGAACTAAATCTCCAATATCCTTTGTTAACATGCTTTCAATGCAACTGAAAGATTTCTTCCAGGTTGAATATCCAGAGTCCTCTTCCATGCATAATACTCTCAGGAATCTGTATCTTCTAACATCAAGCTGACACATTTGAGGGCCATAAAAAATTAAAGACCTTGTGCGTGGATTCAGCTTCTTGAGGAGCTGCTCCCGTTTGATACCAGCATCATGTTTAAAATCTTTTTTAATAATTATAGAGAACCTATGTGCTTCAATAGTATCAAAAAAGTTCTCTTGCTTTGCCTTCCACTTAGCCAAGCCAAACATTATGTCATGCATCTTACAAGTCTTGATTTTGCCGGTAGAGCCCCTCTCCCCAATAAGAACCATAAACCTTTCTGCCAATTCAGTTAAGAAACGATATGCAATATCTTCCATGCTCTCCTTTTGACCATCTCTTTCATGTGCCATTGTTGATATTACACCATCTGCAATCCACATTTGAATTAGCCTTTTCACCGGTATCTCCAAACCTCCAGGAAACTGGGAAAAATAAAGAAAACATGGTTTTAAGTAATATGGTAGATCATCATAAAATAAGTCAAGAAGCTTGTTGTGGTAGTTCCCTTCGACTCCCAGGTTCGACATCATCATCTCTAACACCACCTCCCACTCTTTCAAGGTAAGTTTTGTTGACAATAGCCCCGCAAGTAAGGAGATGATTAATGGTATTCCTTCACAGTATGTAATGATTTTCTTCCCCAAACTTATCATTTTTTCCTTGATGTCTAAAAAAAGGAAATGAAGTTAATTAAAAAGTCGAATACCAAAATTGAAACAAGATAAATTCAGTTATTAAAACTAAATCAAACGTGGTAGGCAAAGGAAAGTACCGCATGCTTACCAGTTTCATCTCTTTTAGAAATTGCTATGCTATGAAATAGTTCCCATCTTTTTTCGCAATCTAGACATTGGAGTTCATACAAGTAAGAGCTTCGGATTCTTGCAGCAATATCTCCATGGCGGGTGGTAACAAATATTTTACTGTTTGCTGCATCAGAGATACGTTGCTGTTGTAGAAAACTAAAAATATCAGGATCCGTAACATCATCAAGTACAACCAAACATCTCTTTGTACAGAGGACTTGCAATATCTTTGTAGCCATCTCCTGGAGCATGAAATGTGTATTCTCTCCAATAGCAAACTGCCATTCAGCGATAGAGGACAGCCCAGTAGTGGAGGAAGTTAGTTGAATTAGAATGGACTTCAAACCAAAATCAAATTGTTGAGATACGACAACTCAAGCGTAACATTCAAAATGATCTCTGATTCTATTATTATGATAAACCGATTTGGCAAGAGGAGTCTTTCCCATCCCACCGCTACCAACTATAGAAATAATACAGCCATGGCCATCTCCCTCTAATAATAAGTTTGATAGTTGGTTTACGTGAGAATCCACTCCCACTAACTGGTACTCCTCAAAATTGAAGTAAGTCTCGCGCAGTTTCTGCTGCCTTTTATATATATGATCATCCTCATTTAGTGCTCGTACTCCCAAGCTTTGTAAACTTGTAGCCATTTCAGAAATTTCTGCAGTGATTTCCTTAATCTCACGGATAGTTGCTCTTGAAGAGATGGGGCCAAGTGCCCGTTCGATGCCTGGTAATCTTTTGGCATTGAGCTTCAAGGAAAAAGTTTCAACCACATCAACTGCTTTATACGCGGCTTCTCTTATTCTAGCAAGAACATCAGATATGTCGAAAGAAGATTGATCAAGTGCATCTGCATGTGAAAGCAAAGGAAGCAAATTTTCCAATTGAGCTTTTATTTTGAGAAATTGATGACCCAAGGGTCCATAACTCATCTCAGGGTGCCGGGCGAGTAAGATAGTAAAGGTTTCCAAAGCCGAGGAGACAACATACTGAGCCATCCCAAACGCCAAGTAAACTTGGATTCAACTTGGTAAGTGAAGAAGAGAAAAAAGAACCTGAGGACACAGGGAAACAAAGTCGAGGGATGTGAAGGCCATTTGCGATGGCGTTAACGCGTGAAGAGGACTTGCAAAATAAAGGCATTAATTATGGGTCACATGTGAAGGCATTAATTCTATAACTGCAACCCTAAACTCTTCTATAGGGATGGTTTTGTCATTTTAAATATGATAAGTAAGTTTTTATTTAACTATTCTCAATTAATTAATTAATTAATTTAATTTGATCTGTTATGGTTTCCTTTTTTTTTTTCAATTTAGATTTGTGTTTTAGTTATTAAACTAATTGAATTTTTATTTTGGTAGAATATCCATAAGAAAATATATAAATCTCCTTGGCATAAGATTTTAAGTTTAATACATGATTCACATTTCTTGAGAATAGCTTCAATATCTCATGGTTAAGATCATTTGGTTAAAAAATTTATATTGGTTAAAAAATTTATATTGTTTAAAAGAAAATAAAACAACTAAAAGTTTAATTAATAGATTAATCTGAAATTTATACTTTACCGTTGCAAACACAAATTAATCTTGATATGGCTGAAAATATATAAAAAAAAAATAGTGTTACCAAGCTCATTTTAGTACAGGTAATTCTATTCGGTCCTTTTTGATTATGTCATAGTGGTAGAGCCACTTCAAAAATTGCAATTCTTCCAATGCAATTAAGTGTCACATGTATTATTTTACAATAATAATTTGGTTAAAACATATGGAAAAATGAAATAATATTATTATTTTATTTTTTCTAACTAATTACTATTGAAATAAAAATAAAATTAAAAAATTAAAACAAAAATTTTCATCATTTTTGATTTGGAATGAGCAGACATTCTCTAATCACTCTAGCATGTTAAATCTTGTCTCAAACTTTATCATTTGTCAATGATTATAAAAAATGTATTTTTACAATTTAATCATATTAAAATATTATTTTATATTTTCTCCACCGACAGAGGTTGAAATAAAATTTGACTCATTTAAGATTTGACTCATCAAAACGATACAGAAAATGTACTCTAGCTTGAGTTGGCAGGAATCTTTAGAGTGGAACACGCAAACTGGCAAAGAAATTGACGGCCCATCTTGGCTCTTTCAAACAAGGCGTGCTACACCTGCTTTAGTCAGCCAAATAATGTTTCCACCACTTGAACGAATGAATGCAGGATAAGTAAAAGCTTTCCTGGTTAGTAAAAGTAACAAAATTAGCAGTACAAATTTTTTATTGAGGTTTTTTTATATTCTACTTTTCAAAAAATATAAAAATAGCATAAAAATGACTTCTTATTAGTAAAAATTAATTTTGTATGAATTTAAGATTAATCTAATATTTGACTGTAAAATTATGAGAAGTTATACCTCTAAGAAAGTATTACAATTTTGCGTGACGAAATATCATAGTTTCTTAACGTAGAGGAAACTGTGTTAAACCATCCAAATATTCACAAATTATGTCATTAATATTTTTACAAAATTTTAGTTCTACATTATATAAATTTAGCACAATATATACGCTTTATTTTGCTAAATCAATATCTAAATTAGACTAGTCTAATACTCCCTCCATTGTATATCTTTTATTGTATTAGAGATTTTTTTTTTATTAAAATTCTTGCATTTTTCTGAATTTTAAGATTTTATTAATTTTTTTTTTACATTCATCTTTATTTAATTAAATATATCTTAATTATTGTATCTCTTAATTATACTTAGACAAAAAAAAATAACAACATTGTAGTTAATATTATACTAGAGATACTATTTCTTACACCGCAAGCAAAGAGTTCTCCTAAGCAAAGCCAAGAAAATCAAGAAACTGTTTGAGACAAGCAAATAGAGTTTGAAGTTTGCGGACTGATAAAAGTCAAACAAATAATTGGAGGGTGAAGAATGGTAGGTATAAGGACAACCACCCATCTTTGACAGCCTATGGAATGAATACACGTAGCAAAGACATTCATAGAGGTATTGGAAGTAGCTCTCTCCCCCATCCACATGCAAGAAGATAGACCAAAATTTTTGACGTGGAAAATGATTAACTTATGTATGTTTCATTAGAATTGTAAGAGTTTATGTGATAGTCCATTTAAATGATTAAGATAAGTTTTTATTAAATGTATAGTCTAAATTAAATAAACATAAATCATTTCACATAAAAGGATTAAATTTATGAGAAGTTCTTCAATTAAGGGGTTAAAATTAATCATGGATCTTTTAAGAGCAATAGATCAAGCTCCACTATGTTAAAATCAACGTACAAATGAGCTCAATTAAGTGATATACACTTTTTTTTAACTCTCACACTACCCTAATTTCATGCTTCTCTATTTATTTTGATTTTAAAGTTATATTTGACTAATGCAATAGTTAAAATAGCTTTCTTTATATGAATATCATCAAGAGTCAAATGTAAAATTGTATAGGAGATGAATGATTGAATGAATACCTGATTACTTATATCATGAAAGAAATTTTTGATAGTATTAAAAATAAAGTATCTTCCAATGTTTCAAAAGATATGAAAACAAGTAGACAACAATTATAATGTATATTCATAATTTTAATTGTAATATGTTATATTTTAATGTTATAAACTTATATATATATATCCCTACGACCTAAAATTTTTAGATTTATTATGATCTATAAGCAATAAAATAATACTACAACTGAGATCAATTTTACTTATAAGCTAATTTTAAACTCATAAAATAAGATTTGAGATAACAAGTAGGATAAAAAAATTTGAAAATGGTAACTAGATTGTCGTTTACCATTTGTCACTTTATCTAATTTTTATATTTTTGATTTTTTTTAATGATAAAACAAGATAAACACACTATAAAAATTTAATTTTTAAAACTATTTGTAATATTAATTGAATTTTTATTCTTGTAGGATATTCATGAGAAAACATATTGTAAATTAGATCGTGGCAACTCGATTATATTGCTATTTTTGACACTCAAGAACCGAATTAGATCTCTGATGTATTCCGTTAACTTACCTTCAACATCTTCGAAATCTTCCAAGCATAATACTCTAAGGAATTTGAATCTCTGGACAATGTGCAAGCTCGGTAAAGGACTACCCTGCAAAAATCTTAAACTTGAAGGTGAGAGGACACATATTAGAGACCGAATTTGAGGACTCAATCGCCCAAGGGCTTTATCAGCATCTTGTGCATATTCAAAAGATATGTGTTTGATAATGAAGACCCTTGGAGCTTGTTTTCCAGTGTCATAACGGTGACAATGATCACAAAAGTTTTCTTTCTCTGCTTTCCACTTTGCTAAGTCTAACATAATATCGTGCATCTTTCAAGTTTTAATCTTGCTAGTAGAACCCACCTCACCAATTAAAATCATGTACCCTTCTGCCAATTCACTCAAGTAAGAACATGACACATCTTCAATACTATTATATTATTTTAATATAGGAAAATTGAATGTGATGTAACCTTAGCAAGAGGGAATTTCTTCTTCTGTTTTTATTCGAGATTTGGAGATGCGTAGAAAATGTATTCACACTTTATCCTCAATCGTTTTGTCTAAAGTAACAACCAGTATAACCTACAAGAAAAGGAGGGTTTGGTGGCATGTAACAGAGAGAAAAGGAATCTCATGAAGAAGGAAATTCATGACCAGAGAAGAAGAGTAAAGAGGGAAGACAGGAAGAGTCAATAACAGGACTTCTTTGACCCTATGTTAGGAGTAAGAGGGGAGAAATAACTTTTTTTTTCTTTTTAAGTTTGAATAACAGAAAAGAATATAGGAGAGAAAACTTAGGAAAAAATACTGGTGGATTTTACATAAAAAATTTATTTCTAAATATATAAAGATTTAAAAAAATTTATTTTACAATCTATCAAATTTTTTATTATACAATTACCTTATAATAATAATGAGTTCCATATAATAATAATTGGTATTATTTTTATTATGAAAGAAATTATTTTTTTATTTCTCCTATTCATTTAAGCATAAAGAAAGAAAACATTTTCTTTTAATTTTTTATTCTCTCTATTTCTCTCCTCATATTTTTTTTCTCTCATTTTCTCTCTCGGCCAAACAAAACATGAGTGTTTGGAGAAGGAAAATGGGAGGAAGACACTTTCTTTAGTTTATTAAATGAGAGCGAGCGGAGGAGAGAAAAAATTTGGAAAAACTTTCGCAAGACAAAAAGACTTTAAAAGTGATTTTTTTAAAAAAAAGAAAAGATTATTGCATTATCTTTTTATATTATTTTAAAATTTTTTCTCGTTTATAAACTTATAATAATAATAATAATAAATTTACTCTTATCCTTATCTTTTTATTTTCTCTATTATTTTTTTTTTTACAAACCAAATAAGTAAATACTCTTTCTCTCTATTAAATTTTCCTCTCCTCCCTCTACTCCCTTCCTCTTCATCGAAGTCGCTCTCCTCTCTTTTTCTCTATTGAACCAAACACAACCTTTTAGAAGTGGAGGCCACGAGAAAAGCGACGGAGAGCAAAGGAAAGTGATAACAAAGCAGTAAAGATGTATTTAATGTTTTATTAAACAACAGCACACAAATAATACAAATTAATAACTTTTTTTTTATGTATAAGAGAAGTGAGTTTGTTAGATATTATCAAAACTTCTCTCTACTAGATCATACATAATAAAACTAGATCATACAAAGTATAAACAAAACTAACACTATAAATAAATCAAATTTCAAAATAAAACAGAACCCACAAATTCGATTTAAAGCCAAAGTGCTCATAGAAAAATCATGATACATAAGATTTCAAATCAATTTTAACAAATGGTTTAGAACATATTTAATAGTAAACTCAACCATAAGTTCCTAACAAAATTTTTATAATTTTTTACTGATCTTATTTTGACAGACCATCTGATTTTATTTTATAATTTTAAAAACTTTATTTCTTTAATTATGTAATTCTTAAATGAGTTGCACATTTTATCTCTCTTCCTCTCTTTTATTTTCCCAAGACTTACTACACCAGTCCGTCACCTTTTTTTTTTTTAATAAGAACAAATTCTTATACAATAACATTTCTTGTATTCAAGGGGAGTTTAACTAACTCCAAATAATAAATGAATTACACTAAATTGTGAGAATTAATATCATAATAAATGGTAGAGATATACTCACTCTTAACTTAAATAGCTAATTTTTTTATCTTTAAATTCACCCTCATAACTACTAAAATTTACATTTTAGGTCATATTTTTAATTTTTTATTTATTTTCATCCTTCTCAATTCCATTTCTCTCTCCCCTCCAATCTCCTCGATAACCATGTGTTTCCAATGACTCCCTCGTTATTTTTTTTCAACAAAATATATCTTATTTTTTAAATGAAAAATAAAAGAAAAAATCTCTTCTTTTCCATTATAAAAAATTTATTTACATATTTTTTTTTAATCTTTAGCAACAATTTATAAAAGAAAGTTATGACTTAAAACATCTTCTTTTGTGTCGGTTCAACCTAAAATTCAATATTGTCAAGAAGTGTGAGAATATATTTGAGGAAGAGGTATACATTATGGACTTAGCTGTTGTAGAAAGAAATAATGTGTTAAAGTGGAATAGAGAAAAGGATTTTTTTTCTAAAAAAATAATTTTCTTTAATTAAAAATATCAACAAAAAGTATATTTTATATTTTAAAAATTCCCATTTACTAATTTTTTATTGTTAAAAGAAATTTTAATTTTCTTAAAAATATGTGAAATATATGCTTGAGATTTAGAATATATAAGCAATGTAACATTTTTTTATTATTATGAAATGTACCATTTCTTTTAAAGTTTATTTTCAATTTTTACTTGTAGGACGATTTATTTTAATAAGTATTAAATATGAGATAATGTTCTTTTTTTTAATTTTATGTTTACTAATTACAATTATAATATATGTTTTAACTTTATGAATATAATATTGTCAAAATATACATTTAAAAATTTTTGAATCAAAAGTTGATAAGCTATAACTTATAATAAAAATAACCTAAGTATGTTTAAGTTGTCATAATCAATAAAATAAATATTTAAGAGATTTAATTTTAGGTCTCTACTTACTTATAAAGCCTCATTTATAGGTAATATATTTTTAATAGAAATGTAAATTCTTTTTTTTAAGAATAAATTATATCTTTTTAGTATTACTTAAGGTGGATGGTAGAAAGATAAATGAAGTGGAAAAAAAAATGAAGGATGAAAAATAGGGAAAAAAATAGTGCTCATTTGTAATAAAATAAAATTTATTGTCAAAATTTATATTAGTTATTAATGTTTGTAATGAGTTAATGGAATACACGAATTTTATAGTTTGTACATTTTTCACTCTCTTATTGATTTATTAAATATGAGGTAATTTAATCTATAAGATAACTTAAACAAACCCTATATTTAAATGTCATGTCATGCTCTTATGATAGTTCTAGGAACTAATAAGGAAATCTTACAAGAAAAAGTGGGCTAAGAGCTAACCATTAAAGTTGATGCAACAGAAATCTAAATAGAATAGGGTAGATTGTTTTTGTGGATGCTTGCTTAAGGCAAGTTTCCCGGTTGATTTAAATGTAATAATATGTCGTGTAATATCATCATCATGATCTCCAGCAACAGAAATTTACGACAGTAAAAATAAGGTAAACACGTATCCTTTCAATGACACATGAAGAGAGAGGAGCTCTACTGGCAAGATCAAAATTAGAAGAGAAAGTTTTCTTTTTGTTTTCTCACATTTTATCAAACTTAAAATAACATTTACATTTTAAATTTTTAAATTGAACTCTCATTATAAAAAATATATTAAATTATATGTTTTATACAGCCAAAAGAGATGTTGAAATCATTAATTTTGGTATGTGTTTTTGTAACATGAGGATTTAAATTTAGAATTTAAAGTATGAGAATTCTTTTGTTGGTTGCGGAGAAAATCTCGAGTAAAAGTAAATTTTGTCAAATTTGTAAGATGCACAACATAATCCTAGGCTTGGCGAAGGAATTAAGTGATAGTAAGTTATCGTAGACTATTGACATCATTTTTTGAGAAACCAGTGAAGTTCGAGAGTCTCAGCCAAAGAGTTTGTCATGACTTTAGGATGAGATAAACTGGATAGTTAGATGAATTTTGTGTTTTGAATGAAAATTTAGACAGGACTAAAAGAAAAATTGTCTTATCCTAATTTCATTCCAAATTATGTTTTAACCAAGTTTAAGATAAAATTTAGACAAACAAAATCATGTCCTATCTATTCTTTTATGGAACTATATTAAATTAAAACCTTCAGAGTTGTGTTGGAATCAAATGATATACATTAACAAAATAATTATTTAAATGGGTATAAATTCATATAAAAAAATTATACCAACAATTTAACTACCATGTAGAGTATAGACATTGTAATAAAATATACGTTCTTTCTCTTTCCTTTTCCTCTTAAGATTAACTGGCAAATACTATAACATAGTAGACCCAAAAGAACAAAGTCACTACAATGTACAATTAATGCACAACCAGACAAAAGCTGTTGTATAATTATATTCACATTCACAATTATTTGATAACTTTGATATAATAAACTTGATTTAGCCATTAAACATGAGGGACAAAAAGTATACTTTACTTTTTAAGTTTAATATCTTAATTCTAATGTAAAAGAAAAAGAAGTTATGCAGAAGAAATTACTATGAAAGTTCACTAGATTTTTCACACAAAAAAAAAAAAATTACAAATGAACAAGAGTTGGTTCATCATCCAACATACAAGTCATAAAGCCTGATTCTGAAAAAAGAAATGCACATTACATTCAAATTCGAGTTCTGAAAGTAGTGAAATGCATGACTTTATCAGGAATCACTTTCAAGTTGGGGCAGTCCCTAATATCCAAAAAGGAGAGAAGAGGCATGGCCCCATCCTCTGCTCTCAACTCCTTCAAGTTATGCAACCCATGTAGACGAAGAATCTGAAGTTGAGGAAAGCCTCTTTCGGAGCAAACCAGCTCGCACCCCATGAATGATTCCAAGCCTAAGAAGAGGACTCGTAACCTTGGTAGCTTCTCCAATGTAATCATCGGGTCTTCCTCAAGAAAGGTTCTCTCTATGACCATCTTAGCTAGGTTAGCAGAAAGTTGATGGCATTTTGATAACTTGGTTATGCGCCCTTCCAACTTCATTTTAGTGATAGCACAGCACCTTGGCACAAGAGGTGTTATCTCTACATTTGTGGAAGTCTTGTTGAGGATACCAAGAGAATGAAGACGGCTTAATGTGTTATTCTTGAATTTGCGAACTTTTCTGAATTTACTAGCAATCCCAAAGCTCCCTACTGATGATAATCACCAATTTTCTAAGACTAGCCAATTGAAGAACATCTTCAAGGTCAAGGTCCGTGTCATTGATGTTCACCAATGTTTGTAATTTGCTAAGATGACCCAATTTCAATTTGCCATCTTTCTTCAAGGTATAGGCAGGGTGCATATATAAATGCTTCAGATTTTCAGTCCTCCACATCATATTTGGAATTCTTAAACTTGTAGCTAAAGTGCGAAAATCTAAAAATTGGAGGTACCGCAAGTAAAAAATGCATGGTGGCAACTCGTTTATGTAACTTAAGTTGAGACTCAAGAATCTTAAGAGAACTAAATCTTCAATATCCTTTGTTCACATGCTTTTGGTGCATCTGAAATATTTCGTCCGTGTTAAAAATCCAAAGTCCTTTTCTTCTAATATGCTTTTGGTGCATTTAAAATTTTCCATGCATAATACTCTGAGGAATCTGCATCTTTTAACATAAAGATTGATTGGGAAGAAACAGAACTCACTAGGCGATGAGATTTGAAGGTCATAAAAAATTAAAGATCTTGTGCATGGATTCAGCTTCTCGAGCTTCTGTCTGATAATATCATCATCATCATATTCAAAATATTTATCAATACTTATGGAGAACCTATGTGCTTTGAAAGTATCACAAAAGCCCTCTTGCGTTGCCTTCCAATTAGCCAAGCCAAACATTATGTCATGCATCTTACAAGTCTTGATTTTGCCGGTAGAGCCCCTCTCCCCAATAAGAACCATATATCTTTCTACCAATTCAGTTAAGAAAAGATATGCAATATCTTCCATGCTCTCTTTTTTACCATCTCTTTCATATGCCATTGTTTGAAAGTACAAGTAAATAAGTCTTAAAAGGGGGTGAATAGGACAAAAAAAATTTTCGCAATAAAATTTATATTTTTAGAATCAAACATAAAAAGATAAGCTTAATTATAGACAACGAAAACTTAATTTCAGAAATCTCAGAGTTTAAAACGCGATGAAGCAGTTTAACACAATATGCGGAATTTAGATGCTGAAAGATAAACATGCTGAAATCAAAGAGAATAAGGAAGAGAAAGTACAAAGTGATTTATAGTGTTTCGGTCTCACAAAGACCTACGTCCACTCCTCTCAAATACCCTTGAGAGAGTCAGCTCCACTATCTGAACTAGTTTACTGGCTTCCAGCTGCCTTTTACAATCTAGCATTAATCAAGCACAACTGTCAAAGCTTGGTTTTCCAGGCTAACCAAAAATTCGTACAAAAGACTATGTCTATGCTGATTTACAAGATGCCAGCAACCTATTGCTTGGTTTTCCAGGCTAACCAACAACCCTTACAGTAGAATTTTGAAGTTGAAGAAATCTAGCTTAAAATGTGCTACTTGATTCAGCTAATATACCAGTAAGCTTTGATGCACTTAAACAATATTCCAAGTGAGAATGAAGTGCACGAAAATGAGAAGAGGAAGATGAAATCGTGAGGGCTCTTGAAGAATAAGCAAATGAACCTTTTAACCTCTCTTCATCTTCACTTCATTTGAGTCTTCTTCCTCCTTTTATAATGGTTTCAAAATATGACTGTTTGAGGTATCATCATTGCAAATATAGCTGATGGAAATATCATCATATCAATTTTTTGAAGTTGGGAATTTCTTGCAAATGTGGAACAACTAGCTTTACTGTTTATGCTTGATTTTCTGACACAGTGTACTGTTGGCAACAATGATTCCTAACAGCTTTTCTGGAGCCCATGCTATGCTTGCTTGCTTCTGCAACACATTTTACTATTCCTGATACAGTGTACTATTAGCAGTACAAATGCGGCCCAACTGGCTTTACTGTTTATGCTTGATTTCTAACACAACGTATTGTTGGCTTTTGCTTCTACAACACGTGAAGCAAATTGCAAATTGTAGCTCTGCAATTTTGCTTTTCTCATGCCAAGTTGACTTTGTAAAATAAGAAGTAGTAGGTTCTGCTACTGTTGCTAAATCAAGCACTTGAAGATATACTAGATTTTTAAATCTGCACTACTGCAGTTTTCTTTCCCAATGCAAGGGATAAAAAAATATTTATTTAAAATAATGATTGACTTTGTAACACTTTTTTAGAAAAGAATTAAAGTAACTAAAATACTCATTGGTTTGGTTAGAGTAACTAAAACATTTATAATCTCGTAAAAGATTATAAAACATATATTTTGCAATAGAAACTTTTCAATAAATCTAAAAATATTTTTCTCATCAAAATCAATTAATGGATAGATTAGAATTCCCTTGAGCTAACATTGTTGATATTACACCATCCGCAATCCACATTTGAATTAGCCTTTTTCACCGGAATCTCCAAACCTTCAGGAAACTGGTGAAAATAAAGAAAACATGGTTTTAAGTAATACGGTAGATCATCATAAAATAAGTTATAAAGCTTGTAGTAGTAGTCCCCTTCTACTCCCAGGCTCGATATCATCTCTAGCACCGTCTCCCACTCTTTCAAGGTATGTTTTATTGACAACAGCCCAGCAAGTAAGGAGATGATTAATGGCATTCCTTCACAGTATGTAATGATTTTCTTCCACAAACTTATCATTTTTTCCTTGATGCCTAGAGCACAAAACATAATTATTAAAAAAAAAAATGAAGTTAATTAAAAAGTCGAATACCGAAAATTGAAACAAGATAAATTCAGTTATTAAAACTAAATCAAACGTGGTAGGCAAAGGAAAGTACCGCATGCTTACCAGTTTCATCTCTTTTAGAAATTGCTATGCTATGAAATAGTTCCCAACTTTTTTCGCAATCGAGACATTTGGAGTTCATATAAGTAAGAGCTTTGGATTCTTTTAGCAATATCTCCATAGCGGGTGGTAACAATTATTTTACTATTTGCTACATCGGAGATGAGTTGCTCTTGTAGATATTTAATAGTAAAAGGATCCCAAAGATCATCAAGTACAACCAAACAGCTCTTTGTACAGAGGACTTGCAATATCTTTGTAGCCATCTCCTCGAGCATCCATTCAGCTGTAGAGGACAGCCCAGTGGTGAAGGAAGTTAGTTGAATCAGAATGGACTCCAAAGCATAATGGAGTTGTTGAGATGAATCAACCCAAGCGTAACATTCAGAATGATCTCTAATTCTGTTGTTATGATAAACCGATTTGGCTAGAGTTGTCTTTCCCACCCCACCGCTACCAACTATAGAAATGATACAGCCATGGCTATCTCCCTCCAATAATAAGTTTGATAGATGGTTCGCGTGAGAATCCATTCCCACTAACTGATATGCCTCAAAATTGAAGTAAGTCTCGCGCACTTTCGGCTGCCTTTTGCATATATGATCTTCCTCATTTAGTGCTCTTACTCCCAATCTTTGTAAACTTGTAGCCATTTCAGAAATTTCTGCAGTGATTTCCTTAATCTCACGGATAGTTGCTCTTGAAGAGATGAGGCCAAGTGCCGGTTCGATGGCTGATAATCTTGTGGCATTGAGCTTCAAGGAAAAAGTTTCAACCACATCAACTGCTTTATACGCGGCTTCTCTAATTCTTTCAAGAACATCAGATATGTCGAAAGAAGATTGATCGCGTGCATCTGCATGTGAAAGCAAAGGAAGCAAATTTTCGAATTCAGCTTTTATTTTGAGAAATTGATGACCCAAGGGTCCATAACTCATCTCAGGGTGCCAGGCGAGTAAGACAGTAAAGGTTTCCAAAGCCGAGGAGACAACATAATCGGCCATCCCAAACACCAAATAAACTTGGATTCAACTTGGTAAGTGCAGCGGAAACAAAGGAACTTGAGGACACAGGGAAGCAAAGTTGAGGGATGTGAAGACCATTTGTGATGGCGTTAACGCGTGACAGGACTCGTAAAATAAAGGCATTAATTCTATAACTGCAACTGTAAACTCTTCTATAGGGATGACTTAGTCATTTTGAATATCATAACTACTTTCTGATTTAACTATTCTCAATTGATTTATTTATTTATTCATTCAATTTGATCTGTTATGGTTTCCCTTTTTTTCTATGTAGATCTGTGTTTTAGTGATTAAACTAATTGAACTTTTAGTTAGGTAGAAAATATGTAAATGTACTTCGCATACGATTTTAAGTTCTAATACATGATTCACATGTTTTTGAGAATAGTTTCAATATCTCTTGAATATATTATATGGTTAAAAAATTATATTGTTTAAAGGAAAATAAAATAACTACAAGTTTAATTAATAGATAATCTAAAATTTATACTTTGTCCTTCCAAACACAAATTAATCTTGATACGGCCAAAAATATATAAGAAAAATTTAATGTTTCCAAGCTCTTTTTAGTACAGGAAATCCTATTCGCTACCTTTTGATGACGTCATCGTTGCAAAAATTGCAATTCCTCCAATCCTATTAATTTTATAGTAGAAATAAATATATTATTTCATACATTGTCACGTATTATTTCATGGTAATAGTTTGATTAAAATATATAAAGAAATAAAATAAAAATATTAATTTATTTTTTCTTAATTAATCACCAAAAGTGTGAAATAAAAAATAAGATAAAAACTGAAACAACCCATTTTCATTATTTTTGATTTGGAATGAGCAAACATTTTCTAATCACCTTAGCATGCTAAATCTTGAAAGTGCAAGTAAAGAATGTCCTAGAGGGGGTGAATAAGACTTTTGTAAACTTTTCGCAAAATGATATATTTTCAAAACAAGCTTTAATATCAAAGCTTGGTTTTACTTAACAAAAGCTTAGTTTTTAGAAAACTCAGTTCAAACAGTAATAACAGTATAACGCAGTAAGCTCAAAAGTAATGCTGGAAATGAATAAAAAAGAGTAGAGAAAATGCACAGCGATTTATAGTGGTTCGGTCTCAATCTTAGACCTACGTCCACTCCCCTCAAACTCAGTTGAGAGAATTTACTCCACTATGTGAATCTGGTTTACAGGATTCCAGCACCTATTACAGTCTCTCAGAACGCAACTGAAGACTTAAGCTTGGTTTTCCAGGCTAACCAAAAACCCTTACAATAAAGTCTATGTCACTTAATGACTATGTCACTCCCTCTCACAGGGATACAAATCAGCAATAAGGCAATATAGCCTTTTACACAATATCATATGAAGAAGAATTTTGGGTAGATGAGTTATTGCTTGAATCAACAGATTTTCAAGTTTTTTCTTTGTGCACTCAAGGATATTCCAAGTAAGGATGAAGTGCAGAGAAGGTTTTACACGAGACAGCACTTGATGAGCAAATGAATATTTTCTCTCAGTTTTTGTTCTAATTCTTCTTGCTCGTATAAGGCTCTCCTTCTCCCTTTTATAGAGCTTTCAAAATAAGACTGTTGAGGCATTTTGAAAACTCCATTGTCCAATAAAGCTCCTTGACATGATAAAAGCCTTTAAATCATGAGTTGTGGCAGGTGACTGTTGTGACTCACGTTTGTCTTCTTCTCCAGTGGTTCAGCACTCTTTTACCACAATCTGAAAAAGTAGAATTGCCAGTAGACAGCTTTGAGGATATGCTTGGTTCGCAGGTTTGCATGAATAAGGAAGTTCTCGGTTTGTCCCATGATAAACGTTCAAAAATCTTTCCTTCCTCTTATCTTTGGTTGGCTCAAGGTGGCAGAAGTGATCAACATGTACTGCTGACACAGTGAGACTTTCACACTTCAAACAAGACACATGCTAAAAGACAAATATTGCTTTTCCTGTCACTGTCACCTTTAGAGGGTTGACCTGCAAGTTTAAAAACTCCTAAACACAACAAAGTGTGGTCCACGGATAGGCTTGCAAATATATTTCAAATTAGTTGCACCAATTAGGATAAAAGCACATAGTCCAAAATATGTAAGCTATAATTTTTCTGGATACAAGGAAGAAATCATTTTAAAAAGATATTAAGAGAAAACAAAAATTATTGTAAGCATCAAAATTAATTAACTTAATTAACCCTTGAGCTAACAAATCTTGTCTCAAACTTTACGATTGGTCAATGATACAGAAAATGTGCTCTAGCTTGAGTTGGAAGAAATCTTTAGAGTGGAACGCGCAAACTGGCAAAGAAATTGAGGCACCATCTTGGCTCTTTCAAACAAAGCGTGCTTGACTTGCTTTTGTTTTATTAATTGTGTGGGACAAGGCGTGCTACACCTGCTCTTTCTTTTCTCTTTTTTTTCTTTTTTTTAATCATTCCACCCTTTGCACCTGCCTTAGTCAGCCAAATAAAGTTTCCACAGTTGGTGTACATAAAGTTTCCACCACTTGAACGAATAAATGCAGGATAAGGTTTATTCTCATTCAAGAGTGGTTACAGACACACTAGGAAAAAAAGAAAAACAAAGTGGAACGTTTTGTCTTAGTCTACCGACAAGGATTACTGTAAATGGACTAGAGGTGAAAACGAAATCACTGGCTGATGGAAAAGTTTCACTTTTCTAGTGTCCTTTAATTATCTTGATATAGTTCCTTTAACTTTCAATCTCTCCATAGAAATATTCTAATCTTCATATGTTGAGATATTCCGTTAAATTGAAAACGGGTTCAACATTTTTTGTTGAGCACCTAAAATAATATTACTTAAGAAGTAAAAGTTATTTATTAGAGTTCAGTCCATTCACATATTAATCTGAGTTATTCATCTATTAATTAGTAAAAGATAAAACAAAAAAAAAATTAACAGAGAAGCCAAATACATTGAAATCATCTTTAATTGAAGTCTTGTAGTAACTAAAGCCTTGATCGCGTATGGCTTGCTAAGATATTGCATTACACTTTAGAAACTAAAAAATACACAAGAGTAACGATGAAAGAGCTGGTTAATCAACCAACATTGTTTTCACATTACATTCATCTTTGATTTTGGAAGGTAGTGAGATACCTGACTTTATCAGGAATCACGTTCAAATTGGGGCAGTCACTAATGTCCAAAAGCAAGAGACCACGCATAGCCTCTTTCCCTATTCCCAACTCCTTGACGTTATGCAACCCATGAAGACGAAGATATATAAGTTGAGGAAAGCCTCTCTGAGAGCAGATCAACTTTTGCCCCATGAAAGATTCCCGGCCTAAGAATAGGACACGTAACCGTGGAAGCTTCTCCAATGTAGCCATTGGGTCTTCCTCAAGAAAAGTTCGCTTTATGACCAACTTAGCTAGGTTAACAGAAAGCTGATGGCATTCTGATAACTTGGTTATATGCCCTTCCAAATGCATTTTACTGATAGCATAACACCTTGATAGAAGTGGTCTTAACTCTGCATTTTTAGAAGTCATATTAATGATGCCAAGAGATTGAAGATGACTCAAAGTGTTGTTCTTGAACTTGAAGATTTTCCAATGTCCTCTAGTAGTCACAAACCCACTTTGCATATTTCTCATGATAATCACTAATTTTCTAAGACTACTCAGTTGAATAACATCTTCAAGGTCAAGGTCCATATCATTGATGTTCACCAGTGTTTGCAAATTGCTAAGATGACCCAATTTCAATTTGCCACCATTTTTTATGCTGTAGGAAGGGTGCAGATATAAATGCCTCAAATATTCAAGTCTCCACATCATATTTGGAACTTGTAAAGATGCTGCTGAAGTACGAAGATCTAAGGTTTGGAGACATCTCAAATAAAAAATGGATCGTGGCAACTCAATTATATTGCTATTTTTGAGACTCAAGAACCTCAAGAGAATTAGATCTCCGATGTTTTCCGTTAACTTACCTTCAACGTCTTCGAAATCTTCCAAGCATAATACTCTAAGGAATTTGAATCTCTGGACAATGTGCAAGCTCGGTAAAGGACTACCCTGCAAAAATCTTAAACTTGAAGGTGAGAGGACACATATTAGAGACCGAATTTGAGGACTCAATCGCCCAAGGGCTGTATAAGCATCTTGTGCACATTCAAAAGATATGTGTTTGATTATGGAGACCCTCGGAGCTTGTTTTCCAGTGTCATAACGGTGAAAATGATCACAAAAGTTTTCTTTCTTTGCTTTCCACTTTGCTAAGTCTAACATAATATCGTGCATCTTACAAGTTTTAATCTTGCTAGTAGAACCCACCTCACCA
This sequence comes from Bauhinia variegata, assembly GCA_022379115.2. Taxonomy (NCBI): domain Eukaryota; kingdom Viridiplantae; phylum Streptophyta; class Magnoliopsida; order Fabales; family Fabaceae; genus Bauhinia; species Bauhinia variegata. Next base: position 11,002,627 of record CM039439.1, on the reverse strand, counting down.
ATTAAAATCATGTACCTTTCTGACAATTCAGTCAAGTAAGAATATGCCACATGTTCAATACTTTCAATCCAACTGCTTCTTTCCTTTGGCATCATTGACACTACTCCATCTGCAATCCACATTTGAATCAACTTCTTTGCTGGTATCTCCAAATCTTCGGGAAATTGGGCAAAATAAAGGAAACATGGCTTTAAGTGAGATGGTAGATCATTATATATTAAACCAAAAAGCATGTCTATTACTCTCAAGTAAACTTTGGACTTCATCTTTTCTAACACAGCTTCCCACTCCTCCAGGGTATGTTTTGTTGACAATAGCCCGCCAAGTAAGGAGATGAATAATGGTACTCCTCTACAATTCCTAGTGAACTCCTTCCCCAAATTTATCATTTTGTCCTTGATTTCTAAAGCACAACAGAATTGAAAAAAGAAAAGAAAAAATAAATAACATAAGTGTGAATTCTAATTGAGAAATTCAACAGCTTCCAAAGACATAAACTTCATGATTGAAACAAAACCAAAGTAAGGAAGTTAAGAGTATCTTATCCGTACCTTTTTTGTCTCTTTTAGAAATTGCTATTCCATGAAAGAGTTGCCAGCTGCTCCTATCATCTAAAGGATTCAATCGATAGCACTTTCCTTGATTGCAAATAGCCACGGCTTTCGTACGGGTGGTAACAATTATTTTGCTTCCTGTCATTGTGGGGAAACAAGTACCAAGAAGTTGAAGAATATCCATACGCCAAACATCATCAAGAACTATTAAACACCTTTTTGTTTGGAGAATATTCCCAATTTGCTCGGTAGCCATTTCCTTCCTTGTTGGTTCCCATAGCTCAATAGAGGTTGAAGTGAGTTGAATTAGAATGGAAACCAAAACATCTTCGATAAGAAATTCCTTAGATATGACAACCCAAGCAAAACAATCAAAATGACTCCTAATTACACTATTATGATAAAGCAATTTGGCTAGTGTAGTCTTTCCCAAGCCACCCTTACCAAATATGGAAACTGCCCAATAGTGGTTGTTCCCATCCAATAGCAATTCTGATAGTTTCTGCTTTGGAATCTCCAATCCCACTAATTGAAGTTGATCAAAATTGAAGTAAGTCTCACGCACCTTCCTCTGCCTTCGGTAAGAGCGATCTCCCTCACTTAAAGCTTTGATCCCCCATCTTTGTAAACTTGTAATCATTTCAGAAGTTTCTCCAGCAATTTCCTTAACCTCATGGATGGTTGCTCTGGAAGAGATTGAATCGAAGACACCGATGCCGTGTAATCTTGTGGTGTTGAGCTTCAAGGAAAAGATTTCAATCATATCAACTGCCTTATACGTGACTTCTCTTATTCTAGCAAGTCCTTGCTCTAGATCTTTAATAGAGGATTGTCGTGCATCTGCATCTGAAAGCAATTGTAGCAAACTTTCCAATTTTGTTTTCAACTTCCCAATTTCTTGACCCATGGCTCCACGACCCAACTCAGGGTGTTGAGCGAGCACAATAGTGAAGGTTTCCAGAGCTGAGGAGACAACATACTCAGCCATCTCAAACACAGTGAATGACAGAGCCGAAGAGTTGACTTCACGAGACAGAGCACTGCAACTTACAAGGAAAATTGAGGGTTCCCAAGATTAGTCATTATTGTTATACATTAGTAAAGGGAATCTGTTTTACTTTTCATCTATTTGGTGCATTTGTCGACTTTACATCTCAAAATAAATAATTTCCGATTTATTTGGTGGGTGAAGAATGATGGGTACAAGTATAATCTTCCCTCCTTGACAGCCTATGGAATGATGAAACGTGGCAAAAACATTTACACTTTAGCAAGCATGCTTGTTATCTTTTTAAGAGTACGTGCTTAACTTCTTTTATGGGCATGCTTTACTAGACCCTTAGCAGCTTAAGAAATGTTTGGTGATATGGATCGGAACCAATGTGTTAGACTTTATATTCAAACCCAACTCGACGAGCAATTTAGGTAAAATTATAAAAAAAATCTCCTTAAACCTGTATAAAAGTTACATCAAATTGAAACAGGTAAGTAATTTTTCTAATACAAATTCTTAGATTTTTACCAAATTTAATAGATGAGATATTGATTTGAGCATAGGAAGATCCACATCCAACTCCAATCTCTTATTTGTTCACAAGATCAATAAGACCTAACCCAATCCGAGTCATATCTGACCTAGAGAATTATTCACGATAATTAGTGCAATGAGCGGAGATCAAACACACTCCGACTTTTTACCCTCGGGCCTTTCTACCCAATGAAGTGGTCACAATTATCAATGGAATTTCTTGGGTAGGGATAGAAGGAGACTCATTTATAATACTTGAACCACTATTAAAAGAGTCATCCAAGGTATCTTCAAAATCCGAGCTACAAACCTAATTATCATAAGACTCTGAAGATTCTCAATAAAAAAAAAAAAATTATTTTAGGTGTCCATCATCTTTTTTATTTTCCTCTCCTCTCTAGTCTCGCCAAACATATTTCTCACGACACACTAAATACTGCCCTAAAAGGAGTAGAACGAAGACCTTTCAAGAAGAAAGGTGGAAAAAGAGTGGGGGGGGGGGGGGGGGGGGGGGGGAAAGAAAAAAGATAACCAATCTCAAAAAGCAAACGTGGGCAACTCAAGGTACAGGAAACAAGGTGAGCAAGAAAAGCAAAGGAAACAAGGAATACCGAGCTAAGAGAAGTCCTAACCTTGGAAGAAGTGAAGAAAGCAAAATAATAAAAGACCTCTATTTATAGGCGATTATGCCTTAAGAATCAACAAATTAGAACAATCTACTAGAAAGACGGTCGGAGATCAGCAATGAAAAGTCACCTCGGAATACAAAGAGACGTCCTGAAATAGTTATATTACAAGAGGAAGAGGAAGAATAATGGTCACCAGCTATTTAAAGCATGGAGGCGTTTCCAACACACTTAAAAAAACCATGAACTAAAATGCAAAATAGTAATAAGAGATAGTTATAGAGGGTAAAACTGGAAGGCAATTTCAGCGCACCTGACAATCATTTCTTAGCTTAAAGAATTAGCACTACTAAGCCTCCAACTTGGGGGATTAGTGATGCAGACTAAAACAAATGGGCCAAACTTTATATTCAGACCCAATCCAATAAACAATTCAAGTAAAATTACAAAAAGACCATCCCCAAACCGATATAAGAGCCCCGTCGTAACTAAAAGAGGTAAGCAACTTTTCTGACACAATTTTCTAGATTCTTACCTAATTTAGTATCAGAAAATCCACATCTAACCCTGACCTCTTCTTCTTTGTTCGCAGGACCAACAACATCCGACCTAGACTATATTTCACAACATTTCAAATTATTTTTTTGAGTGTTTCAAGTGAATGACCTAGATGTGTATGGTAAAAGTTCTGCCAAATAAAAAAGCCAATTCCGTCTTCCATGTGTTTTTGAAAGAGATGGTAGCAAATTTTCAAACTTTCTTTTTGAAATCTGAATTTGATAAACCAATGCTCCATATACAACCCATCTAAGGCAGTTGAGTGAGTAAGATGGTGAAGGTTTCCAAAGCTGAGAGGACTGATGGAGAACATGGCAGCAAAACTATCCTCACTTGAGAGAAAAAGCACAATAACATGAGACACCAAAGCAACACCAAAAAGACTAGACTGCAGTAATAAAGCTTACAATATAGATCTGAAAGTTCCTCTAACCTTCACTTTCTTCATGGTTATGTCTTCAGTCAACTGAGTATGACGCGTGAAATGAAGAAAAAATAAATAAAGGAAGATGACAAAAAAGAAACTCTCTGTCATTGAAAGTTCTGAGAACATGACGCAGATTTTGAAAACTACAATTGAATGGCCGCGTTAAACAAATACAGCTTGATTTCCTACAATTTGTGATATTATATAAGAGTAATGCTATCTCTGTACTCATAAATATATACTTATTTTTTACACTGTTTTTTTCCATCTCTTTTATTTTTTTATCTATCTTTTTTTTTTTTTTTCTTTTTTTGTTTACAAGTTTACTCTCACAAATAAACTAAAACATGCTAGATGTACAAAATGTGTACACTTTCAAGTGTGCATATAGCATTTACCATTATATAATAGTAACTCATCACTTCAGAGAGTTATTGATTTGGTCGAGGTACTTTCTTCTCATGATGTTACCATGAGCTAGGACCACTTCGCTAAATGCAATTCTTCTATTATCTTTTCATTGGAGTTCGGAGTCATCTTCAGGAAAGAATCTAGATTTGCTGCAATAACATGAATTGATCAAGTGACCATCTTAGATTCTTAGCCTCCTAAAACAACACGGGCTAAACCTACCTGACTAAGTTACCATTTCATTTTTTTTATTCCTCCTTGATTCATTTCCGGGAAGTTTCTTTAAACTTCACTCTCTTCTCTTATTTGTATCATTGTACGGCCCTCACATTTTGAGATATTCCATCTTTAAAAATGTCTTGTAATGAAGTGACGCTCTTTTATTTTTTTATTTTTTTTTGTTCTTTTAAGTAGATTGTGAAATTTGTAGAAACACTGGAAAATAGAGGGATGAGTTAAAACTATGTTCTAATCTTCACTTAGCTTGCTTTAATATAGAGATTGATAGAAAATAGAAAAGATGGCGAATCTCTTAATTGCTTTGGAATTCAGATTGCTTTCCCTAAGGTAACACCTTCTGAGTAGATATCACCGATTCTTCATGAATAAGCAAAGTGTTCAATTTACGTAAATTAAGCATCACCCAATGTCCAGTTAAAATTAGAGGGATAAGTTCAAAATAGAAATGTTCCAATTTTCATTTTTTAGTAGTTGATAAATGTATAGAAAATTAGAAAGAGGATACATCTCATTTGAATTGCCTCGGTTCCTTTTAGCCTTTTTACCATTATTTTTGTTTCTGCCAAAGAATTGGCAATTTTAAATCACTTTGTTGATTAGAATTCGAGTACCATTATTTGTTGATTTTAAATCAATTTCTTTTAACCTTCTTTTAACTTTTTTCTCTCTTTTTTTTTTTTTTTTTTTGTCTCTATGACACTAAGCAAATTTAAGGTAGTTTTCAAAGAGATGCCTGACATTTCTTTGCTCCCTAACCCTAACTAGAATTACTTGTGTCATTTCATAAATTATATGCCTTTGTTATAATGAACTCAAGAACTGCATTGGCCGTAATTTTCTAGTGTATTGTATTAATCTTACAAATGCAATAGACAAATCTTCATTACCTGACATGCCAATGTATTTTTTTAGGAAAATAAGCTTTAGTTTCATTTGAATTCCTGGTTGGATTCTTATTTGACTTTCTTATTATGGTTTCTCTTTGTCTATCTGAAGGCTACCACTTTACTGTAAATGAAGGTATGTATTCAATTCAATTCCTGTCATTTAATAGGGATGAATCATCTTGACTGGTAGTTTATCTTTGCCCACTTCCTTCAAGTCAAACAACTCATTTCCCTTGACAGCTAGTCTGTCTTTATTGTGGATCAAGTAGGTACAACTGTGGCAACACGTATTTCATATTGTATCCCATACGATGTTTCACTCTTCTAGAATGATCAAAGAACATAAAAATAAAAAATAAAATAAAATAAAATGGTACTTTTATTATTACATTATAAAAATATATTATTTTATAATTTTAACCAATCAAAATAATTGAGAGAGGATATGAAAGATGAAAGTGGGACTACAAGGGATTTTAATAACAATTTGTTAATAACTTATCATTACATATTATGAATGACCTATATTTTTAATCACACCCCTAGTGATGTTGAGGTACTAATTTGATCTAAGCCTTTAATATCTGCCACTCGTTATCTAATTTTATATAATTCACTCAAATCAATAGTAAATCCATGAAATTGAATCTCAACTACTAAGAAAAGAGGTGTGAAAACATATATATAAAAATAACTCATCACATAACTCTTGTATTGTTTTCTCTGCCTCCTTCTTTTCCATTTTGTTTCTAATGGTTGTCGCTGAATATAAGGAGGTCAACAAGGAAGAACGTGATGACCAGCTTTGGACTAGACTGGCTTCCGTTCCTTGATTGCTTTGGAGACAATGTGAGTTGGCTTGAATTTAATACATCTACACAAGAGAGAGCCTGCTTTGTCTACTAATGCTTTTTTGTGATATATATTAATTCCTAGTTTTCTTGAATTTTTGCCTAATTGAAAGTTATGATAAGCTCTCATGCAATACATGTTCACACTCATAAAATCTGAAATTGACCCATTGAAATTTCTTTGTCCTTCTTTTAACTTATTCATTATATATGTTTGGCTAGGAATTTGGCAAAGAATAGATTTAGTGGAATAATACCAGTTTCCTTTTTTTGGTAAAAAAAAAAGCTTGGTATTATTTTAAGTTAAACTTATTAAACTGTGATCTAAATTGTTTGGTTTCTTATGGAGTATTTTTCTTTTTTTTTTTTTGATCGGGGTTTCTTATGGAGTTTTAAGAGCAAGACTATTTTATTTTCTTTCATAAGATGCATATTGCTATGGAAAAAGTAAGGAATTTTCTTTGAGTGCTATATTTCTGTGTTAAAATGATCTCATTTTCAATTTGTAAAAAATCTTAACTTGATAGGTTTACATTAAAAAAGATACAATTTACTTACATAGCACAAGAGTGGTAGCTAGTTGTAAGAGATTTTACAATTCTCCAAGTATAAACACTATCAATTTTATCACAAATTTTGCATTAATTTTTAGTTACTCTTGAAATTTATGGAAAGTGCATAGAAAAGAAACGCGTAGCAAATGTGAAAGTTGATGAATTGAATTCAAGAAAAATAATTAAGCAAATTTCAATAGTTAAATTGCACAGTACATACATAGTTCAATGATTAATATGTAATACTGTGAGACCCCTCCCCTATATCAAAAAAGATTTTTTTTTTTTTTACACAAAACATCGTCATAACTTAGCTGTGTATTGATTTAAAAATAAGTATACAAATGTTTTTAGCATCAGTGCTGGTTGTACAAAGACTATTCTGCAGCTAGATATATTAATTGCGTTCGAAAATCAAACATGAAAATAACTTTATATATGTAAGAACATTTGAATTTTAACCTTCAATTGTTTCTTATAACACCAATAATAAACATATTTCTTTGTCTTTATGACATGAGCAGCAGCATTATTAATTTTTGGAAACACAATTTGCTGTCTTGTGTTTGACTTCTTAGTACAGTGACAATAACATGATGATTAAAGGGAATTTTCTCCCATTTCTTCCTCTTTCTTCCTGATCATAAACCATGACGAAAGCAGCCCTATTCCTTATTCTGCTGAGATTTCCACAGCATTTTCAACAACATGCGTAATGGCAATAACATTGCAATGAGCCACAATGTCCTCCCACAGCACCCTCTTTCTCCCTGCACTGTTTATCACAATGATTTTGGATGAAGCAAAGCCCTTTCCATAATGCGCTGAACTTGAAACAAATATGTGCTTCATCCAGATTTTCTTGTCCTGTGACAATTGAGAATCAATCTGTAAGTACATTTAAAACAGTTTGCTCCATCACTTTAAGTGTTAAATGATCGAAATTGTAATATAATTTACACGTAATGTAATAATTTTTATTCGATTTGGCCCATTTGGGAGACATTGTAAATATGTAGAGGTAGATTTGTATTTCACCCAAAGAAAATTTTATGCTATCTGATTATAACTGAGAAATTAATTATCAAACATCCTAAGTATATGTAAGAATTATAATGTAATATGTAATGTCAAGAACCAATTTAAACCACATACATAACATATACTAAAATTAACACAATGCCAATCTTAACATATACTAAAATTTTAATTTAATTAAGAAAATCATAGCAACAGAAATTTAAACTTTTAGGTGAAAGACCTCTAATATAATATTATATTAAGGATTCATTCAACTTAAAAGTTTATGTTTTTAAGTAACGACTCATGAACATTTTTATTTTATAACATGTAATTTCTTAATTAGCTTCTAGCAAGGGGGTGGTGGAATAAAGGTGGCAGGTTGCCTCTAAGTTCTGCCAAAAAATAAAAAGTAATATTTACATTTAACCCTCCTAAATCATAACTTTAATTTGAGTTCCCTCTTACCCAAATCTTGATTCCTCCTCAAGCTTCTAGTATAAAATGTGTATAAGTGTGTGTCCGCATGAGAGAGAGAGGGGGGGAGAGAGAGAATTTGCAAGTTTGTTAATGAGAGAGAGGTAGAGATTAACCATTGATGGTTAAAGGGAGAAGTACAAGACATAAGAAGATAATGCAGATAGACAATTTAGTAAGAATAGTTGCCATGTATTTCTATGGAGGATTCTCTTCTAGCTCAAGGAAAAGTTTTAGACGCATGAACATATATAATAGAGGTGCTTTCGAAATGTGGAATGATGAAGGGTGGAAACCATCGCTTCTTTTGGTTCTTCTAGGAACGTTGCTATGTTCTTTGCTCCTCGTTTAGTTCCTTAGTTTACTATGCTAATCGGTTGGCACATATATAAATTTTTACGAGAATGGCTAAGAATCAATGTTTTATATTTAATATATGAATACGCACATATAAATCTTTGTGCTCAGAGATTAAACAAAAGAAAATAACATAAACTCACACGCTCAAATTTAATTTAACTCATGGGAAATCGACACGACAAAAGCTAAACTCTTTAACTCCTTATGCAAATAAACTTTGAGCAATATCTTAAAATTAAATATTCCAAAAATAATTAAGTACAAATATAAGACTAAGAGTAATTTCATATCTAGAACCTTATTTTATTGACAGCACGATTTGAATTTGACAGGATGCATAGGCAAATGTCAGTGGCGATTGCCCCCACCTTTACATGTTTCTCGCTTTGAGAGTTGAGTTTGAACAAAAGTCGAACTAATGATATGTTAACCGTTGAACAAAATAAACACAAACAAACAGCCAAATTAAGGACGCAAAACAAAGCAAGTTCTAATTAAGAGTAAAGCCAAACGATCTTATTAGGTCATAAGCAAATTATATAAACCTTTTCAGGAATTGTGTCACAATCTGCCTGCTATAGACCAAACATAACAGACAAGGCGATAGCTAGGAAACAAATATAGAACGCACACAAACACAAAATTCTCAATTTGCAGCAAACACTAGCAGAACACTTGAATTTGCACAAAAGGATTTCGATACAAACAAGGTAATTAATAAGTATAATTCAAAAATTCCGAAAGACATCCTGTCATAACCGTTTAACGGACATATATGTCTCCAATAATTGTTTCAATGCACTAAAACAATTAAATAAAACAAAAACAATTGAGCACCAAGCATGAAAAGATTAATACCAAGTGCAGGCTAGCAACGATATAACTTGGAAGTTATCATACCAATTTTCTTTTTCTGTTTCTGTTCATTTGAGCAGGAAAAAAATATGATTCATTTTATACATTTGGAACGAGTTGCGCTGGTTTTGCGTTTTAAAAGAAACCGTGTCTTGTCTCTTACTGAATGATTTAATTTTTGAGCAAATTCTTAATTTAGAACTTAAAGATGAAGATGTTATTAAGTTGATACCTTTTAGACTTTAACATCACATTAATTTTCTAATATTACTCATATACTTTTAAAATTAAATTTACATTAAATAAAAACTTCATTGATAATAATATCATCAACATGATACTTTCAAAAAAAATTATGTAAATTAAATCTCACATGTACATAAGTAAAAATATTGCGGCTTGATTTTATCTACTCTATTACATAAAGTTGATTTGTACTGAGGGTTTTCAGACCACCAATCAAAGCAAAAATTAACCCCGCAATGCCATCGCTGGAATGTGTTATGAATGAATTAAAAAAGAAGCTATTAAACGGTGGCGTTTTGGGTGAGAAGAAGAATTAGTTAATACTGTGCATTTAGTGAGCTTGTAAAGTGAAGAATAATATTGCTAGAGTCTATGAACAGAATGATCAAAAGCCCCAGTATTGCCATAAGGTGACAAAACAAAAATCTGTGGAGATAGAAGATTTATCAATTCCTTTGTATAGCCTCCCATGAACAAACTACTATTAATATTTCTTTAGTTCTCGAAGGTCATTCTAGTAATTGAGTACTTAATACTACTATATACAAGTGCCATTAAGCCTTATATGCTCAAAACATGAGAGATCAGAAGTTTGTCTCATGAACTAGGGTAAGCAATTAAGGAGATTACATATATGAAGCATATAAACTAGGGTAGAAGTCTGCACTCACCCTAAATTTAAAATGTGTTTTTAAAATTGCAACACCCAACAAAATCAACTTTTAACTGAGGCATCTAAACCTCAAACGATCTTTTCTAGCTAGGATTATAGATGTAACAACTAAGTTATACCCAACATAAGTCATAAGATTGTACATAATCAAATTGAGCTACACAAGCTCCATAATTGTCCTGTAACCTGAAGAAAAAACTCAGAAAGCAAGCTTCAACAACGGAGAAACGTGGGGATGAGGGGAAATGAAAATAAAAAAAAAAAAAATTTAAAAAAAAAAGAAGATAAAATAAAGTAAAATTGCCTATCATAGCTCTTCCTTTCAGTACTCTTCACATGTCTTGATCGCTCAAACCTGCAAACGCTCACCCAGCCTTCTATTCACCAAGTACTAAAGCCTATTTCTTAATGAGCGAGGCATATTACGTTTATCCTTGATTTCGGAAGGCAATTGCTTGATTTTATCTGGAATTGCCTTCAATTGCTTGATTTTATCGAAGCTCCATGACTGGAGCTTTGATCACTGCATCTCTCTCTACATGTAGCTCTTGTTTCTACCGAGATAATACTAATTGAATTGCATGTATATGAAGCAAAGTCGATGAGATTGATCTCCACCATGCTCACCGCTCCAACAAGCCAATGAATTCTAAGTTAAGTGCTTGAAATTATAATAAGGATTATTTACATCACCCAACACATATTTTTTAATTGAATCTAAGCTTTTCATTTATTACTTAGTAAAAAAAAATAGAAAGAGTCCAACCAAAAAGTTGGATCCTGTTAACAATTCTAAATGTCAAAAACTTATGGTTGGTGCTATTTTGGTGTCATAATGGGCCTTTTCTGTGAATTAGTCATAATGACCCATCCTAAGTTTAAGGTTGTTTGGGCCTAATTCAAATTAAATAATTAGTGATAACTCAATTATATCATTATTCTGGAGACTCGAGACCTCAAGAGAGTTAAATCTCTATTGCATATTACTCTTGCAAATTTGAATCTCTTATCCACAATTCTGATCGAGAGACAATTACTACATGCTGCTAATAGTCTCAGAGACCCAATGTGATGATTCAGCTGCCTGAGTAGTTGTGTCGGGTAATAACATCATACTAATCATGTGTCAAAAATCTTACAGGGACCCTCAGAGCCTTGAATAGTTGTAAACGTGCTTCATGCTCATGTTGATGAAAGCAATTAGAGAAGTGATGTAAAATAAGCAGTGAATTATTATAGTTTCTATTTGGACTTTGATTAGGGTTTATTATAGGATTTCCTTTTATTTCAGGCTTTATTTTTTAGTTCGACTTTAATTTTATGTTGCCATATCTTATTCTAATTCTAGAATAGTAGAATTTTGTTATTTTGAGTGTTTGGTTACGTTGCCTGTAAATAGCTTCTTTTTTATTTTTTTGGATAATCATTGAAAGACCTTTTGATAAATTGCAATTATTATTTTTTAGAGAAATCTGAGTAGGTTTATTTTTAGGAGAATACTTTAAAGTTTTCTTCTAGTTATCCTCTTTATTTTACATTAATTTGGCATTTGTAACACAACAGTTTGGCATCAAAGCCAAATTTTGATCCCTTCCATTGCCTAAAATATAAATCTGAGACAACCATCATGTTTAAAAAGTTCAAATCTGTTGAATTAAAGTCCAGCAACTTTCTTTTCCACATAAGAATTGGGGCAAGATGACCTGGCTAACAATGCAAGAGCTAGGGTGAATAAAATCCTAACCAAATTGTTTAAACTGTTTGAATCAAATTAATCTGTATGATATTTCTTTTGATTTAGATTAAAAAAATTTCAAATTACTGATTGTGGTTCAATTTGCAACTTGGACAGTTTTTAATATACTAAAACCAAACCAAACCGCACATTATATATATATATATATATATATATATATATATATATATATATATATATATATAAGTTTTTATACATATATTATAAGTTTTTTATATTATAATATATAAAAACAACACATAACACAATTCAAAAAAGATAACATGACATGAGTATGATCCTCTTTATTTTCTTTGTTAGTCCATTATTGATAATGTGAGTATGGTGGTTCCACTTAAAGTTTTTCAAGTGTTTCATTCCTTGAAGAATAAAAACAAAGCTTTAAACACAATATTGGAAGGAGCTATAAACAATGTGAAAGCAATTGCTAAAAATACTCTTCATATAAGTAAATATGCCAATTTTCTTTTTTTTTTTTTTTTTGAACTACTAAATTGCTCAATCCAATTGAATCAAACCACAATTGAGAGTTTGGTTTTTCTTTGAAAAAAAAAATCAAAATTCCAAACTAAATCACACAACAAATATTTAAGTGTTTAATTCGAAATATTGTTAAAAACCACATCAAACTAAACCACATCCACCCTTAGCAATTAGAGCATAAGTAAGTGAAGCCGGCCATTTCTTTTCTTACCCCCTAGTTGGGGTGTTAAAAGAAAAAATTTTAAAAAAAAAGTGTTAAAAGAAATCTCCAGTGAAGCCATATGCACCACCCTGCCCCATGAGATTGGCTGGTTTGTTAACCAACCTGTGCACTAGCACAACCTACTCTCTTCGAAAGAGCTGCAAAGGTCCCTATTCCCCAAGACATTGTCAGCACCTCACTGGTGTAACTAGAAAATTAGATAACCATTATCTCTTCGGCCTATATATAACTGTTACTACCAAGCTGGGTCTGGTTAAATAATTAAATGTTTAATAATTGCAGCTTTGAAAGCGCTGATATTTTGATTTTTTATTCACTATATAATATTTCTTTTTAGGCAGACGTGTGGGATCTTCTTGTGGCCTGTGTGATTCTTTGTTGTTTTCCTTTCAGAGCTTCTTCCCCTTGGGTTGGCAGTTGGCAGGGTTTTATTTTATTGAATCACCCAATTGATGTGGTGTCGTATTGGCTATGTTTTTTCTTTCGTCACTCTTCATATGCAAACGGCAAAATGTATTATATTCTAAACCTGTTATGCTCGTAATAATTTGAATAAAATATTTTGAGTAAATGTAAAATTGGTCGGTACATTGCCTCTATAAAAAGTAAAAACAAGAGTTTGATTTCTCATTAATAGAATGGGATTCAATACAAAATTAATACTTGTAGAAGCTTTCTTAGGCAGGCTTCATAGGTTATATCCCTTTCTGTACTTCTCAGGTACCAAAGTTTACATACTATGATATGTTAGTATATTTCATATTGGACCGCTAAATTGAGGAAAAATTATGCAGCTCATAATGCACATGAATAAAGTATATCTTTTAAACTTTGTAAGCTAATGAGTTGTTTTAGTATCCCTAAACCGTAAGCCACAGTGCTGGTCACCTAGACTACATCGATCCATTATCCATCAACATGACTGACCGTACTATACTTGAGGAATCTTTGTGAGAGTAATGGTGATAAGTGAAAGCAACAAAGCTTCTTGTTTCTTGTTATCAAGAATTGATTGCATTTAGAACTTGAAGTTAGAACTTAGTCCAGAGAGTTGGGATGCAGGATCTGTGCTCTTTCATGGGGTTCAATATTAGTGATGCTGATGATGAATATAGTTCATCTAATAATGTCTATTGGAGTACAATTGGACTTAATGAAGGGAAAGATGTTCAATTTTCTGGAGCTGAAGATTGGGGAGACTCTGGGGGTTCTAAGTTTGGGTTCTCTCTTGGTAGATTAGAAGAAGGACATCTTTTATCTCCTCATCAACAAAAAGATCTGCAGCAAATGCCAGATCTTGATTATGAAATGTTGGATAATCTGCAGTTTGATATGGTCCCTTCACCACTTCAAGGTAACATGAACTCTGATCAACTTCCAACTATGCTTCCAGTAAGTCAATCCATCAACAAGAAGCCATGCAACTCTTCGCCTCTCACCTCACTTGGACTCCTGAAGAACTATGGTTGCGGGTTCAAACAAACAAGAAATTTTCAGACAATTGATGGCTCGATGGCTATGGATGTAGAGAGAAAGTTATCAACTGAAGATATAATAAGAATAGCTGGAACAAGGTTCGTTCAATCATCTTCAGAATCGGTTGATTTTCATCCCTATGATTCTTGTTTCTCTGGACTCTCTCATGAAGAAAAAGAGGAAGTTGAACTTGTTCAATCCCTTTTGGCTTCTGCCGAGAAAATATCCTATCAACAGTTTGAACGTGCAAGCACTTTGCTTAATCACTGTGAATCATTGTCTTCCAAGACTGGGAGTACTGCAGTTAATCGTGTTGTTGCTTATTTTTCTGAAGGACTTCGCGAGAGGTTAGATCGCGAAACGGGAAGAATTTCAACCAAAGTTTTATCTCAAAGACAGTCATTTGATCCAGATCAGGCAATGATGAATCTAAACCCCATTTCTTTAGCATGTCATGAAGAGATTCCTTTTTGTCAAGTTACATTGTTCTGTGGAGTCCAAGCCATTATAGAAAATTCAATGGATGCAAAGAAGATTCATATCATAGATTTTGCAATCAAAGGGGAAGTGCAGTGGTCAATCCTGATGAAAGCCCTTGAATCGCGACATGATTGTCCAGTTGAGCTTCTAAAAATAACCGCAGTTGGCACTACTTCAAAGCATTTACTTGAGGATGCAGGTAAGAGATTGAAGAATTTCGCTCAGACCATGAACGTACCCTTCTCCTTCAAGATTGTTATGGTATCAAGCATGCTAGATCTCAATAAAGATCTCTTTGAGATTGATCCTGAGGAAACTATTGCAGTTTCCTCTCATTTCTTACTGAGAAGCATGCTTTCGCAACCAGACCATCTTGAATCTATGATGAAAGTTATCCGAAACATCAAACCTTCTTTAATGGTGGTCACTGAGGTTGAAGCAAACCACAATGCAACATCTTTTGTGAACCGCTTTACTGAAACTCTTTTCTTTTTCGGAGCATACTTTGATTGCGTCGAGTTTTGCATGAAAAAGGATGATCCAAACAGAATGATTCTGGAGTCAGTATACTTTGGCCACGGGATTAGAAACATTGTGGCCATGGAAGGAGAAGAAAGAAAGATTCGAAATGTGAAGATCGATGTTTGGAGGGCTTTTTTCCAGAGGTTTGGAATGGTGGAGAAAGAATTGAGCATGTCATCCTTGTACCAAGCAGAGCTTGTGGCTAAAAGGTTTGCAAATGGGAGTTCTTGTACATTTGAAATGAATGAGAATTGCTTGCTGATTGGATGGAAGGGTACACCACTTCATTCTCTTTCTGTTTGGGAATTTCTTGATGATGATTGAAAGTAAAGATGTATATTTCAAAAGGTTAATGCATAATCGCAGCTGCAGTTCTGGCTCTGAAAAATTTAATCTTGAATTCCTTTAGCTATGGAGATATGTTATCAGTTCCAAACAGAATAGCATGTATGGGATCTGTGGGTGCTCTATTCTTTTTTTGGATCATCCATTCTTCCAATTTAGGCTGGTGATATTTCATTTAAAAATCTTGATGTTGTGCGTGAATGGCTTTTTGTCCTTTAATTGCTAGGCCTGTTCTTTATGGCCTTTTTAATGTACAAACGGTAACATGTATTAAGATAAGATCTAAACCTATTGTTCTCATCCAAACTTCTTACATCCTCTCCTCTCCATATTTCACCGGCTTGAATATATTATCAGTTCCTCAATCCATAACTCTCATCTCACAATTAATCTAACTCAAACTACCTAGAGCACCCAAACAAAAAATAAAGCCAACCCACAACTAATTTAACTTACAATTATTAAGTTAACTGCAAGACCTAAATGGAAGTAAAATTTTCCTAAAATACTTATAAATTCAAATTCAAAACCAACCTAGCTCTTAACTAGTAAGACCAACCCCTGTCAGTCAGGTTCACTATTTTGTTATAGTGAAATTTGTTTGAGTTGGCCTGGTTGTTGAGTTGTCTGAGAGTTGAAAATCCAATACAAAGATAAGGATTCAATGGATTTATTTTTCTCATAACGGAAAAAAGAATTTGTCAATAAGCATATACATAAATAGATTTACTTCCTTTTTGAAAAAACAAAGAAATCACCTAAAGTATACAGAAGAGGGAAGTTGTGTTATTCACAAGACTAAAGTTGACAAGAAGCCATTCTACTTGCGGGAAATGCCGTGTTATTCTTAGATTTGATTTGGTAAGTAAAAGGAAAATGCTCATTCTACAACCCCTTAAGGGAATCACTTCGTGCTTTTGAAATCAAAGAAGGGAAGAACATTGAGATGTAGCTATTAACAGAAGAGAATGCCAAACTGAATTGGAGGTTGATGATGCCCAATCAACAAACCAGAGAATGCTAAAACAATAATTATCTTGGCTTCAATCATCATAGCAAGAAACTAAAGGCCAATAAATTAGAGTGTTAAAACAATAATCTGACAACACCAGTTTCACTTTCATTACTAATGAAAATAAACGTGAACACCCAAAAGTTTCATAAATATAGTGGGCAACTCCCACAAAAATCACAAGCTTCAACTACAGAGAGACATGGGGAGGGGGAAGTGAGAATTAAAAAAAAAAAACAAAACAAAACAAAAAATTGCCTGTCATTGCTCTCCCTTTCAGTACTCTTCACAGGTCTTGCACACTCAAACCTGCAAACATAAAGAGGATTGAAAGTTATAGACGCTATTGCCAATAATGACCAGCATAAGACAAACTAGGAAGTCTTGCATGATGGACAGGGCATCGTTCATTCACTTAGGCTATTTGAATGTACATAAGTTAAGGGATGCTCAGCCATTTTAGTTATTTCAAAATGGAGATAACATTCTACCATTACATGTCCCAAACCCTGTCCCATGGGCTTAGGAATGATCAAAAACCAATAAAATAATGCTGCATGCAAGCTAAGTTGGATTTTCTTCCAATCCCAACCCATGGACAGGATTTGGAACAAGCAATGGCAGACAATGTTGTCCCTTCAAATCAGAGGATCATATAGGAATAATTAATTATGTCTTGTAGAAAACAGAATGATTCCCTAATACACCCACTATCACCAACAAGTAAAAGAAGGTAATTGAATGTACAAAATAGATGAGCGTGAATAAGAATAATGCGTCTTCTGATCATTCACACAGAAGGTTCAAAAGGTCCTCAATAGTCCCTAAGACAGAAATATACACATCGACATAGCATATGAAAGTTTTAATTCAGTCTGATATAGGTGTAGGTATATCCCTAATGTGCAAAATTTATAACTAAGTATATTTTATAACGTGGGATCACGGTATAGAGATTTTCATTACTGACCTGGAGGAAGTGACTGCTTCAATTTATCAGCCTTCTCTGGATCAAACACACAAAGTGTGTAAAGGTACTTTGAGCATCGGACCTTGAACTTGACAACATCCTTGCTCCTCTTAATTTTCACAGACCTTGCATCCTTCCTTCGAGCAGTGAGAAGGAAGTCCTTAATCTCATGGATTTGCTTAGGCTGCATAGAATATCACAAAACCATCACTAAAAGAGAGCAGGATTGGCATCATCTTGTATCCGTAAACGTGCCATGACATTAATATTGATGAACTTGGAACTAAAAAACGTTACAAGACTTAATATTAATAGCTAATCATGCATCTGAATGAAATTAGAAGCTACCATGAATCAAGTTCAGGTTTTCTTAATACAGCATAAATTATATAATAATATGAGAAAGAACTAATATCAAAAGCCAAAATCAAATATTACATACCACTTCATTGCCCATCTAAACACTATTACAAGATTAAAAGCCACCTAACAGTTGAAAGGAAAGCAAATAGCCTTCACCTATGAGACTAAGTGCTGTGGCACTACAGTACTACACAAAAGAACAAAGTAACCCTTTTGCCGTCCAATTCCTTAAAACTGGGATAGACTAAGGTCTCCTCTTCCCCCATCCACATTGATAAACAATAAAGAACCTCAGAAATCAAAAGAAACCATTATATAATAGGACACTCTGTTTACCATTAACCAAAAAAAGAAATCAACATACACGAAAACCCTTCACACAAACAACAAAACAAGAGAAATAAATAGAAATCTCTAGCCTTCCCTTCAGAAACACCGCCGGGGGTGTGGTGGGGGGCGCGGCGAACACACGCACAATGGCCCCAAATGCAGAGAGTGAAAGGGCATAACAACGAAGTACCAGAAGCAACAAAAACATAAGCCATATCCAAGTATGAACAGGTAACAACACTAACATCTTTTCATAAACAAATCGAAAATTTTAACTTTTTTCTTATATGCTTCAAATACGTAAATGAAAACATCATAACTAGAGTAAGAACCAGTAATGGCCAAAGCAACGAAGAAATCAACAGAAGAACACGGGAATTGACAAGAATTAGAGTACCATTTTGACGAGCCTAACGAATAACGAATTGTTCTAGTACAAAGAGAGGCTGTAAATTTAGGCACAAGCACACTTGAGGGAATATATATAAACCTGTGCAGCGGCTCATAAACCCTAATTTCTGATTATCCGATTTTTAGATGATGGGCCTCCGAGTTATCTCTGGGCCCGGCCTATTCATTCTTGAGATTTGTTTTCGCACACCCTTTAATTTCTAACAACACCCCCAAATGTTAATCTCAATTTTATTTGATAATTTCCAACCCTAATTAAATCTCATTTGAGATCGATTAAGTTATAAGATTTATTGAGAGTGAATTGTTTAAATTATTTAATTATAAAACTTTGATAAATAATTCTTTCTCTGTCTAGGACTACCTTGCTTTGCCAAGTCGATGTATTAAGGATAAGAGCTCAAGAATGATACAGATCACTGTGGGGTTTCGATCACACGATGGAGAATGATACACGTTGTCATTGTGAAACTCAACGATAAAAAAGCTTTCCTATTTATGATACTAGAGATGCTTGCATGTGAGAAAGTCAGGAAGCATGTATCAATTAGAATGGCAATTGCGTGTCACCTTTTTGCTACCAAAGACATAAATGTTCATTCCATGGAATAAAACGTGAAATAAAATACCACCATCTTGTATAACCATTAGTTGAGTTCAACAATTCTTTATTGCCCTTTGAGCTTTCAAGAAGATTATGTGTGTTTCAGCCAAAGAGAGCTTCAATGGTCATTCTTTGATTATCGCACGATCCTATTACCATGTCCCAAACGAGATTTGTTCAAACTTTAAACCAAAGAAAAAAGTGAATAATAAACAGATTCTTCCATTTTTCTTTCTAAAAGTAGACACATTTTTGTGACTCACATCAGACACACCATCACTCTCTGCTCCCTCATACTCACTTCACATAGCAACTTTGCACTCAATTGCTTGACTAATACAAGGTTTGAGCAACATATAATATTCCATGAACTGCGACCGGCACCGGCTGCAGTAGTGTATAATCGAAGAAATCTCGGTGCAAGGAGCAACTTAACCTAATTGCCATGTGTTTATTGTATATTATCACAGCCAACCACAACAAACAAAATTTGAAGATGGCATTCTTCCTGTTTGACGTATATATTCTGCTTGAGCAGTAGTTCTTTCAGCTTCACGATTTCTTCTGGTTTCGGCTGCTGCACGTTTTTCTTCAGATCTTTGCCTTGCCATGGCAATCTTTTTCACCATCTTTGCTTGAGCCTGGGCTCTCATTTGATCAACTTTGGCCTGAAAATTCAATAGTTTCACTTATAAAGTTTTCATATTCTATTTGGATTGACCCTATGCAATACACTAATATGTTCTTCTATATCTAATTTGATTGCAACAATGATTAACTATCGTCAGAGAAAGGCATAGTATATCAATTTACGGATCCACACGAGATTTTCCAAGTTACACAACCTAAATTTTCATGCCAAAGATTCCAAGCGTGAAATGCTATTGAATACTATTGAATACATTTAATAGACAGAGTCACAGAACCTGAAACCACACCTATGCTTACATGGGCAACAAAGTTAATTTCAAGGTTTGAGAGAAAATGACTGAAGGAAAGAAAATAATACCTCAATTCTTCTCATTTCTGCTTCTAGTTTTGCCCTCTCCTGACTTTCCCACGCTTGAATCTTGATTTCTTCGCGCTTATATCTGCAATCAAGATAGTCCCAAGTATTAGAAAAGCTAACACATTAACATGGTTTTGTCATTTAATAAAATTATGGTTTACTCTAGTTCTATGAGAATGTGAATCTGTTAGAAACCTTGCAGTGTGTCTAGATTTTTCAGCTTCCTCCCATGAAGAAGCACGCTTTTCGAATTCAATTCTATTGTGTTCTTCCACTTTCATTTTTGGGGAAGACTTTCTCTTATCCTGCTCATCCTTGCTTGCCCATGCAGCAATATTCATCTTCCCAAGTTGCACACCAAGGGCTGCAATCTCTCTCCTAGTCTTGATCTTCAGTTCTTCTTGTGACAACTGCATTTTGTTGTGTGAATCCTCATCAGTTGTGAGATCCAAAGGTGTCGGAGCAGGTGCACCTCGTCTAGGAGTCGAAGGCATGGAGGAAATTGGGCTACGTAGTGGAGTTGATCCAGCAGGGGTAGCAGTCCTTGAAGGTTCTTGACTTTGTATCGGAGTCATTTCTGTTCCCATATCTCTCATGGCCACTGATCTTATTCCAGGCATAGCTGCATGATAAGAACAAGTTTTAACTTCCAATCTTCATTCCAAAAATCTCATCAAAAAATAATAAAGCTACACATGGGGAAATGTACACACATTAATAAACCAAAATAGAACTTCATAATTTTTGCCACAGTCAATCATCTGCTACTTGCAGAAATGCAATCTATATATCAATTATCTATCTTGGTCTAGAACATAATCATCAAATCTACATTTGAAATCCAAGATTACCAAGGTTTTTCTCTGCAGTTCAGTTTTGCAGCAACGCAATGAAGTATAAGCTGGCATTAGAAGTGCTTGTTGTGCCAAAAACATGTTAAACCAGACAAGGATCAATCAAAAATTTCTCCATGCCACACCCAGATTTAATCTAAGTCCCGGTATACCACGAAAAGTAGGTAATCAATCAAAAACTTGCTGTGATTTTACTCTTCTTGCCTCCTAAATCTAAGACATCACCAAAAAGAGCACAATCTACTACATTAACAGGGATTATCAACACACCTGTTGTGTTATCTGTACTTCTTGAGTGCGATGAATCTAATTCGGTAACTTCCTTCAAATCTTTGCTTTGAGGAAAGGAATCTGCCATGGGATTCCTTCCATGAAGAGCCTCAGATGGAAGAAATGAGAACTTCTCAAACCCCAAATGTGATGCTGGTTGACAGAAATCAACTCGCTTTGTTTCTGTCACTTTGCCATTTGGGAACTTATCATAATTAGCAGATTCTGGAGCAACCCTCACCAAACTTGATGCAGGCACGCGATTTGCTTGTGCACCGTTCTTTTTAGAGTACCCACTTTGAATAATTTGCCGATTCATTATCCATTTCTCCGCATCGTTCCACTTAGAAGACATGGGTCTCAAGAGAGACCTTGTTGCAGGATTGTTCACTTGTCTTTCTCCTTTGTGAAACTCAAAGCTAGATGAGCTAGCATTACTATCATAATCAAGATTCTCATCTTCTATCATTCTCATAGGATGAACTGAGCTTGAATTGCAGTTCTCACCCATAGGGAAATGTTGCATCTTTCCATTTTCTCTAGCCATTGTCTCCTTTGGTTCACAAGAACTCTGATCACTGTCTCTTGGTTTTAATGAAAGAACCTCTAAGCTGGGAGATGTAACTGAAGGCAACATTTACAAACCAGATTCAAGATACAACTAAAAAAATTTCAAAAATTTATTAAAAAATTAGAAAAAAAAAAAAAAAGAAAAAAAAATTACATTTACTCACCTTCATCAACAAGGTTGTCACTTTCCGAGGCAAGCAAGCTATTCTTCACAAATTCAGTATCTTCAAGCCTTGAAGGGGACGTTCTAGAGGAGTTACTGTTGGAAACATTCTTCTTATTGTGGTGAGGCCCTATAAGCTTCATTCTCAATTTACTGGGAGAAATTATTCCAGTCTGCAAAAGTAGAAACAAGAGATCAGAATGTAAATCTTCAATAGCCAAAAAGGGTTTCCTTTTCTTTCCTGGAAAAAATCCAAATTTTGCAAATAGAAAATACTCACACCTCCATTTAACCTAACCCCACCATTATATTTTCCTTAGAAAAAAAAGGTAATTAATTTCTTCTGTTTTCTTTCTTTACTTTTCCGAAACTTTTTCTTCCCACAAACCCCACACATAATAACGATAAATCTAAGCCTTTTAGCAGAATAAAAAAACCAAAAACTTTAAAACTATGAGAAAAGTTCATTTTGAGGGAATCAAAGGAATTTGACTGTGTACCTGAATTCCTTGAACACAGAACTAGAAAATTTCTCAGGCAAATTAAATTTCCATCATTTCCCCACAACCCAGTTTGGGAAACAGAACAAAGAGTTCAGTTTTCAGCAACACAACGAAGAGGAACCCACAAGATCAGTAGCTCCTTTAACCATAAAAAACTTAACTAATCCAGAGTATAGAAAAATTCTCAGGCAAATAAATGCCCATCAATATTTTCCCACCAACTCAGTTTTGCAAACAGCACAGAGATTCAATCTTTACAAACAAAACCACTGTGGAACCCACAATATCAACAGCTCCGCAACCAGCAAAAACTCAACAAAACCCAGAGAATAGAAAATCTCTCAGAAAAATTAAATTCCCATCGTTTCCCAGTTTTGCAAACAGTGCAAAGATTCAACTTTTATTAACACAACCCACAAACAAAAATGGAACCCAAAGATCAGTAGCTCCATTAATACTCGACAAACCCAGAAAATAAAAAACATGGGCCTTTGAATTTTCTTTCAGAAGCTTCAAGAAAATGCCAGCGTACCTGAACTTTCTCTATTCTTTCGTACTCCATTTAGATCTCTCTCTCACTATCTCTCTCTCTCTAAACTTTCTTGTTAACGCAGGCAGAGAGAGCAAAAGAGTTTAATTAGAAAATTTGCAGTAGCTTGTGTATTTGAGTTGTTTGTAGTGACAGGTGCGTTTTCGTTTCCTCAAGATCTTGTTTCTGTTCTCTGTCTATCTATAATCTAGCCACGCCATCAGAGTGGGTCCCACTTTGGTGGGGACTGTTTGAACACTCGACGACTGACCAATCACTGGTCGGCTGTCGACGTTTTTCCACTTTCCTTTCCCTCCATCGAGCAATTGACGATTTTTTTTTTAATTTGTGATAATTTTATTTGATTTTTTTTTTCTATTTTCACCAAAGAAAGACAAAAGTAAATAAGGAAATGATTAAGGGCAGGGTTTGAAACAGTGGAAATGATGAAAGGTTGGGGTTTTTAATTGCCCCTGCAGAGGGCTTGTTTAAAGCAAGGAGTCATGATCAATCAATCAGTGAAATTATTATAGGGATATGTTTGTAATAATAATAAAATATAAAATTTTACTTTTTATGATAATTTTATTTTTATGGCATGGAAAAATTTAAAGTAAGATTACTTCTTTTTTTAATATCATGTGACCCATGTTTTAATAATCATTTATAATTATACTTATATATTGTTTATTAAAAGAGATTATCCATAATAAAACTCAAACTTAAGTTTTATAAATGAAGTTATTTGATTTTGTTGCTTTTGTTATTAAAATTTGATTTTGTTACTTAAATCAACATTCATTAGCATTTGGGAGGATAATCACCCATTGAAATAAGAAATCAATGTTTACAAAAAAAAGAAAAAAAAACAACAAACAAACAAAATAAAATCAACATAAGGACTTGATGATAGTTTTTAAGGTTTTCTTAAAAGTGATTCAATCACATAATTACAATGCAAGCAAGACAATTATTCATTATTATGTTGAACGCTATGTAAAGTCCTTTTTATATGGAGTATTTGGTTGGGATTTAAGTAAACTTAGATGTCATATAAAACTTTTTTTTTCACTACAGATGGAATTATTATTAATATATTTTAAAATTTTAATTATTTATCGTGTTAAATTTTATTAATTTATATAAAATTTTTGAAATATGAAGTCATTATGTCAAAATAATTAGGTTTTTTATAAAAAAAAATGTTATATGTATACTAATAAATATACAATCACTTTTATACTTTGCCTATTATAATTAATTAAAGGGATAAAATTATAAATAAATAAAATAAGATATATAAAAAATATTAAAAATAAATTTAAAAAAAAAAGTGTGTAGAAATATGTATACACTTTTAAGTAAACAATCAAACACTTAACATCACTCTTCTGTAAAATACAAGACAATTGGCTTCTCACCAAGTTTATTGTGCAAGTAAACATTTATTACTCTTCTTAACCTATCAACTTCACTGTGTTCTAACTTGATTTTGATACTTAAAAGAAGCTTCTTATGTCATTTTAAAAATGAAACCAAATCTAAATTCAAACCGATCAATTACTCGAGCTTTGAATTTAGACAATTTATAGTATCAACTCCTACTTTTGATAGCAAATACAGTGATCTTTTTGATAGGTTGTAAACGAAAAAAACCTAAACTTGATCAAATTAAAATATTATAACTCAAATATGATTTTGTAAAGACTAATGATTTAAAAATTAGTTAATTATTAAGATTTAAATAAAAACTAAACCTAATCAAATTATAATATCATAACTCAAATATCGATATAATATAATTTAATTAGAATAAATTAACTCTAATTTAATTTTTTAAAAACAATTATAGTTTTATTTTTATAAATTATAATATAATCTACTTTTATAATAGATAGATAGATGTAAACATAGTAAGATTAAAAATGTTCTTATAATTTTTCTTTTTTGACTAAAAAAAGTTCTTATGATTAAAGATACTAAAATTGTTCTCAAAATTCATAAACTCATGTTAAATCAAAATTTATAACTAAAATACCTAAAATATTAAATTAATTTTATCATAGATTAAAATATTAAATTAATTAACATTACATTATTCTTGTGATATAATAATGGTATCTTATAGAATTCAACACCAACTCAAAGGCGAAGAAAATAAGAACCACGTTGAAGAAGAAGAAAAAACCAGCCGCTTCATGTTCAACTTAGTGACAAATTACCCGATAATCTCGGCATGAACTTGCTTTTTGTTACTTTATAAAGTGATAAACGGAAAAGGAGAACTAGGTTCAATTCCTCGTCCGAGGAATTGACGATTGTTTGGAGACATGTGATTGGACAGGTATTTTTATACAATTAAAATTAGAAAAAGTTCCGCATAAAAGTAGTAAATAAAGAGAAAAAGGTATTTTTTAATTTTCCAATTAATATATATTCCGTCATCAGTCAAAGATACTTCTGGGATTCACATCCACCAATGCAGACTTTTATTTATTTAATTTATAATTTATTTAAATTTAATTTATAATTAATAATTTAGGGTGAAAATGTGAATGAATAAAAGAGTGTCAGAATCCAAAGAGGGCGGACTCTGGTGGGTTCAGAATTCTATAACATGACTCCTCAATTGCTGAGATACTGACCTCTGAATACAGTCTACTCTATTGACCACAGTCGTTACCTAATCCATTTTTCCCACACCCCAAGTTTGAATTTTAATTAATTTTTGTGGTTAAAAATTCTCTTTTTAAATTTATTATTTAAATAGTTTTTATTGAACAATATTTAAATAATTAAATTACTTATTATATAAATAAATTTTTATTTACGTGAATATTTTGTTAATAAGTAATTTATAAAAAAATTAAATTTAAAAACATGTCTTATTTTTTATAAGTTTTTAATTCAATTCATATAAACTTTTTTATAAAAAAAATTATATGTTATATTTTTAATTTTAATATTTATTTTATTTATTTTCCATAATTATATCTTTGGACACAAATTAAAATAAGAATATAACTGAAAATACTGATTAATGTTATTTTAAAATTTTAAAATGACAAACAAATAAAAAATATTTTTTAAATAAAAAAGTGAAGTAAAAAGAAACAACAAATAGTATTATCATGTTTGGTTATATTATAAAATTTATCATTGGTTAAAATAAAATAACTTACTAGAGTACCAATTAAGAAAATACTCATTATTTTTGTGGAAGTTTATAGGTCTTACCAATGCTATTATAAAGTAACCATAGATTTACAATTCTTTTAGAAAAAACATAAGTATTCAAAAAAATAAAGTAAAATAAATAAAATAATGAAGCTGTATATATATACTTTGTACTTTATTTCATAGGGCAATTAGCTATTAAAGGCCAACACAATATTCTTCATTTACCAAGTAAGGCCAAAAAGAACTTTCACACACCTAGCTATGATTGATATCATACAGCTAGGAGATAGGTTTTATGCACAGCTATGGTAGAAGCTCTGCTATGATATATACAGAGAGAGAGAGAGAGAGAGCTATTTCCTATATATCTTATTTTTAGTTATGTTATAAAAATAAAATAATTAAAAAAAATACACATAGTACTATTCATATATATTAAAAAAATATTATTTATATAATTATTTGTGTATGTTTATTTATATGTCATGTATGTATTAACTATAAAAAAATTACTTAAGAAAATATAAAAAGTAAATACAAACAAATATATATAAGTTATGTTGCAGCTATCATAGTAAATAGTTAAAGACATTTATTTTTATTTTCTTTGGGCTAAGAGGTAATATCCTAAACATAATCCAACAATAAGAAACAAAACCTAGCATTTGCATTGGTTTGGATGCCACTCTTAAGGTCAAGTGACAATCATATCTGTTTAGCTTCGTGATAGAATAGCATGAATGTGATCATTGGACATTTAATAATCCTACTCCTACATGCTTTTGTGGCTCAAAGAACAAATTAATTAAAAGGTAACACAAAATAATGTCACTTGTGATTCCTATGTCTAGATTAATTAGGCGCAACTCAGCTCTAACACAATTTAAAATAGGGATGGTAATTTACCTTTGGACAAAGATCTGAAAGGGGTGATGGTAATGGATGCAAGGATCATACTCTTCGTTTCATAGTAAAAATATGCATAATAATAAGTAAAAGTAATTTAGTGATTTGGTTAAAAAGTAATTGTTTACTATTATTTATTGATTTAAATTAAATTTTTAATTATTTACATGTATTCAATGTTATTGATACTTAAAATGTTCATTTTTCTTATAAAAAAATTACAAATAATTTGGTTGGCAGAGTATCCCACGAGTTTTAATGTGATCCTAAAGAGATTCAAATTTGGGTAATGAAGCTAATAAAATTCTTGTTAAGAAATTGACAATTATTAAACTAAACTTCATTCTTTATAACAAAATTATAATTTTTTTGTCATAAATAAAATGAAAAACGCGAGTCTCTTAATATTAACTCAAGCATATAAAAAAAAATTAATTTAATTTCAAGATATAAAAATAGAGTTGCATCATTACACAAAACCATTTTTACTATGAACAAAATTATTATTATTGTCTTAACTCCAGAGACTTATAAACAGTGAAGCCATTTGACTAGTACATATATATCTTATGACAAAAGTATATATTATGGTTTGTTCTTTACTCTTTAGAGGTCCAACTTGGCCAGCTCGTAACTCTAAGGCAATGGATGGAAATTTAGCAACACAAGTGTAAAGCAAATACCTAAAGATAAACATACAAATGAATATCCAAAATCATTATGTGTCAAAATTTGAGTGAAACAAAATCAGAAGAATTCAAATACCGACACTATTTATGAGGGGTGGGTATGTACATAGAAACTCCACATTCTACACTAAGGGACTCTTGCTCTTTATCCCCTATTTGGTTTCTCTGTTAACATTCTTCTCTGCTGATTAGTAAATGTATGACTTAAGTTAAAAAAAAATTAAGTAATTAGGTTTTTCACAAAAAATTAAGTAAAAATTATGTTAGTTTAAGTGATCAGATCAATAAATGTCTCAAATTTTATCTTAAATAATCATAAAATTTAATTGTTATAACTTATAATATTATTTTATTATATATTAACAAATTATGAATTTATAAAATATAATTTCAGACAAAAATTTTTCATTCAATAGATGATTAGTTCAAAAAAAAATTTAAACTCTTTTAACCTCTATTGCTATCTTCCCAACATGTTGCCCCACTAATCGCTATGGAATCTAATAATCAATAATTATCTTGTTTTGCTATTATAATCAACCTTATCCATCAATTAAAATTTGAAACTCAAAGCCCTAGGAAGGTATGAGCTCCCCAATTTTTGATGAGTTATTGTGAACCACTCAATTAAATCTGAAGCTAGATCCCCAAGAAACATTCTTTCCTAAAGATAATTAATCCATGAAATTGAGTAGATGGTGGGTGGCTTTGGAATGTGGCATTGGAGACCAAGCTTCACATGGCAGTGTTTGTGTTCCCATTGAGATGGTCCCAGTTTCGTTTGGTTCTTTTCTTTAGGCAACGACGTGTGCGATGTGTCTTGCCTTTGATTAGGGTTTTGACTACCTGGTCTTCTATTCTTCTTATTTGGCATATGAACGAACCATTTGATTTGACTCGCCTACATATTTGACCACACCATCTCCACGTGAAAGGACAAAAGGGTTCCATTAAAGCGTTTTCTTTTTCTTTTTTTGTAACTTCAAATTAAAATATGAGAAGAAATAAATGAATATAAATATAAGAAAATGAATCTATTTTTTGTTAAGAAAAATCAGTTTATTTACATAAATTTCATTTTTAGGTGTTGATTGAGAGTGCCCATTTTTTTTTTTAATTAGAGAACAATAAAATATCTATTGGAAGAAAATTGAAAAAAAAATTAGAATATCTTCTTTTAACATGTATTTTTTTCAGGTTTAAACTTTTGATATAAAATGTAAGATTTTTATCAATTAGTTATACCATGTAAATATAAATTATTTGGTAAAATGATAAGGAACTAAAGAATATATTTAAACTAAAATATATAACCATTTGTGTCATTTCCCTCCCATTGAAAGAAACTTGACATTAAATGTCACTTGTAAATGAGGTATAAATTCAGAAGACAACAATATTGCGAAATCATTCTAAGAACTATGCTTCCAATCTTCTTCATATTTCTGATCTGTTGATCTTAGTCTCCCAAATTTATGAACATCCTCCAGTTGATATTCAACCATTGCACATTTGAATAATGTAAATCCATGATCCTTAAGGATCTAGGAGACGATGAAAACTAAAGGCATAATTTCTTCATAATCTTGGGCATAATCCAGCTTCATAATCTTGGATTGTAATCTTTCCCACCATGCTAAGGCCCCTGCTTTCAACCTACAAGCAACTAGCTTCAACATCTCGTCTTCTAAAACCCTGCATGTTAATTTAGATCGACGAGCCTTACTTATCTTATATTAGAATTTCTAATAGAAGGTGTTGGTTGGTCAACAAAGGGTCGATAAGGATAGATTTAAAAGGTATTATAGGTAATGATCGGGTGACACTTCAAAGTATTATAGGGTGGGTCTTTGGCTCAAGAATCCACTTCGAGGTACTTGTAACAAAAGGGAATAGGTCAAGTGTAAAACTTCCAATGCCCAAGTCAGTGTAACAATATTTTTAGCTAACGGTTAACAAAAATACTATAGTAATTTATAATTTTTTAATTACATATCTCATTAATGAAGTTTCTATTTATAGTATTTTAGTTATAAGAGTTTCTTCGTAATTTACTGAAGTCTTGCAAATATAAGATTAAACTTTAGTATTTATCTTTCATTTATATAACATGAGCTGGGCCTTATAATTTTGGTCCATGTTAGAAGGAAATTAATTGAAAATAAAATCTTGATCCTAACAATTAAGAATTTGGAATTATACTTATTTAAGCAAGGCTTTGACATATATATTTCTA
The DNA here is from genome assembly GCA_022379115.2 of Bauhinia variegata. NCBI lineage: Eukaryota > Viridiplantae > Streptophyta > Magnoliopsida > Fabales > Fabaceae > Bauhinia > Bauhinia variegata. The sequence continues at coordinate 10,972,476 of CM039439.1, read as the reverse complement.
GACTAGATTGTTGTCCTTAATTTCCATGCATCAATTTCTTGCCCTTTGACAGGTCTATGCATGCATGTATCAAGCCACAATTATGCTGCTAATGTGCTGTGGGAACGAAGGGGAAAACGTGGGTCGGTTAGAGATTAGTGAAAGTCTGATTTGGAGATGCCATGCCAGCTTGCTATTAAATTGTACATGCATGTACTTAGCTACCAGCCAAAAAGCGTTCCTCATATATATATGCAAAATGATATATGCACATTTTTCAATATAACTTTTATTTTTAAGTCAGTTATAAAGATAAAATTATAAATAAATAAATAAGTGTATATAAAAATTTTTATATATAACATAACTCTTTTATGTCTATATATAATATAAGAGTACAATTTTTTTAAAAAAAATTATACTTTGTTGGATTAAAAGAAAGATAATAAAAAATAATTGTACATAAAGAGATATTCATGTAACGTTACTTTACGTGCGGGTGTGCGGGTGTATATATATATATATATACACACACACACACAGAGCAGAGGAGTACAATTTTGACGGGGGAGGTGTACTTTGGTGTGGTGAAAAACGTGGGGTATGTTTCAGTGGCCAGTTTGGTGTTTATTATCTTTTGTTGAAGCAATGCAAAGCTTGTCCGCAATATGATACCGCCAAGCCAAGTCATTTTCTCACATTAGATTCACCCAAATGTATGGTCCTGCAAATTCTCTTCAATCTTGTATTAAGATTTATACAAGCACTGCACATCTACTTTTATTTTTGTATATTTATTTTTTATATATTTTTTATTTTTTATTTTATGTTTATAATTTTATCTATAACGTCTTCCTTTTTCTTATGAAAATGAACAAAGAATGAAGGAATAATATGGGAACAACAATTTATGCCTTCCACCTTCAATATTTTTTATCCATTAATTCATATTTAAAACCTTGTTTTCTTTCTTCCTTTTTTTTTTCCCACTTCAGCAGCCACGTTGGATATAAAAGGTGCCACATAAGCGATTATAACAACACACATAATCAACCTCGTCACTTCTTAATGGACATGTTAGACAATGGTATATAAACAAAAAAAAAAAAAAATTAAAAGGTAAGAAAATAAGAAAAAATTAAACAAATGTAAAAATAGGTGTAAATATTTTGTTATGGATGTCAATTATTTGAAAGATTATTTTATACTCCCTCTGTTATTTTCAGAAGAAAAAAAAGACACCTAACATTGTGGCTCTTTTATTTTCATTCTCTTATTTTGTATACTAATACTTGTACTCTCACCTAACACGCGGAAACAAAAGCTCCCAAAATTAAGAGGAGTAATTTCTAGTATTTCACTTTCAATTGGTCAAGATTTTAATATAGTTTAATACCATACAAGTTAAATAAGTATATTATTTTCCACATAAAACTTATGATGATTGTGCATTTGCAGTTGTTTGGATTGATTATTTTAAAAATATTTTTAAGGTACAAAAACTGAAGCAGAAGTAATTTTTTTTTTAATATACGTATTTTTTCATGAAAGTTTGTAATATGCTTCTATTTCTACTTCTTCTTTTTTTTTTTTTTTAAATATCTCACTATATATTTTTATTAAAAGTACATTTTTAACTTCTAAAATTATTATTTTTTTATAAAAGGCAACTTAAAAATCTAAAATTATATATAATTTTTTTACTAACAGAAAAAAAAAAATCAATCTAAATAAGCTTGGTTATATGTAAAACTCACCTTCTAGAAATTCAATTTAATCATCATACTACTTGAGTCTTTCTTCAATTGGGATATATACTATACTCTCTAAAGAAATTCAACTTTTGAAGGGAACATGGGACACAAGAATAAAAATACCAAATTTGTTGGGACCTATATATTTAAAACAATAGCTTAATTTGACTGGAAAAGAGCATGGTAGAGTTTTAGCTTTTATGGGACCCTTGTATTGCTTCTCCTTTTCAATTATTTGAAAAATCAAAGAAGTCTTGGTCTGCAAAGTAGCTTTCTCGTGAGGACATTTTGCTAGGATTTGCTTTGAAGTCAACGATTCTTTTTTAATGAGAACAAACCTTATGTCTTACTCTATTTTAATAACTTTCTGATTAATCAAATTTATTTAGTATATAATTAATTTTTGATTAATTTATTAATAGACATTAATCAATTAATATAAATAAAATACTTAATAGATTTATGCTAATGGAATAGAGAATTTAGTTCCGTTTGTAATATATATATATATATACACACCTTTCAGAAGCACAATGGAATGGCAATTCTACAGGATGGGAATTAATTTTGAGTGATCTCAAGGCAACTACCCTATTTAATGGAAGATATAAATAAAACCTACTTGCAAAGAAATTGAAGACTAAGGCTAGAACCAACTAAAAGGTGCCGTTGAAAGTATGGCATTTGATTATAATGCTTCCAAGGAAAACATGTTGGCAAATGGCTTAAAGTCATTGAAAAGTTTATTGCTTACTAACGGCGGTTCTATAGACTTTAATTATAAATTAAGAATTGGTTCAAGTCCAAAATCAGCATGACATGGACCAAAGCTAGTCTATTTGAAAAGCTAATATGAATTGTGTCTATCCCCCTTAGTGTATGGAGAAAGCTTTGTTAGGAAAGACTATACTCATCTCAGTGATCTCTTTGCTTCGAAAGAATTAATGTCTAGTTATTGACTAAAAAACATTCTTGGTGCAAAAAAGAAAAAAGAAAAAAAGAAAGACTCATTAAGCCATTCAGCAAGGAGTATTAATTTGTAAAAGAGTGGTTTGACACAATAACACAACTCAAAAATAAAGTTTTAGCATTTTTATATTTTGAGATTAAACTTGACTCCTTCCCCAAATATTTTAACTAATATTAAAATACTCATGTCTCTATTTTATTTATAACAATAATAAAAAAGTATCAATTTACACCGATGTTATTGTTGTTCCTTTGACAAATAGGCCAATTCTTTTGACACATCCCAAAATTTCTAAAAGCACATTTCCCATATTCTAAAACTTTAATTTTTAGAATATAATTTATACTCTAAAAATTAAACTTTCAGAATAGGGGGATGTCGGATTAGAAAAATGGGATATCCTAAAAGAATTGGCGTAACAAATATCTTCAATGTACTTTTAGAAAGCAAAATGGTTTCAGTGTCATTCTATAGCTAAGTGAACTGGCCCAACCCAACCAAACCTAAGGTCTAACAGTGATAGTGTTGATTGAGCCTAACTGGCCTAATTGAACCCAAAATGGAAAACAGTGTGCGCTATCAAAATGAAGTTAAAAAAAAATATATTCAATGAAGTTAGATAATCTTTTATTTGTTTATTCTTTCTTGTAGATACGAGAGGAAGCAAGCAGGAGTTACAACTGCGATCTCAAAGGATTTAAACTTAAGTAAAAAAAGTTTCAAAAATCCTTGACGGAGTGATAAATTACACGACTAAACCATATTTCTCGAAGTTAGGGAATCATACTCAGAAGTAGTACACAAGTTCATGAGCAATAAGATATCATATTCCTTTTTTATTGGAAAGTGGAGATTTGAATTTAGAATCTTCCAGGAGAGTCTACTGAGAGCAACTTCAGTGTCAATTGCATATGGGTTGTATGAAGTTAAGCAATTGTATCTTACAGACTTGCACAGTTGCATCATTGAACTATCTTTACTTGGATATTAGTTGCTTGCATAAAGAGATTTTGGGTCTATAATTACATGAAAGAGGAGAGAAAAAGAGTTGCATTATTGAATAATTTTAGTGGCCTTATAATTATACAGATAGTAAAATCGTATGAAGTGACACAATTAAAGTTAAAAATTGCTTATAAATTGTAAAATGATGTAACATGGTAGGATCCATATGCAACTAACTCTCTTGCGTAGGTATTTTTTTTTTTCATATAATGTAAATGCCAACATATTACCTTATTTTTCTTTACTTTGTGTAACTCAAGCAACTACCAATTTTAATAATAAAATTATTAAAAATTTATATATTAAATAAGCCTTACAAATTAACCCGCATTGTGCCCTTAATTTATCTTTGTAGGTAATACTTGTTTGTTATATAGAAATGAATAAACGCTATTGATTATATAAATCTGACTAATCACATTGGAATTATACCTAGTATATTTGGCCTTTCTGAAGAGGAACGGATGAAGGAAAACATGATTGATAGAAATCCAATTGCATCAACTCAAGGCCACCATTGATTATTTTCCTACAAGGGCTTGAAGATAGATTTAGCCCAACTTGAAAACTGGAATTCGGGTTTTCGAGCATGGTGTAATAAAATGGCCATAACTTCTGTAAATATAGGATTGACCTGATGCTTAGGATGTAAGAAAATTGAGATATGGAGCTACAACTTTTATGTGGAAGACTCAAGCTAATTCTACCTTCCAAATGGTCAGAATTTCGTGTGAAATTCAAGCTCATAAAAAGAATCACTGTTTGATGAAGATTAAGCCGAAGTTGTATGATCCAAGATGCATTCATGCGATTCAAATGCTTTGTTATGTTATTTATGTTAGTTTATATTCTTTTGTTTAAATTCAGTTTTGGTTTTTAGTTTATTTTGAATAAATACGAGCCTAGTTTGAAGGCTATAAGGCTTGTTTTTGTAATCTAGCTTAAGCCTAATTATGGGCTTAAGTAGATCGTTAGTCTATCTCTAAATTAGGTTTTAAATTAGTTTTATGGTGCTGTTAATGCATGAGGTCATTAACTTGTGAGAATTATCACTACAGTTCTTAGGGATCTTTGTCTTGTAAATCTTTCTCATAAGATTGGTGATTCAAAGTCTCCAAAAGCACTCAATTTGTGTGTCAAGACAAGTTCTTGTTAAGTGGATTAGTTCTTTTTAAAGTTAGTGATTCAACTTGAATCTAAGAGATAAGTTGTATGATTATTAATCATGTTTGGTTTCTTAAGCTTGTTAATTACTTCGTTCGATCCTTTATGTTTTGTGTCTTGTTTGAGGCTTATGATGTGAAGATCGGGACTGTTTTCAGATCACTTTCTCACTTATTTAAATCCATTTGAAGGAGCATATATAAAACAACAGAAAAAATAGCAAGAGCCATGATTATACAAGTTATCCTTAATTTTAAGGTTAATATTTTCTACCTCATATTTTAAGTGGTCAAAAAATTATAGAGGAATAGTATGTTTTAAATATTTTTATAACATTTAATACATCATTTAATAATTTTTTGATCGATTAAATAAAATAAGATATAGAATAGAGGAAATAAAAGATCAGACTCCCAATTTTAGGGCCACAAAAGAAAAGAAAAAGTTTATCAATTTCCCTTTGATTTTGCAAAACTAATGTACATGATTTTTTTTTGAATCTTGACAAGAAAACTTGAACTCAAAGTTTCACACAGTCTAAACTTGTCACTACTAAGCCATACTTAATGGCTCTTGTTACTAGACTACACTTAGTAGCTCAATAATAATGTACATCATTTACAACACTACATCTCAAACTCTCCTTTCTGCAGAACGTCCCCTTCTCTAATAGTCCTTCCTTCATTTTCTACCATTTATCAACTCTCTCACCACTAACATAAACAACTCGAAAAATATCATACTTCATGTCAATGGAGAAACGTTCAAGATATGGCAACATCCACTTCCTTTGGTCTGACTGAATAATCCATGAATAACAAAAAAGAATAGACTTCCACACATGGAGGCATAAAACTCTGGGGCTGCTTTGGCTTTTCAGGCAAATACCTGAACTTATGCCTTCCATTTTCGCGAATCTTGACCTAAAAATTGCGAGGATGGCATAGCAGAAGTCATTGAGGTCACTGTTAGTGGTGATTGCTGTGTTCACGGAGACTATGTCGCCTGTAGAAAATTTTGCAGCAGAAGAACCGTCTCTTGACTCGCCGGCGTACGCCTCAAGGAAGCTATGCTCAGTTAAGACAGCCATGCTTGATATTTCAGTTAGCATTGAAAGCTGAGAAGGGAAAATTGAAAAAGAAAAACAGATAAGATAGCTGAAATCTGTTTTTTTACTATTCTAGACAGTGATGGATCCAGAAATCAATTAAGGAAAGAGGACAACCAGAGCCCTAGATGAATTAAGGGAGCCAAGTCTAATACTCAAAAAGAAGAAAAATTACATATAATACTTAAAAGCTTTTAAAATTTTACTCATGAATATAAAAAGAAGTTTTGAAGGAGGACCTTGCCCCCTAGATCTGTCAATGAAAGTTGTGAAGTAGATTGATGACTCCTCATCCGTTGTTCTTCTTGCACATTATTTTGAAGAACAAGGTGGAGTCCAAAATGCTGTAATTCTGTGTTACATGATTGAATTCACTAGGCATCACAATCACATTTTAGTTTATGAACTTCACAGGAAATGTGAAACATGAATACAGACCACATGACCAGCAGTATAATTATTAGTTTTTGAGACATATATATGTGTGAGTGCGCATTGGCTCAGATTGCATAATTTTCCCTCAGAAGTCAGAATCATTAAGAAGAAATTGTAAAGAAAGCTGTCTCTTCCATGGTCATCTTAAGTAGAGGCATAGGAAGAGGAAGAGAGTTGGCATGACTGAGATAGCAATTTGGAGTTCATATTAATGCAAAGTATACAAGTTGTTTGTAACATTATCACAAGTTGTTTTAAACATTTACACTTAATTAACGGGGTTATAATGGAGGGCAACAATAGGGATCTATTAAAAAAAAAAAAAGAGAAAAAGAGTTTCAAAGTTTAAGCATCCTCGTCAAAGATAATAAGTTGTAGAAACTTAATTCAAACTTTCCCACGTAGACAAATGGTTTATTTAAGTTTTAATTAAAAGTTATTTTAGTTTAACTGAAAATTTTGAGTTCGAGCCTTAAAAATGTAGTTGTATTAAAACTTGATAAGAAGAATTTTGTTGCTCTCATGATTCTATATGACTCAGACCAAATTAGTTGTGTGTCGAGGGACCTAGTAATAAGTTCGTGCCTCAGTGATAAAAAAAAAAATTATACTTGAAAATGTAAAAAAAGACAAAGAAAGGATCAAGAGTCCTCTCTCCCTTCCTTCTGTAATCTGTGATCACTACATGAAATCAAAGGCTCACATCACGTGTATGACTATTGTTTTTTGGTTCAAACTGTGGTTAGGAATTGTTATTTTGTTCTTATAGATGACTGAAATCACATGGAGTAACTGTCTTGATAGTGGTTAAACTTACCAGGCTTTCTGTCAACTGTTGTTTCTTATCAATAGACTGCTTCTGCCATGTTCCACACCATATGATCTGACAAGATAACAAAAATATTCAGCCAACTTGCGTATAGGAAAGAAAAAAAAGCAAAGCATGAGTAAATGATATAATCAATGAGGGAAAAATAAAAGAAAAAGTGTGCATCTAAGCACTAAAATATTGCACACACTATAGTGTACATTGAACTTTCTCCTGGAGAGCACCCAAGAGAAAAATAAGAGAAACAGAACAGAAAATTATTTACTGTGGAAGTGACACTAACAACGAAAGCAATTTGTGAACTGTTTCAGCAGAACTCAACAACAATGCTGGTCTCAAAATTCAAGTAATTTGGTTGCAGAGAAAACTTAATTTCCAAAATTAATAGAAACTTAGAAATCTGGGCTTCTAGTTATAGAAATTGATTTTTACAGAACATTATGAACTTAAATCTCTGGGGCCCAAAACGCGTTTAAAAATTAAAAAGAAAAAGGATTTAACGTTATTGAGCTCAGAAATTATCTCAGAAAATCAGAAGAAGGAAAAAAAAGGCAAAATTTAATTCTGGGTCCAATCTTTCTAAAGTTCACTACACAAACATAAAAGCAAAGAAATGGGAGCTGTCCACTTTCAACACAATTCAATGAAACAGAAGCCCATGTAGATAGAAAGATCAAAACAATAACAAACTTTATCCTACTAAGTGAAATCGGCTACATGAATTGCATAACGTCATTGTACTCTATCAAAAATTATATTTTTCAGAATATTATTCTTCGAGATAGAAGAAAGAGCCACAAAAGAAAAGGAAAAATTTACCATATTTCCATGGATGCTCCTAAGTATTGAGCTCTGCAAACAACCGATACTCTCAGTTGATAAGGAGAACTGCTTGAGTCCATGAACGAGATCATCAATAATCACTATGGTTGGCTTGAAGACAAAAATGGTTATATCCAAATTTTTGCTGTTAAATGGCCAAGAGCATGCAATCATCTTCTTCTTCCTTTTCTGTATTTTCTTCTTCGTCTTTTTGAGCTCAACTCTTATCGTCTCTTATCTGCTGCTATCTGTTTTTCTCTCTCAAATATATAAAATGGGAAATTAAGGAACATAAAGCACACGCATTCTTGAAGCTTCGAACAATCTGAGGTGGCTTTCTAGAATCGTTCCAAATCTTGAATTTGGACAGAGGAATTCAGTTGGTCATTTTGTGTTGCTCAAGTGGTCTGCTGTTATCTTCTAGTAAACTGCCGTGATAAAAGGACCAAGACTTGGGAAAATGATGGTCACGCGTTTTGACTAATTCATTGATCTAGATTGGTGTTTTTCCATGGAAATTTCTTTGTTGTTTCTTTACTATTTTTCCCCTTTAAACAAATACAGCCTTCCTTTGAGTTTTGAGTCTATTGACCCATTCAGGGTCTATGATTCTATGCACATTGGTTTACAATTTTAGGGACATGTCACATTGTTACTCGTACATATATAGACCAAATATTTATATAATTTCATACATTTTGAGCTCCAATTCAAATTTGTGTAAGAAAAAAGATTGATTGAGTTAAATTAAAATTATATAAAGAATAGATTAAAAGCTTGTTTGGATTTTTTTTTTTTGGTTAGATGTCTTTATGTGTAATTTTAAATTATTTGGATTATTTTTTTAAAAAATAAAAATATCTTTAGAAATAAATAAAGTGTAATAAGATGTTTATATATAAAAAAATGTCACAGTTTATATAGAAAAATATCTTTAAACATAAAAAAATATTTTTAATTTCTTTTTTAACTTTTAATTTCAAAAATAAATTTTTAAAAGTCCATGCAATTGAAACTTAAATTTAATCCCTAAATATTTAAAATAATATAAATTTAAGATGTATATATAAAAAAATTTTTAAAAATTATTTCACTTTGACAAAAAGAAAATATTATTTTGTCTTTGGCCAGATTAAAACTTGGTCCTAGCCCAAAAATCACTCCAAAGTTGAAATTAAAAAGAAAAGAAAAAGAAAAAGAGCAAATACTTACAAGTTTACAGTCAAAATGATATAATAATATAGTAAATGGAAAACCCATCTTGCACGCAACAAGTGGTCTTCATGAAGACCCTAAGGAAAAATTTGTTACTCAAACGAATATACTTATACAATCTTAATAGGTTACCATTGTTTTTTATTAATAAATTGCCTCAAGATCTTTCCTAGAAATTTTACAGAACTGACTGGAATATATTGAAAAGTGTTGATGCCCTAAAAATAAAAAAACTACACATTTTGAGTAAATATATAGAATAAAGGGGTCAAAGTAGAAAATTAAGGAGAAGCTCTTTCAAAATTAAAAAAAGTTATCACTGAAAATACATACTAGCTATTGATTATCACGTTATTGATTGATTGTTGTTTACTTTAATTGTGGAAAGATTATCTGATTTTTTTTTTTTTAATCTTTATAACTAGAAAATCTCTCTTCAATAAAAAAGATAGATTAGGATTGGGACCATTTTGTTGACCTGAAAAGATTGCGACCTCTCAACCTAATTTTTTTCTTGGATTAAGCTCTGTTGGTCAAAAATTTGAATTTTCTATAAATTTGATTGCAATGCAATTATTATTGAGTATTAATAGTTATTAAATAAAAATATAATTGCAATGTAATCATTTAAAGGCTACTAACAATAATTTTACTTTAATTATTTTATTATAACAATAAATTTTAAATTATTAGATAAAATTATTAAAATAAAACATATAATTATAATAATATTTGATAATTGATAATTTTATTTATTAAAAATAATACAATCACATCAAACTGATTAACAACTTCATGTAACGACTTAGAAAGTAACGTTTATATCCAAAATGGGATGAATAGTTGTACAACATTCATGAACTCAGCCATTTCTCATAGCCTCCGTTGTCTCATTGGAGAAGCAGAACCAATTAAATCTCAACGTCAATGCTGCATGCCTTGTTTAGCACCAGCATAGACAGTAACAATCCCATTACATTTATGGGCGCCGCCGCTCCGTTGTCTCATTGGAGTACCAATTAATTCTCAATGTCTCTGGCTTGCTCCATTTTTTATTTTTATTTTTTAAATTTAAATATAACTTTTTAGTTAAAAATCACCTTTTTAATTTCATTTATACATTTGGAATTATTTTTCTTATTTTTAACTTTTATTTATGAATTCAAACTTGTTTTTACTATTTTTTATCATTTATTATTTTATTTTTATAATTATCTCACAAAGTGGAAATCTTTTAAGACAAAAAAATATATCCTTACAAAAAGTAAAGGAATTTTTTTTTTTTTTATCCATCACACTTTAATTTTAAAAATGATCTTCATGTTTTAAATTAAACAAAATAAACATTCATATATCAAATTTAAAATAAAAATAAATTTATATACAAACAAAAAATACTTTAATAAAAATTAATTTTATTTTTAATTTAAAATATAATTTAAAAAGTGAATTTTTTTTTTAAATTAACAAAGAGTAAAAAATGATTTTTTTTTTTTTAAAATTATGTTAGTAAATGAGGAACTGATGTATTTATATAGCAAATTAAAATTCAAATGATCTATTTATTGGTCTTCATCGTCGCTGATTACTTGATTGAGAACTAAACTACAATGTCCTTATACAGCTTTCAAGCATTTAAAAGGGATACCCTAATCTATTTCAGAAGCCTTTGGTGAAAATGTTCACCTTGTAATAGCTTGCAGTATTCTTCCTACAGAAATATTATGGTCTTTTCCTCCAATCTAAATTGAATAAACTGTATATAATATTATTCTGAGCAAGCATTATCCTGCAAGAACATAAGCTCACATATTAACATTTATTACCAAGATCTAAGAAATTTGAGTGAGGAGACATGCATTAGAATCACATAGAACTGATCTTAATGATTAATAATTCTGACTACGCAAATTTATTTTAGAGTAAAATTGTTTTTTTTGGTCTCTCTATGATATCTTTAAATTTTTTAAAAAATCTTCACAATTTAAATTTGTTAAATTGATCGCTCACATCACAAAAAGTATATCAAAATCAATTTTTTGCAAGTATTTTTTTGGAGAAAACTCTTTTTTCTTCACACTATTATTAATTTCAAAAATAACCTTTTCGTAGACAAAATAAACACTTACATTTTAATCTTATAACAAAAGTGAATTTTCTATATAAATAAAAAATTCCTTAATAAAATCTACTTTTATTTTCGTGTTTGAAATGTAAAAGTTTACTTTGTTCAATTTAAAATGTAAGAGTCTTTTTTGAAATTAAAGATAGTGTGAGGAGATAAAATAAGTTTTTTTTTTTTTTTTTTTCTTTTTTTGGTCTATCCAAAAAATTGACTTTAGTATGATTTTTGTAATATGAGAGTTTAATTTGTTAAATTTAAAATATAAAAATTTTATTTAAAATTAATGATAGTGTTAAAAAAAAAAAACAGTTTTACTCATATTTTTAAGAGGAGTTTCAGTACAAAGGAATTACCTCACTATAAGTTTACGGGAACTCTTAAACCATCATAAGCATACTGCACTGGAATTCCTTCCCTAAATACACGATTGCAGAGGAAGTAAGTCTCTCATTCGCTGAAATCCATTATAAAAGATGGAAAACATTTGCTGTCAAATAAGTTGTCTCAATTTCTGTCTTATTCAAAATCCATCTTGTTCATCAGAAAATATATTTCAAATAACTTTTTAATACTTGCAGTATTATTTTCATATTTTCTGACCAATAAAAAGGGAGTCTGACAACAAATGAGACAACTTGTGGTATTGCAGATGTTCTAAAAACTTGAACTACATTACATGCACTCTATTACTAAGGCCATGCATTTAACATTTTACAACAGCAAACTTTTGTGGCTAAGAAATGGACAGGACATATACCTTTTGGACCAATCCTTCAAAAACTCATTGTCCTTATGGTGATCAAACTCATGGGTCATTCCAATTAAAAGGGCTCGCTTTGGACGTAACCTCTTCAGAGTTTCCAAAGTCTGGGAAATTATTAATTGATAACAACATTTCACCATCAGAGAGTTGTAAACATTTTCGCACAAGGGAAAAACCACTCGTACACCTAAGCTGCATACTTACTTTTTTTTTTATTTTTTTTATTTTTTGGTTATAGTGCTGGGTAAAAATAAGAGAAATATAGAAAAAAAAAAAGAGGTGTAAAAGTGGGTGTGCATGTAACACCATTCTGTGTGTAAAATGTACTACAAACCTGTGGAAGACATAAGTGAACATTGTGTGATCCAGTCTGTGAAAAGGCAAAGTAGGATAGCAGGAAGTGAACATCTATTACTGGGAAATCAAACAAACAAGAAGAAAGTAACAAGGAATTGATAGCATCTTCAGAAACACGAATAAAATAGCAGAGAAAACAAATCAGATAATGTGAAGCTTCAAAAATTGCAATAATTTACCAATATTGAATATTAACCATTCAAAACGCGTCAAAATTCTGTGACATTAACCAGATAAAGATCATTATGCATCAAAAGTTCAACCATGACTAGTTTAAGCTCCAAAACTGATAAAGAGTTGTAGAATGAAATGTTTCCAGATAATTACGATAGAATTAGCAAATTGAAAATATAAACTTCTTCAGACTCATTATATCTGAAAAAATTATCCCTACAGAACTTGAAGCACAATAGAAAGATACTACATCTTTTCGCATGGTTCTATTTGTACATATTAGAATATAATGAGTAATTGAAAAATAGAAATATCAGGATTCTGCAACTTTTAGTTGATGATATAATTGTGCGCATGCAAATACGGAAGTAAGTGAAACCAGTATGCATGCATTATGTGATGATTTTACTCTCTATAAATTATCAATTGTACAGAAATAAGCACAGTACTTATCAGTTGTATACTAGAATATAAATGAATGAATTTACTCTAGCAGGAATGTACTAAGTCTTTCTACAGAACCTATTGGCAAAAGAGAAAATCAAAAGAAACCATAACAATAGTCGGGTAAAAACCACTTAAAAGGAAACCCCTCCAAACAGGAACAATTATTCTCCTAGCAAGGATTACAACAAGAATTCTGAGAGAGGGAAAAATAGGAAATGAAAAACTTGAGAGCCAAACTGAAAAGGAAATGCAAAATGCCATAGAGCCAACTGTCCATAATAGTTCCTAACATTTGTGTGCTGTGCTATACATGTTGAGAACACAAGCACACATGGCCTTTGTGCAAACAGAGATCTTTAAATTCTTTTTGTATATTATATATCTTCAGTAGCAGAATATGAACCATATGTAAATCTTCCATATGTCTACCTATAACAATTATATTACTAACCTTATAGAGTGCGTCCAACATAAGAAGATCCAATTGTCCTGCCCCACTTATCGAAATCACTGAAGAAATGAACATTTATGTCAGATTTCATAAACAACAATTAAGCTTCAGAAAAGAACCGCTAAACTATTCGTGTTATTTAGTTACAAATAAAGGCTCTTTCATGCCTCATCTTCCTCATTGAAATATAGGCAGGGCTGTTTTCGTAAAATGTAATTTACATTAAAATTCCTTCTTATGTTTCTTAGAAGATACAGCTACTTTTGGATTGAAATCCACAGCTATACCGCTCCTTTATATACAAAGATGCAACATCCATTGAAGACACAGAAAACTTTAATATTTCTAATATCAAAATAATAGTTAATAAGTTAGAACAGATAGATAAATAATCTATTATGATGCTGAAAATCAAACTCTTGGAGAGAGCATTATAGCAAATACATAGGTTGAAAACAGAGAAAGCTAAGTGAACACGTACAATGCTCTGTACTTGGAGGAATCCGTGAAACATCAGATATATAAGCCACTCTACTTTTCCCACCAAAAAGAAATCCCAAACAGATGTAGTCCTCTCCATGCATAACCTACATCCAGAAACTAGACAGTAAGTCCTTGTAAAATAGGAGCACTACAGTGCTTTCACACCATTAAATGATGAAGATTGATGGTGATTAACTGGTAAAGGAATAAACTTTAAGCCCGATGCAATAAAAGGCTTATTGCAGTCATCTTCAATTATCTTCCAGTCAAGCTGAGCTACCCTTCGTATTTCTGCTCCTTCCTTCCGTTTCTTCTCGACCAAATAAGGAAATTTCTCTGATATACTGTTAGAAATGTTAAGTCATGAATAACTGATGCACATCATCAAGCAACCATAAAAGTATATCAAAGAGAAATAACGCTAACAGAACAGATATAATATGATCAGAACAGATTTCCTGACATACATGTCCAGATTCAAGAGTTGGAATCTGCACAATACAGATTGTTTTGACCTCATAAACTGCTTGCATATTAGGGTATTTTTAGAAAATATTAATTTTATAGAAATATATTTGATTTATTTTTTGCAAGTAAGATGTAACTATATTGCTATAGCAACATGAATTGCAGGATATATGTCAAAAAACTAAGGAGCCATATTAATCAGTAAACAACCTTTTATTTTTAACTGTCACATGACTTCATTTCCTGCTGTTTAATGTTGTTATTTTCATACAAATTATAAAAGAAGAAATTTCTTCCGTATTGGTTTTGCTGAAGGTACTAAATGTTAAGTGGCTACAGGTCATATGCCATTTCTTATTAGTATTGCTAAGAATTTGCACCTTTATCCGTGTTTGAGGGTGCTGTTATATAAATTCTTGCTTCACTGGGTGCTAACAACTTGTAAAACTCACGACAATGAAAGCAATACAATCTCAGATACTCTAGTGTCTGGGTAATAATACTACTACAGATTAAACTTACAGTCAGAAAGTGCGACAATTTGATAAAGATATTGCAACCTACATATCCCTCCCTATACTTTATTAAGAAAAAAAGGGAAATACATAAAAATAAACTTGAAAAGGAAAGGCTACTAGAAGTACCTATCCAGTGAATGCCGACTAAGGTATATGGAAGTGGGGTCAATATCATTTGTTGGACTAAATGGCTGCACAGCACGTATATCATCCAGTCCAAGGACTGCATCAGCATGCTCGTGAGTCAAAATAATCTGCAGCATGCAAGATTAATTTATTGTGAGAGAATGCAAGCTTGTAATCAGCAAAATTACTCAGAAATAATGACACAAGCAATCCAAACTAACTCCCAAAGGAATTATGATCGATACATACAATCTTCAATACAAATTGGAAATTACCATTTCCCATATCATAAGTTTCAGTCATTTGTTCCTTTTCATACGAAAATGTTCCTTCATAGGTGAATATAATAAGTCATCTGAACCTCAACTGCCACTATGAAGTATTTAATGTAATAGTATTACTGAGGTATTAGAGTATTTCACAGTACTCTACAATCCAGTCACATTTCAACATTTTATTACTGAGGCACTGCATATACCCCTCTAAGAAAGAACTATCCTAAAATTCATAGAGATCTGTCACATTTTAACACTGTATTCTACAATCCCATAGACACTGAATTCATGGGTTTGACATGAGAGGAATATCTCTGACTTAGGAAATTCAAAAGTCCTTTATGCACCCCCAGACTTCAATAAAATAGCTGAACATTGGCAGATAAAGTTTGAATCATGAAGAATCTGAAGTGAAATTTCAACAATCAATAGTAAATTTGTAAAATCAATATAAGTTTACAGAATTAACTCACAGAATCAACTCTTGGAATCTTATGGAAAGTAAACCATCTAAGTACAGTCTCCCTGAATGTCTTCCCAACATCAATCACTATATAGCTGTGCTTTCCATTGCTTTGACAATAATCAATTAAAAGGGATGTATTACATCTGTGAATGAGACAAAACAGAAAGATCCCATTTAAATCCCACACATTCAACACTCAAATCAAGAGAACAGGAAAACATTAAACATGATCAAATGCACACCAGCCAATATTACTTAGACAATTTCAGGATACCTTCAGTTTCAAACACTATATTTATTGACATGCTGGTGCTAGGTTCACTTTTTTAGCACAAAGCAAATATCCCTTCAAACCACAAAACAATATCAACACCCTGCCACCAACAGAAACAAATGCCATCTCCAGCTCCCAGACAAACAATGATCAACATCTGACAAAATAACTTCCGTTTCTCCACCGAAATCATTCCCAAAAACACAGAAATTACAGATAAAAATTCTTTTGAGCACAGTAACCGAATCAAATCTACACTTCATTTGCCCAAATGCAAATGTAAGACGAAATACCAACAAAAATCACCTGTAATTAGGGTTCTGCTCGGGTGGAAGGGACAATGACTGAACACAGACGGGGCAGGGAGGATCTGCTGGCTGGATCAGGCACATCACGTTGGGCACCATGCTAGAACACCCCGTCCCAAGAAAGATCAATGCAGATTGGCCATCTCTGGCAACACCGTCTGAGGGTGTAATTCCGCGGTGGTTTCCATCGTAGGAGCAATTGAGATTGGCCATACGTCGTCGGTGGCTTGGAAAGTACGAGAAAATGAAAGAAAACTGGACGTGTTTGGTATGGTGGGAGAGAAAATAAGGGGGGAATCTTTTGGAACAGAAATAGCCGCGTGAAAAAAATGAAAAGGAGGAAAATTTCGAAACCAGGGAAGATTCCAAAGGAACTTCATGGGAGATTCGGACCGCGAAATCAGCGGTTTTTGGTGATTGGACACTTGTATACGTGCTGACCGTCGATTTGTTCTCCTAACTATTTCTTCTTTAGTATGTCTTGATAATGATAATTTTTTTTTGATTGGATAATAATAATTTTTTAACATGGTATGTTTCCCAAAATTGTCTGTTCTTACTAATAAAATATTTGATTTTAATAATTTAATATTACTTATAATATTTTTTTTTCATAATTTTAATTAATAAAATTATAATATAACGACAAATAAAATAGGAAATGTCATCTCATTAAAAATAAACAAATTAATTTTATAGCTATTCTACTTGACCCTAATTAATCTGGGCGGAGTAAAAAGAACTACGTAAACAAAGCAAAATAAGAGCTATAAAAAGAACTAATAATATATATTATAATACATATAAACAGATAAAAGAACTATAAACGAAGCAATAGGACATAACTTTTTGTGAAATTATCAAAATTAAAATAAACTAGCTATTAATCTTGTGCTACGGTATATATATATATATTATCAAAAGAAAGATATACATTTTTTTTTGATAGTTTCTTAAATTTTGTATAGTATAATTTTTTGATAGTTATGTATTTAGCAAAAAAAAAAAAAAAGAAAAAGAAAAAAGGTAGCAAGGAGAGTGGCCTAAGAGTGGCAAAAAAGAGATAAGGAATTTAGTGGTGGAGAGAAAAAGAAATTTTTTTAAAAAAAAAGTGAGAGAAAGAAGAAAAAAAATAAGAAGTTATGAAATAGATGACGTGGATACTCTAATTATTTAGGAAAGTTTTCATAACTCAATAATAATATATTTATCATTTTTACTCAACTTGTTTAAGTGTGATAAAATAGAAATCATGATTTATTGATCAAGGATTTAAATAACATGTTCAAGAATGTTCCTAAAGTTGTTAATTTCATCTTAGTATTATATAACTATTATATATTTAATTTTTAAAATTTATATTTCGTCACTCTAAATTTTAATTTTAATTCTAATTCTTTGTTGGCAGCCCTAGAAGTTCCTTGGACCGAGATGTTTATTGCAGAGGGCCAACTTTTCCATGCACAGGACAAACAGATAGGGTGACAAAGGGTCCTCTTGTCTCAAACCTTATTAGGTGAGAAATTTGGAAGTCTCTTACTGTTCTATAGTGAGGCCTTAGAAGGTGAATGTCACACAGTGCATGATAAGCCTAACAATAGTGTTTGGGAAACCAAACTCTTGGAGACAAGAAACCAAATTCTTGGAGACAAGATTGTAGGAAGCCCCAATCTACATTATCATATTCATATGATATTATGTTAACAGATAACAATGTTTTTAGCTATAAGTAAAATATATTACTTATAATAAATACATAAAAATTTTAAATTTATGTAAAATTTGACCTGAATAATCAATGCCATAACATGACATGATTAACTGGTTAATTAGGTGAAAATCATTATCCAAAAAAAGTTATAAAAAAAAGTAAATGTTCAAGAGTTACTTTTAGAATTGGTGGATCTTTTCTTATAGTTATATATACGTGTGTGTGTGTGTGTGTGTATATATAATAGATATGTGAATGTGCATATATATATATATATATATATATATGTGTGTGTGTGTGTGTGTGTGTGTGTGTGTGTGTGTGTGTGTGTGGAGGAGTAGAAAATATAATTTTGATTTTTTTATGAGGTGATTTTAAAATATTGATAGAGTACGCGAGTAATTTTCTTAGTTTTCTTTTTTAAAAACCTCAATTAAGGAAACTATAAAAATAGTTTTGGGAGGGATTTGGAATAACTGGATAAAATCTTTATCCTTCTCAACTAATACTCTCAAATAAGAGGAAGTTTAAGATATCCCTTTCTCTTTCCTTCTTTTTTGTCCTAAAGTTAACTTAAACATAGCCTTATAGATTATACAATATGATACTTAAATCCATTATCATTTAATTGCTAATTCGTAAAATGTGAGTTTCACCAAATAAACTCGTGACTGATAATATTTCTTACTCGTGATAAAAGAAAATTCAAATAATGTTTACATTTGAACAATAGTATTATTCCTTCTTTTTTTTTTTTTTTTATCAGAAATTGTTATTCTTTTATTGTGATATAACATTATTATTCTTTTTGTTGATTGTGACATTATTATTTTTAACTCATTAAAAATGATAAATGATTATCTTTTTGAAATTTAAAAGTCCTATCAAATGAAAATGTTCAATTCAATACAAAGCCTTTTTCTTTTTCCAAAAAGTATTCTTTTATGTTAATATAAGAATATAGGCAAATTTGTTGCTTCTCCTAAATTTTTAATAAACTATTTCTATATTTAAACACAATCTAGCTAGCTCGTACCATCTCGTGTATAAAAGTCCAAACAAGTAGCTTCGGAAACTCCAAACAAGTAAGTTTATATATTTAAAATTCAAGCTGAGAATGACTAAGTTTTATAATGATAAGCTTCGTATCAAAGGAAGCGTCACGGTACCTACACATGCTCATGATCCATTAATTCATCACATCAGAGCTGAGATTACTTAGAGTTCTTTTTCACCCTTTTCAATGTTTCTCTTCGAAGTTGCAACTCCTGCATAAATCTATCAACTTTGGTTAGTGGGAATTAAGCAAAGGTGAGTAACTATTGAGGAATATGTTCAATTTGCTCATGAAATTCTATTCATATTTTGCTTCTTTGAATTGTGGCAATTCTTTCTGCGTTAAAACATAGTTCAAATCATGCTTATTTCAGCAGCTCTAAGAAGGCGAAGATCAGTGAACCTTATGATGTCCAGGACACCACCTCTATATCTGCTGCCACCTTGGTTTGGTACTCCACCTTCACCACCACCGCCACCGTGGATTGGCACGGCGCCTCCCTCTCCCCCTTCTGAGACTTCTCGCTCATCGCATGTATTAGTTGCGGGTGAGAGTTTACATGAATTATGGAGCTGTTTGATGTTAGATATAAAACCAAGAGTCTTTAGCACTTTAAGTGGGATGGTTGACTAATATTGCTTTAGACATGAAATTCAAGATTAAAGGTGTTAGAGACCATGGACCTAAATACACGCCCAAATACACGTGGCTGGCTCAACACAAGGCCCATACCCCAACCAGGTCCATGGCACCGCAATATATATACCGGAAATCACAGTTA
This sequence comes from Bauhinia variegata, assembly GCA_022379115.2. Lineage (NCBI taxonomy): Eukaryota > Viridiplantae > Streptophyta > Magnoliopsida > Fabales > Fabaceae > Bauhinia > Bauhinia variegata. The sequence goes on along the minus strand of CM039439.1, from coordinate 10,952,411 downwards.
TTTGGACCAAGAGTGATACAGACTTGACACCTAAGTCACAAAAGGATATTTAAAGTTCTCTTATTGGAAATCTTCTTAAATTATCAAATTTATGATAATGCACATGTCTAGCTAAAAGATTTATATTTTTCTAATATCTAATTCTTTGTCTTTTTCTGTTTCACTCCTTTTTGATTGGATAAAAAAATATAAAATTATTTTGCAAGTATTAGTAAGTTATTAAAAATAATTTTTGTGATTAATAAAAAGGTACCATAAATAAGACAAAAGGTATGGATTTAGTGAAATATGAGATTTCCTTACTTTTGTTATAAGATTGAGTTCTAACAACTAATTTATGTTAGATCATGAGATGTAGATACTATTATACATATGGTGGATGAAGAAAAAATGAAAAGAAAGTGATATGAATCTACTAAGTACTAACTATAGATTATAGAGTAAAGATAAAATGAAAAATTCTTATCATTCCACCTTAACATGGTCGCTTGTGAAGTTTCAAGCATATTTACTTCCAAGAATCTCACTCCTAAACTTTCTTATACAGTATCTATAACCTCCCATCATACCAAATTTGAAAAATTTGATGCAGCTTTAGCGCCTATCTTGTTATGCCTTGGTGCCATGCTGGCGATCGGTCTGTGGTTTGCAAAGAGAGACAGACATGCCATCAAAGAACAATGGAGTTCAACCAATTTTGTTCAGCTTCCAGAAGTTGATGGCCCAGCATTGGCAAAATTTCTTCAAGAAATGGCTAAAGAACTTCCCATCAGATTCACAGCACAACAGCTTTTCAGTTTCACAAATAATTATTCAAAAATATTGGGATCCGGAGGATATGGAATCGTTTACAAGGGACAATTCCCAAATGGAGCAGACATAGCAGTGAAGGTCCTCAAGAGAAACTCAAATTCAGACAAAGTAGTTGAAGAGCAATTCATGTCAGAGGTAAGCACAATGAGCAGAACTCACCACATAAACCTAGTAAGACTTTATGGATTTTGCCATGACCAGTTCATGAGTGCACTTGTATATGAGTACATGGAAAATGGCCCATTGGACAAGTACTTGTTCAATGAAATGCATCAATTAGAATGGCAAACCTTATGCGATATTGCAATTAGGACAGCGAAAGGTATCACTTACTTGCATGAAGAATGTCAACAAAGAATCATTCACTATGATATAAAACCAAGTAATGTTCTACTTGACTTGAAATTTTCTCCTAAAGTAGCTGATTTTGGGCTTGCAAAGCTCTGTAATAGGGATAGCACCCACATAACAATGACAGGTTATAGGGGCACTCCTGGATACTTAGCACCAGAACTTATATTAATGAACCAGCCCATAACACATAAGTGCGATGTTTATAGCTATGGCATGCTTTTGTTTGAGATAATTGGCAGGAGGAGAAATGCTGGAGTTGTGGGTTCTTCTGATAGCTTAAATTGGTTTCCAAAACATGTTTGGGACAATTTTGAGAAAGGTGAGTTAGGGAAAATGGCTAGTGCTATTGGAAGTGAAGAGAATAGTATAGATAAAGCAGAGAGAATGTCTATGGTGGCTTTATGGTGTGTTCAAGACTCACCTGATGCAAGACCACCAATGAGTGCTGTGGTGAAGATGTTGGAAGGAGAAGTGGACATTATGCCACCTTCAAAACCATTTCAATACTTGTTTTCCACGGCCTTAAATTCTTCCAAGCAGATAGAATTTATTGAAGGCTCAAGTGATTCCACAAGTGGAGTAAGTAGTTCTTGTTGGTACAAGGAGACTACAGAAATCATGAAAAAGTATGAAATACAAATGGCAAGTTCATAGGAATTTATATCTTTTGTAATAGTTTTTAATTTAAAATAATCAGACTAGTCAATTTAAATTTAGAATATTATTTAGCATTAATGATTAAAAAATTAACTTAATTTCTTTTAAAGATTATTACCTTTGATTCTTGTGTAGTTTGTTGGAAAGTATAAAATCTTGTGTAATTAAACTATATAGCTGCTGTTAGATATTAATATCCTTATTCTTCCTTTTACTAACTTTTTCCTCTAATACTAAATTTAAGGACTATTTTATATCACTTCATTTTTACAGTTGACTATATTTCGTACTCATGTTAAAAAAGGAATTATTGAATCAACTGATTCTTATGGAAAGTAAACTATCTTAGTCTTCCTGGATGATAGTTTCCCTCAACTGAGTGAAGACCTTGCGAGGATTCCCTGTTCACGGTGGGGATTAGAGAGAAAATTTTCCCTGAAGTAATTTTAGAGATGGAGATTATACCTCTGTGCCATGAGGATTTCAAATTAATAAAATTATTAAAATATCCTTTACCTTTAAATAAAATATGTATAAATTAGGGGTATTTTAGTAACTTTACAAATTATATTATATCAAAATTTAATTTATTTAATTAAAATATAAATTTTGTATGCAAAAATATTTTAAAGAAATTTTTTGCGAAGACCCACTGGGGTATGGAACCATTTCTCCTTGATATTGCAGGGGCGGAGAAGGTGATGAAGAAAAATTCCTTGGTGGAAATCAACTACAAGGACTGTATTCTTTTGGCCCGCTCCACCCTGTTGCCATTTCAATCCTGAATGTCTTCCCAACAATATCTATCACTGTATAGTTGTGCATTCCATTGCTTTGACAATAACCAATTAAAAGGAATGTATTGCATCTGTGAAGAGACAAAACAGAAAGATGTCGTTCAAATCCACACATTTCAGTACTCAAGATAAAGAAGAGGAGGAAAATAGCAATGACCAAATGTACACCATATAGATTACTCAATCAAGTTCATAATACCTGCATTTTCAAATACTACACATTTTACGTAACTTGACACAAATCCACATAATATTGCTTTAATGGAATATTCAGAGAACTAACTATCCCTTAGGAATTGATCATTTATGGTATTTTTGCCCTTGGAAGCATGTGACCATGGAAACTATATGAAAGAAGAATTTTAATAGTGACTAAATCTTATTTTTTATAGCACTTCTAAGCGTTGTTTATTTGATCATTGTAGTAAATCATATTAATTTTGACAGCGGTCTGTAATCTTTGGTTGTTTAAAGACAAGGTTCTTATTTAAGCTCTATCTATTTTTTTTTTCAGCCTTCATGTAAGATTTTTAACCATGCACGTACAATTAACCATTGTCTTTGATTAAGAATAACCAACGGTTATATTTATAACCGCTATTAAATTATTATACAATGAACTGCTGTCTATGCTTATATATATTTTTTAATTTAATTTTTCAATCCTTTATATTAACAGACAATAATACACATAATAGACACCATAGAATTTCAATTTCTTTTCTCTAGAAAGACTTAGAAGTGCTGGAATGTTGTATTTGTTGTAAACTTTATCTACCCTCTATGAAATCGGGAAGGATTTCAAAATTCCTAGCATTTCAGCTGGTGCTCCGATCTTTTCAAAACCAACAGCCATATGACCAAGATTATGGGAGTGATATTGATGATCGGGATCATTATATCAGGTCATTCTTGTGTGGGATATCCATTAGAGCTCTATATGCTCATGTATTTGCAAAATCAAGAGCTAAATTTTTTTGTTACTGAATGATTCTTTTACCTCGTTAATAGTTTTTGCATATTCTTTAGCTCTTTGATTATCTAAGCATATAGAAGGAGGTAATTTTTTTGTAATGACCACATCCCAAGATATAATATTTCATAGCAAACAAATACATTGATGTGTAGAAAATATAACTATTGAAATCACCGTACCATCATATACTATCAATGTAATTGGCAAAGTATTGCAAGGTTGTTGTACCTATAAGGATTGATTACTAATTACTAAAATATTCTAATCTAAATATTATTTGGGCAATCTAAAATTAGAAGAAATATAAAGAACAAAAAAAATAAATAAATAAAAGAAAGCAATAAAGTATAAAAGCTCTAGGGTTTCCGATTTTGCCTCAACTTTTCCCATTGAATAACCTATTTTCCTTAATTTAGATTACTTATATCAATTGCTAACCATGATTCCTAATATGTCAACAAGCTTTTCCCAACACAAATTAACCTAACTACCAATTCAATTATATCTCTATGTGAATTATAGTAATTTAAATTGTATTAAGGTCTATAAATTTCCTTTTTATGGTTGCATAGGGTCTTAGAATATCCTTATCCTAAGCTCCTCTATGGAACTATTTCTCGTGATCTAAGCTGCTAATTCCTTCCCATTTCATAGAAACTCACAAATCTCCATATTAATTGGTTAAATCAATAAGAAGTTGAAGAACAGAGAAATAGAACTTAATTAAATATAATAAAACTGAATTAATTCATATAAACATTCAATACTTTAAGTTTTGGTTACATTATAGCCCTAGAAAAGAAAACCAAAACATAAAAGAAAAGGAAGAAGAAGAATAGATTAAACCATGAAATTGCTTTTGTGCCTCCGCTTGTCTCCTCCCTTAAACGTAATTCTAAAAGAGGTATTTATAAATAGAAGAAGTCTTATGAAACTAAGAAACCTCAAAAAATTAAAAACCTTAATTACATAAAAATAAGAAAGTTTAGTGGACTAAGAAATCTATTACATTAGAAAAACTCAAGGTCCAGAATGTCTTCATTAATGTCTTCATTCTAGAAATATTCTTTTTTTTTTTTGAGCTCTAATGCTCCAAATTATTCTCCAACTGCAAAAATAGAAAATTAAATTAAATTATAGCCAAATTTCTAATAATAGAGCTACAAATACTAAGAAAAGGGATTCCAAATTATAGATATAAAATTCAATTATCAAATTCCTCAAACTTAGCATTTGCTTGTCCTTGAGCACCTAAATCAAAGTAATTCCTAAGCCCAAAAGACTTAAAAGATTTACTAATCCAAAAGGCCTCAAAGAGCAGCATTTGAAAATTATTGGAGACTAAGTAGGAAAGATCATAGCAACAAGATCAACTCCATAGCCTATTGGCATACCCATACCTCAAAGAACCACTCACAAAAGAAAGGCTTTAAGCTAAAAACTCCCAACATCAAAATATGACTCGAGATTAAAGTAGAACATGGTACAACGTTCAAAATGCACACATATAAGTGAGTATCCATCAAGTTCCATGAAATCTAATACAATAGGAATAAATTTGCTCACATAAATGCAAGATGCACTCAATTCACTGAGTGTTTAAAAGGGTCCTTTGTTTTTCTCAAATCAATGTAACACAAGACCTTTCCATATGCTTGCTTATATGTCACATCTTCACCATTCAATAGGACTAAATGAACCAATCAAAGGGACTTTGAAAAGGGTTGTAATGGGGCTCGGGTGAAAACTAGGAAAAATAAAAGAAATGAAGGAAATAAGGCAAGAAATACACAATAAAATCACTATATGAATTCCTTGTTTACCCCTTGGCTCAATCAACTTCCAAACTTCTCAAGCCTCATACTTAACACATTTGTTTCCCATATTGCTTATTTAGTCACTTTTTAACTCACTTTTTCTCTTCTCTTTTTTTTTTTTTTTTTTGCCACATTCCTTTTTCTTTCACTTGGAAAATCTACACATAACTTGAGGCTTAATCTGTTCCACCTTCCAACATATATCAAGACACTTTCCACATGCAAAGAATTCACATAAACCTTCAAAGTGTAAGGTGCAAAAATCATGACAGAAATTACCAAAAGAAGGGATATATGGCTTGTAATGTGGTTTTTTGAAAAGAATGGAAGGCTAAGGCTCAAAATGGTCTACTAACGGTCAAAATGCAAAGTTGGGCAGTAAAAAGGGGTTAATCGTAAATGCCATAATCCTCTTAATGCACTAGTCCTCAATGCGGTCTCAACATGCATGACAAGGCTAGTTTTAGAAAGATTAAGGATGTATGACACTCTCACAATCAAATGATGAGCAATAAAGATGTAGCTTAAAGGCTCAAAAGCTCCCAAAAGGCTCAAGAGGAGGCACAAAGGCAATTTCATGGGTTTAATCTGTTCTTCTTCCTTTTCTTTTATGTTCTACTTTTCTTTTCATAGCCAAAACTTAAAGTATTGAATGCTTATATGAATTAATTCAGTTTTATTATATTCAATTGAGTTATATTTCTCTATTATTCAACTTGTTATTGATTTGGCCAATTAGTAGGGAGATTTGTGAGTTTCTATGAACTGAGAAGGGATTAGGTGCTTAGACCACGAGAAATAGTTCATATAGGAGCTTGGGATAGGGATATTCTAAGATCCTATGCAACCATAAAAAGGGACTTCATAGACCTTAATGCAACTTAGATTACTACAATTCACATAGGGATATGATTGAATTAATAAGTTAAGTTAGGTTAATTTGACGTTGGGAAAGGCTTGTAGGCACATTAGGAATCTTGGTTGGCAATTGATATAAGTAATTTGAATTAAGGAAGATAAGTTATTCAATATGAAAAGTTGAGGTGAAATTAGAAATCATAGAGCTTTTATATTTTATTGTTTTCTTTTTATTCTTAATATTTCTTGTAATTTTAGATTGCCTAAATAATATATAGATTAGAGTATTTTGTTAATTAGTAGCTAGTTCCTATGGGTACAATAACCCTAGAATACTTTGCCAACTATATTTATAATATACGCTTGCACTATGATTTTAGTAGTTATATTTTCTACGCATCAAGTTGTTGGTACTGTTGTTGGGCACTGCAACTATTAATATCAAAGGAAATAATCTAATATTAATTTGGGCAATTTCTTTTAATTTTTCTATTTTATTTTTCTTGTATCTTTCTTGTTGGCTTTCCAATTTATTTGTGCTTTTTAGGAAATCAAAATGGGCTGGAATAAGATTTGTGGGTTACGTGGAGGCAACCGTGACAAGGAGACTTGCTTTATATACTATTGGAGTTTACAGGAGATTGCTAACTATCTGAATCAACATTTTGACATATACTATGATGCTTATAACCCTAGCTGGTACAATAAGTCTAATTTTTCATGGGAAAATAATCATAATATTGTGCAACAACAACAATCATCCTCCAAGAGCAATCTAGAAGAAGCTTTTGTTTGACTTGAAGCAAGTGCAACTCAATCTATTGCAAGTATGGATGATTCTATGAGGAAATTGGAGGTTCAACCTCAACTACAGCAATCATCTCCTAGAATTACTCTTGAGGAAGCTCTTGCTCGACTGGAAACAAGTGCAACTCACTCTATTGCAAGTATAAATGATTTTATGAGGCAAATGGAGGTGCACATGAATCAAATAGCCCTTGCTTTGCAACTTGAAAATTCTTCTTATTATATAGAAATAAATTCAAGTGGGGAAGAACAAGAACAATATGTTGCCATTGACGTAGATAGCAATATGGAGTTGTCAAGCTCTATGCAACACAAGAGGCATCTAGTATTACTTAAGAAGAAGAAATTATTAGGGAATCTCCAAGCCTGTGTAAGGATTTCCCTAATAATGCAAGCCAAATTGTCCCCCTTTCCCTAGGAAAGTCCAATGAAGAAGGTGCTAGAAAGGAGGAAAATCATGAAACTATCTATGCATTACCGCATAAACTTCAAGGACTTAAGATCATGGAAGATGAAATTATTATTATTATTTTTGATGATCCCTTAAGTCCTATTTCTAGAAAGGAGAAAAAGATTAAAAATCTTAGCTTAATTGGAAGTTTCTCCAATGCATGGGTTACTTAAATTCTTCATATTTGATCCACCTTGAGCATCATGGGTAGTCAAGCTGAAGACTTTAAATCAAACACTTTTTGAGAGGTAACCCAAATTTTCTAATATTTTTATTTTATTTTATATTTTTGTTTCCTTTTTAATTTTATCATTTTTAGAGTTAGTAAAAATTTACTTAGGCATTATTTTTACGTTTTGTTGGTAAAAATTCAAGTTTGGAGTCTGTTTGAATGCAGGGACAGCAATACAATGTTTAATTGGTGAATTCCTATGCATAAATTTTTGGCGTCCCTTGAGTTTTATGGTGATGGTGCATTACTTGTGGAATGTGTTGGTTTATGAAGTGTGCTTATAGTGCCATTCACGTCCATGTATGCTGCATGGTTTGTTTATGTGACCAATTTTTTTTTTTTTTGGGCGCCATATCATTTAATGGAAGACTGATTATCATTGTAGCTAGTAATTTTAAATGACTCCTTTGTAACTATTCCATAGGTTAGCTTGATTAACTACTGTTATGGTGAGCACACTTTAAATGACTAATGAATAGATAATAAGATGGAGAATTAGACAATAAATAAGACAAATGATGTGGACTCAGTTAAAATATGAGATTTCCTAACTTAATTTTAAAAGATTGAATTAGCCATTGGGTGATATTAGATCACAACATGTAGATACTACCAATGAAAAAAATTATTCAAATAAGCTAAGCACTGACAGGCTGGTGTAAGATTACATGCATAGATTATAGAATAATTAAAGATAAAAAGAAAAAAAAAATCATATCAATATACCTTAACTTCTTCAGTTGTCAAGTCCCAAGCATATTTTCTACCAAGAATCTCACTACTAAACATTTTGAAACTAAATAAAATACAATGGGTATATCTCTAACCACCCATCACACCAAATTTGAATAATAATGCAGTTTTAGTGCCTATCTTGTTATGCTTTGGTGCAATGGTGGTGACCGCTCTCTGGTATGCTAAAAGAGACAAACAAGCCATCACACAACAAACGAGTTCAAGCAATTTTGTTCAGATTCCAGATGTTGATGGCCCAGCAATGGCGAAATTCCTTCAAGAAATGGTTTAAGAACATCCCATCAGATTCACAGCACAACAACTTTGCAGTTTCACTGATAATTATTCAAAAATATTGCGATCCGGAGGATTTGCAATCGTTTACAAGGGACAATTCCCAAATGGAGGAGACACAGCAGTGAAGTACCTCAAGAGAAACTCCACTTCAGACAAAGCAGTTGAAGAGCTATTCATATATATGTAGATATATACGAGGAGGTGTATATATATATATATGTGTGTGTGTGTGTGTGTGTGGAGGAGTAGAAAATGTAATTTTGATTTTTTTATGAGGTAATTTTAAAATTTTAATAGAGTACACGAGTAATTTGTTGAAACTTAAAAGTCTTATAAAATGAAAACAGTACAGTACAATACAAAGCCTTTCTTTTGTCCAAAAATTATTCTTTTATGTTAATATAAGAATATAGGGAAATTTGTTGCTTCTCCTAAATTTTTTAATAAAATATTTCTATATTTAAACACAACGTAGCTAGCTCGTACCATCTTGTGTATAAAAGTCCAAAACATGTAGCTTTGGAAACTGCAAACAAGAAAGTTTATGTATTTAAAATTGAAGCTGAGAATGACTACGTTTTATAATGATAAGCTTCTTATCAAAGGAAGCGTCACGGTACCTACACATGCTCATGATCCATTAATTCATCACATCAGAGCAGAGATTATTGAGAGTTCTTTTCACCCTTTTCAATGTTTCTCTTCGAAGTTGCAACTCCTGCATAAATCTATCAACTTTGGTTAGTGGGAATTAAGCAAAAGTGAGTAACTATTGAGGAATATGTTCAATTTGCTCATGAAATTCTGTTCAGATTTTGCTTCTTTGAATTGTGGAAATTCTTTCTGCGTAAAAACCTAGTTCAAATCTTGCTTATTTCAGCAGTTCTAAGAAGGCGAAGATCAGTGAACCTTCTGATGTCCAGGACACCACCTCTAGATCTGCTGCCACCTTGGTTTGGTACTCCACCTTCACCACCACCACCACCGCGGATTGGCACGGCGCTTCCCACTCCCCCTTCTGAGACTTCTCGCTCATCGCGTGTGTTAGTTACCGGTGAGAGTCTACATGAATTATGGAGCTGTTTGATGTTAGATATAAAACCAAGAGTCTTTAGCACTTTAAGCGGGATAGTTTACTAATATAGTTTTAGACATGAAATTCAAGATTAAAGGATATTTAAAGTTCTCTTATTGGAAATCTTCTTAAATTATCAAATTTATGATAATGCACATGTCTACCTAAAAAGATTTATATTTTTTTTTATCCAATCCTTTGTCTTTTTTTATGTTTTACTTCTGTCTGATTGGACAAAAAAAGTATAAAATGATTATGCAAGTATTATTAAGTTATTAAAAATTAATTTTTGTAACTAATCAAAAGATACCATAAATAAGACAAAAGATGTAGATTTAGTCAAAATATGAGATTTCCTTACTTTTGTTATAAGATTGAATTCTAACCACTTATTTATGTTAGATCATGAGACGTAGATACTACTATACACTTGATGGATGAAGAAAAAATGATACAAATCTACTAAGTACTAACTATAAATTATAGAGTAAAGATAAAATGAAAAAGTCTTATCAATCCACCTTAACATGGCCACTTGTGAAGTTTCAAGCATATTTACTTCCAAGAATCTCACTCCTAAACTTTCTTATACCAAATACATTGGCAGTATCTCTAACCTCCCATCATACCAAATTTGAATAATTTGATGCAGCTTTTGTGCCTATCTTGTTATGCTATGGTGCAATGTGGGTGGCCGCTCTCTGGTATGCTAAGAGAGACAGACAAGACATCACACAACAAACAAGTTCAAGCAATTTTGTTCAGCTCCCAGAAGTTGATGGCCCAGCAATGGCGAAATTCCTTCAAGAAATGGCTGAAGAACTTCCCATCAGATTCACAGCACAACAACTTTGCAGTTTCACCGGTAATTATTCACAAATATTGGGATCCGGAGGATATGGAATCGTTTACAAGGGACAATTCCCAAATGGAGCAGACATAGCAGTGAAGGTCCTCAAGAGAAACTCAAATTCAGACAAAGTAGTTGAAGAGCAATTCATGTCAGAGGTAAGCACAATGAGCAGAACTCACCACATCAACCTAGTGAGACTTTATGGATTTTGCCATGACCAGTTCATGAGTGCACTTGTATATGAGTACATGGAAAATGGCCCATTGGATAAGTACTTGTTCAATGAAATGCATCAATTAGAATGGCAAACCTTATGTGACATTGCAATTGGGATAGCCAAAGGTATTGCTTATTTGCATGAAGAATGTCAACAAAGAATCATTCACTATGATATAAAACCGAGTAATGTTCTACTTGACTTAAAATTTTCACCTAAAGTAGCTGATTTTGGGCTTGCAAAGCTCTGTAAAAGGGACAACACCCACATCACAATGACTGGTTATAGGGGCACTCCTGGATACTCAGCACCAGAGCTTATATTGATGAACCAGCCCATAACACATAAATGTGATGTTTACAGCTATGGTATGCTTTTGTTTGAGATAATTGGCCGGAGAAGAAATGCCGGAGTTGTGGGTTCTTCTGATAGCTTAAATTGGTTTCCAAAACATGTTTGGGACAATTTTGAGAAAGGTGAATTTGGGAAAATGGCTAGTGCTTGTGGAATTGAAGAGAATAGTATAGATAAAGCAGAGAGAATGTCTATGGTGGCTTTGTGGTGTGTTCAAGACTCACTTGAGGCAAGACCACCAATGAGTGCTGTGGTGAAGATGTTGGAAGGAGGAGTGGACATTATGCCACCACCAAAACCATTTCAATACTTGTTTTCCATGGCCATAAATACTTCCAAGCAGATAGAATTTATTGAAGGCGCAAGTGATTGCACAAGTGGAGGAAGTAGTTCTTATTGGTACAAGGAGACTACACAAATTATGAAGAAGTATGAGATACAAATTGCAAGTTCATAGGAAATATATCTTTTGTTGTAGTAATTTTTAATTTAAAGTAATAGAACTAGTCGATTTAAAATACAAATATTATTCTTCCCAATATATATAATATGTCAACTCCCCCTCCTTTCAAATCTATGATTTGCTTCAACTGCCATTTATGAATAATCTACGCTAAATTTTGATTCAAAAATTTTAACTTAGAGTTCTGTTAGAGATTATTACACTAGCTAGATTAATTTTTGTATATAGTTTGTTGAAATATAAAATATATTTTCTAATTGCCAAAAGGGTGTATGTTGATTCAGTAACAATAGAATAAGTCCTAAGATGCTTTAAACCAAAAGTGGAGTGTAAAACTTAAAAGTTATATTTTGTTAAAAGAGAATTAATTGTTATTATTTTTGTTCCCAGTAGATCTCACGTCTAAAGGTTATGAGATAATTATTATTGTGTAACTAGACTATATATAATTGCTGGTAGATATTAAATTTAAGTACTATTTCGTGTTTCATATCTAAATTTTTTTAAATGACTAAAATACTAAGTTAAAATTGACAATTTAGGGACGTTTCCTCCTTGACCTTTCTCTTAAACCACAAAAAGTTATCAAGACTTTGCTACTGATACAAACAAAAGTCATCTCCCAAGATAAACAATGATCAACATCTAACAAAATGACCTCCTTTTTCATCAAGATTTTCTCCGAAAACACATAAACCACAAATGAAAAATTCCAACGTTGAGCACAGTAGTCGAATCAGAATCCACAAACCCTTCGCCCAAAAGCAAATGCATGATGAAATACCAGCAAAAATACCTGTGATTAGGGCCATATTTTGACCTTAGCTTAGAAAATTCAAGAAATGAAAATGTGTCTTTGTCTATAAGAGTAAAATATCATTTTGGTTTCTTATACTTAAAATTTTAATTAATTTAATTCTTTATATTTTAAATTTATTAAATTTAACATTTATACTTAAATTTTTTTATCAATTTTATCTTTATAATATTTTTTGACAGTTTAAATTTAAACCGCTACTAAATTCATAAATAAATGTTAATAATAATAAGTTTTAGGGATAATATTGATATAAATTTTAAAATATATGAGATTAAATTAATAAATCTAAATTGTATAAATAATAAATTAATTAAGATTTTAAGTATGAAAAATTAAATGATAATTAATAAAAAAAATAAAGGAAGAATCTTATGGAATTGAAATTTCTAGCGTAAAAAAAAGACAAAATCCAAGGGAACTTTATGAAAGACTCAGACGGTGAAGTCAACAGTTTTAGGTGATTGGACAATTGCATACATTTGTTGTCTCATTAATGTTTCTCTCTTTTAATTACCAAAATAAAATTCTTTATCTCTTTTTTTTTTTAATGGGGTAAAAAATTATTATTTAATTTTAACATAAGTTAATGTTATCATTTAAAACATCAAACAATTAGGTTATTCAATTTATGTTTAAATACATAAACTAAGCAATAAAAAAATCAAAATGAAACAATACAAGATTCTTTGTAGTTAATTAAAAAATTATATATATATATATATATATATATATATATATATATATATATATATATATTATTTCCATCTCAGTAAATAAAAACAGTACAGTGCAACGCCTGCTTTTCTTGTTTTTGGAGAGGGATATAAAACTAACCAAATCAGAGTTAACGCAAACATGAACTGCGGGAACAAGAACAAGAAACGAAAAAAATTATTTTATTAAATCAAATGTGAGAACATAGAGAAAATTTCTATGTTTAAACACAACATAGCTAGCTTGTCCTGCCTGCAGCTCTTGAACAGAAAAATCCAAACTTTTAGTTCTGGAAAACTCCAAACAAGTGGTTTTATATATTTAAAACATTGAAAAGATTCTTATCAAACAAAGCACCACACATCCTCATCCATTAATTCCTCAAATCAGAGCTCAGATTATTGAGAATTCTTTTTCACCCTTTCCTTTTTTTTTTTTTTCTTGGAAGTTGTAGCTTCTGCATAGCTTTATAAGCGTTGGTTAATTAATGGGAAAGCTAGAAGAGTGATTATATATTGAGGAGCATGTTTAATTTTTTCATGAAAATGTTTTGTATTTTATAATTAATTTTTGTCTCTAAAAAATACTTTTTTAAAATCAATCTAAATGAATTCGTAAGTTATTTTTAATAATGATTTCTTGAGAATTGCAAAAATTTAATTGATAGTTGCAAAGCTTGTTGCACCAATAGAAGGCTTTGATGTGAAAGAGAGAGAGGAAAGATGGTTCTCTAATCAGAGAAGGGTTGCAAAACCAAAAAAAGATCTCATCTATACGGATTGTTGGAAGAAGAAGAAAAATTATGAAGTAATTTGATAAAAGAAAAAATATAGAGTAATTTGTGAGAAATCTTATAAGAGTGAGTCTGCGAGAGAAGTTCAAATCTCGTGTTGGTAAAATCTAAAGCAACATCCCACAACCATGACAAGCTTAATTTTTTAAGTTCTTGTCAGGCTCCCATAAGTGTGTCCTCTCACAAGATTGGTGCAGATTAATGTGATTTATCGAATGAAAATTCTGGTCAATGTTTTGCTCCTCTGAATTGTGACAATTCATTGTGTTAAAACCTAGTTCACTCTTGTCTACTTCAGCAGCTCTACCGAGGCGAAAACCGGTGAACCTTCCGATCTCCCGGACATCATCTCCAACGCTACAGCCGTTCAACGTACCATCTCCACAGCCAGACCTGTCTGACCCATTAGTTCCCCTTTTGGCACTTCTGGACTTCCCACATCAGCTGTAATAATAATTATCTATAGTTTAAACTGATATGAAATTCATAAATAATAATCGATAATGATAAATTTAAAAAATAAAATTAATAAAAATTTTAAAATATAAAGAATAAATTAATAAATTTAAAAGTTGTTAATAATATAATTGATTAATATTTATTTATTTATTTTTAATAAATAAGGAATTCATTAAGATAAGCAAGCAATGACAAAGTTTCGGTGGAGAACCACCTGAGCTAAGCCTTACAAATTCTTGGGGTTTCAACCCCCATTAAATTAGCATAATACAAAATGTTAACACTGGAGGGAACTCTATTTAATAACACAAAATTACAGTGACAATCCAGGCCTGTCTTAGCAAGGCAATCAACTATTTTGTTCCCCTCTCTCAAAACATGCTGAATCTGCACTTCAGTTAGCCTCCTCATAAGAGACCTGCAATAATCAAACTTGAACTCCAAGGATGAGAGTCAGCAAAAGCTGTCTTTTTAAGCATGTTAACCACCACTGGGGAATCAGATTCTACTATAATTTTATGGTTATTAAAGTTCACTGCCATAGCTAGCCCTTTGGTTATTCTCCATAATTCTCCTTTTGAAACTGTGCCAAAGCCCATGTTTCCCGAAAATCCAGCAATCCATCTTCCTTCTGAATCTCTTAATACCCCCCAACACCAATAATACCTGGATTTATTTTAGCTGAAGCATTACAATTTAATTTGATCCAACCATGGGGAGATTCCTTCCAGTGAATCCAGGATTGAATTCTACTCCAATGAGGGGTCGAAATCTGCCCCACATGAAAGAATTCTGCAGCTAGAGCTGTAGCTTTCCTCAACGAGACATTTGCTGGCTGTTCAAAATTATTGAAAACTAGATCATTACGATCTTTGCAAATGATCCTGCAAGGATAAATGAATAAGGTACTCCAGTGAATATTAAGATAGGATAAATCCAATCTCTGCATATTGGAGGCTAACCATTCTGTAAAGTCCAAGTTGAAAAAATCTTGACTATCACCACCAAATACCCTTGCTTCTGTGATAATCTCTTAAGCAAAGCAAAATAGATTCTGTCTTTGAACATCTCCTGCATTTTGCGTTGTTCAAGATATGTCTATCATGAAGCACCTTGGAGACTGGGAGAGCTAAATGAGCACACTTCCATAAGAAGAATTTCAGTCTCCTATGACAACTAGCTTTCCAAATCATATTAAAGATGGGGCAGAAATCCTTTGGAACAGTAAGCGTATCATAGGCTGATTTGGTAGTGAAGTTACCATCCCCATTTCGAGACCAGGAAATACTATCCTCCTTGAACGAAACTGGAGAAACTACAGTGGCTTCAATTTCAAGATTCAGATAAAGAGGCAAGATAAAGGAGATCTTATCAAGACTCCAAACACCTTGGTTATCTAAAAGATCCTCCAGCAACCAGTTATCTTCATACCAGTTAAGAGGTCCTGAAATTTGACTCCTAATAGTACCTGAAGAGAGCCATTTATCCTGCCAAAATTTGATCTTCTTACCATTCTTCAGAATCATCATGCTGCTTTCGATGAATGATTGCTTACTGACTGAAAGGGCTTTGCCCCCTATAGAAGATTTGAAAATATTTCTTCTTAAAAAGGCTATCAAACAGTCCTTCCAGATCCCCTTTTCATTAGAGGCTAATCTCCAATGAATTTTAACTACTAAGGCTATATTGCGAAGCTTTGTCCTTTTAAGATTAAGACCACCAGCAGCTTTCTTGCTAGTAATCTTATCCCAGCCTACTAGATGTACTTTTCTTCTGGTTGAATCATGACCCCATAAGAAATTTCTATTGATAGAGTCCAGTTCATCACGGATTGCAGTAGGAAGGTTCACACCCGGCATATAATGTGTTGGAATCGCTTCATTAACCGCTTTAATCGGCATTTCCCTCGCTGCCATGGATAAAATTGAAGCTTTCCAACCTGCCAAGCGATTACTAACCTTTTCTGTTGTAGTTAGATTTATTGACCTTCACCCTTATGGGAAAACCCAGATATTTGCCCAAAGATTTAGCTATATTGATGTGCATAATATGGGAAGTTTCTTGTGAACTACTAGATTCTTCTTTAGAGAACCATACCTTGGATTTAGTCATATTAATCTTAAGGCCCGAAGCCAAGCTGAATAAATCAAGGACCTTTTTGATGGTTCTAGCATTAGAAGAATCCACTATAGCAAAGAGAAGGATATCATCTGCATAAAGTAGATAAGAAACTTGGGGCCCTTGGTTAAACTTGAAAGGTTTCCAATTGTTATCTTTCACTTCTTTGTCAATCAGAAGAGACAGGTATTCCATAGCTAGAATGAAGAGGTAAGGGGATAATTGATCCCCTTGTCTCAAACCCTTCTTAGGTCTAAATTCTTTGGTAAGCCTCCCATTCACCATAACTTGATAAGCAACCGAAGAGAAACAAGAAGAGATAAGATTAATGAGGTGAGGAGGGCATTTGATAGCCTTGAGAATATTGATTATGAATTCCCAATTGATCTGATCATAGGCTTTCTCTTAATCACCATCCAAGAAGAATTTTTTCTCTTTTTCATGGCATGAATAATCTGTTGAGCCGCCAAGACATTATCTGTACTTTTTTTTTTTTTAAAAAAACAAACCAGGGTGGAACCATCTGGGCCTGGAGACTTCCAAGGTTTCATATCAAACATAGCTTTCTTGACTTCATCTCTAGTGGGTATCGCGAGAAGATCTTGAGCAGCCAGATCAGGAATATTAATCTTCCAGAGTTCCCGATCAAAATTCAGACAAGAAGAAGAATGAGAATAATTATCGAAGAAGTATTGAGAAATAGAGATCTTGATCAGGTTAGGATCTGAGATAACTCTATCTTGAGCATAGTTTAAGAACCAAATTCTCTTCCTTCTTCTTCTATTAATAGTAGAGATGTGAAAAAACTTGGTATTTACATCACCCGCTTCAAGCCAGCTTATACGAGATTTCATCTGCCAAAAAATCTCTTCCTGTTGGAGTATCTCAAGATATTCTTTAGAGAGAGAGAGTTTTCTAGTGTCAAGATAGAGTGACTAAAATTTGAATCCAGAGCTTTCTGTACTCTTGCTAGTCTGGATAGTACTCTTCTCTTCCTCCAAAAAAGGTTTCCAAAAGCTGTTTTGTTCCAAGCCAAAATTCTCTCTTTGAAATTATTTAAAAGGTCATAAAACTGAGAATGGTGATACTTCCAGACTTCCTGAATTATGGTATTAAACTCCCCATGGTTGAACCACATGGGTTCAAATCTGAATGGTTTGGAGCAGGACTCTTAAGTAAGGGTTAGTATTTACCATAATCGGGCTATGATCCGATCTTATTTTAGGAAGAACGAAGGCATGGTTATCTAAAAACAAAGCCAACCAGCTATCATTTGCACAGGCTCTATCCAGCCTTGCTCTAAGCGAAGTACCATCGGAACATTTTTTTTGTCCAGGTAAATTTGCTGCCTATGAAGCCAAGATCTATCAGACGACAATTATTTAAGCAGTCCCTGAAAGCCTCTACTCTATGATTAAAATTCCCATGATAATCCAAGGAGAGTTATGGACAGAAGCAAATTTGGACAAGTTCTCCCAAAGAGAGAATCTATGATTAACATGAGGGCCGAATAAATGCCAGATAAAATGAAAGAGAGATTACTGATCTTTACTAGGCAGTGAAGCTCTTGAAAGGAGGAAGAAATATATGTGACTGTAACCTCCGAAGGATTACAAAGCAGCCATATACCGCCTGCCATGCCCATAGTATCCACCTTGTGGTACTCATCAAACCCCAATGTAGAGATAATTTCATCAACTTTAGGTCCAACAACCTTTGTCTATGTGATTAGTATTTTAAGTGTGAAGGATCAAAATAATATTTAATTCATAAAAAATTATAAAAAAAAAATTGATGGATTTAAAATTCAAGAGTGAAAAAAGACAGAAAATCCCATGG
Source organism: Bauhinia variegata (assembly GCA_022379115.2). Lineage (NCBI taxonomy): Eukaryota > Viridiplantae > Streptophyta > Magnoliopsida > Fabales > Fabaceae > Bauhinia > Bauhinia variegata. Next base: position 10,933,912 of record CM039439.1, on the reverse strand, counting down.
GAACTTTATGAAAGACTCAACAACGAAATCAACAGTTTTCGTTGGTTGATTGGACAATTGCATACATTTGTTCTCTCATTAATGTTTCTCTCTTTTAATGACCAAAATAAAATTCTTTCTTTCTTTTTTGAATGGGGTAAAAAAATTAATATTTCATTTTAAAATAAGTTAATATTATCATTTAGAATCTCAAAAAAATTAGGTTATTCAATTTATGTTAAAATAAATAAACTAAGCAATAAAAGAAATCAAAATGAAGCAATACAAGATTCTTTATAGTTCATTAAAAAAATTATATATAAAGGAAGCTAATCAGAGTCAAGGAATTTAATCATGATTAAGACGGGATAAAGAACAAATCATCTATGTGCCACATCAACTTTTGGAGTGAGGGTCTCTCAACTTCACTCAGATCGCTATGGAAATCCATGTTAAGGTCATTGAAGGAAACTTCTGTGGTTTGGCTTCTTTGACCCGAAGTCTTCAAGGCCACTTAACCCAAAGAAGTTTTTGCACTAATGAACCGCTTTGTGTGAGCTACCAAAGACTATTGAGTGTTTCCATGGATAGCGCTTTGCCAAGCATTATGCTCACACTACTCGGGGTGTAAAGATGAACCTAAGATTGTCTAATCCTAGGGCATAGTCGAGGAAGTACCCTAGTCCAGACCATGAAGTTACCTCAAGGGAGTAAAGACTGCGCAGCTTGAAGAGCTAGGCGCTTGCTTCTTTTGGAAGGGCCACTTCAGCATGTCGTTTCGAGAATAGTAGTGAAGGGGTGCCATGTGGAATACTTCTGCAGTAGTGACAGCACCTTGTAATGCATATGTATGTAAAAATGTTAGCAATAGATATGTACTTCTCTAAGTAGAGTATAATTTGTCTTAAAGGAAGTTAGCAGGGAAGCTTCCCTGTTGTGTGGTCCATTTTACTTTTGCGGGAATATGATTATTGAATGTTTAAATTTACAAAAGCACTTGTTTCCTTATGAGTATTGATATGTCATCCTAAGACCTTTTTCATAGGATAGAGACTTCTTCAAGCATATTGTGTAATAAATAAAAAATTATATTCCCTTTGAAGGAAATTGGATCCCTTAATTGGCTTTTTCATAGTTTGACTTTTCAACTGTAAACCATTAGGTTTCACATTACTGACATGGTTTATGCTTTATTTGGACGTGGAGAAATCTGGTTTTTATAATTTGTATATTCAAACTTAAAATCATATTTGAAGGTATGAGTATATATATATATATATATATATATATATATATATATATATATATATATATATATTATTTCCATCTCAATAAATGAAAATGGTACAGTGCAATGCCAGCTTTTCTTGTTTTCAGAGAGGGATATAAAACTAACCAAATCATAGTTGACACAAACAGGAACTGTGGGAACAAGAACAAGAAACTCCAAAAATTATTTTACTAGACCAAATGTGAGAACATAGAGAAAATTTCCATGTTCAAACACAACATAGCTAGCTCGTACTGCTAGCTCTTGAGCAGAAAATTCCAAACAAGTAGCTTTATGTATTTAAACAAAACCTGAGAATGGTCGTGTTTAACAATGAAAAGATTCTTATCAAACGAAGTATCACACATCCTCATCCATTAACTCCACATCAGAGCTAAGATTATTGAGAGTTCTTTTTCACCCTTTTCCATTTTTCTCTTGAAAGTTGCAGCTTCTGCATAACTTTATAAGCTTGGCCTCACTTTTCATTATGTTCACCTCCCCAACTATTCATATTTGTGATTATTGAGGAGCATGTTTAATTTTTTCATGAAAAATGTTTTGTTGCGAATAACTAATTTTTGGCCAAGACAGAAAACTCGTGTGTAGATTAATGTGATTCATCGACTGGAAATTCTGCTAAGTGTTTTGCTCTACCGAGGCCAAGACCGGTTAACCTTCTGATGTCCCGTACATCACCGCCAACGCTACAGTCGTTCAACATACCACCTCCACTGCCAGAACTGTTAAACGGATTAGCTCCGCTGCCACACCTGATTAGCTCATTTGTTCCACGTTCTAACCCTCCTCACTCTTCCACACCAGATACGGAAATATTTTTTGGTGAGTGTTTCTACTTCAAAGTCTATTCCTGGCATTTTTACCAAAAATTAAAGTTAAATTTTAAATTATTTATTAAAATATTATAGTTTGGAAATTATTTCTGAGTCTCCTCGAGAAGAAATTTCTTTTCATACCCCCTTGGTCAAGAAAGAGTAGACATAGACTAGGCAGAGGGACCTGGATCTTTTGCTATTATTACTCAGTAATAGTAGTTCTTAGTCATTAAATAAGACTGAGACTACTAGGACAATATCATCTAATAGATGAGAAGCTGTTATTAGTGCACTACCTCCAAATCCCTAGGTAGAGAGGGCTACTACATTAAGTCAAGGGAAAGAAAGGGAGGTTATACTGGTGTTTAAAGCCATGCCAAATTCTGCAACTGAGTTACAACTGCCTTGAGCTGCAAGTAATTATTGAGATCCTATATTCCTTTCTCTTTGTCTATTCCACTCATCTTGTACCCTCCAAAGGGAATTGCAGCATCCAATATATTAAAGCAGTTTATCCATACTGTTCCGGGTCGCAATGCTCGGGTCAGTGTGTTAGCAGTGTCTTGGTTCTTTGTATTAACCCAACTGCAAGGCCATACCTAGTGTTATTTGCTATTTGGATAACCTCCTCAATGTCTTCGGAGCTAAAACAGATTCGTCTAAGAGGCAATTCTTAGAGATAACATTGAAATTCTTCATGCTAAGAAGATTTGTTGCTCTCAGTTGAACTTCAGCATGGTTTGCACTGGCCAAATATCTCTTTGCAGTCAACATGACATCCTGATAATTTTTCCCATTTTTGTAGTAACATTTTCAACAGAACACCATTGATCTGAAGACAATGCAACAAACAGATATACCTGGACATTTGCGAACACATTTGGCTTAATGTAGTAGCCCTTGCTGCCTAGTGATCTCTCCCCTCCTGATTCAATTGTCAAAAATTGGGCCAGTTCAAGTGGTGCCAGTCAACCTAAAGCTAGACTAAGATTGACACGGCAGTAACAATAGTATATTGGAAAATTATTTCCAAACTGATGTATTTTGGCAGATAGTTCGAATTTTTTACATTTTGTTATGGGTAAAAAAGCAGTTTATATCAAGTAGCTTAGACTTTAAGGTGAAATGGTTTCTTAACATGACATTAAACATTAAACATATAATTTCATATCACAAGGTATTAGATATGATAACTAGGAATCATCTTACATTCTATGGATTCTATGATGATGCACTCGTCTAGTTAAATATTGCTAGGGGTTAGATCAGCCAATAAGGATTAAAGTATTTGACTTGTCGTCTTCCTCAAAGCTAAACCTTCTTATACCAAAGTAAAATACATTAGGACTATCTCTACCTCCCAATCATACCAAATTTGATCAATGGTGCAGCTTTACTGCCTCTACTCGCAGTCCTGCTGGCCGCTCTCGGGTTTCTAATTAAGAGAGATAAACAAACCATCACAGAACAATTGAGATCAACTAATTTTGTTGAGCTTACAGAAGTTGATGGACCAGAAATGGCAAAATTCCTTCAAGAAATGGCTAAAGAAAAACCCATCAGATTCACAGCACAGGAACTTTGCAGTTTCACCAATAACTATTCTAAAATATTGGGATCAGGAGGATATGGAATTGTTTACAAGGGACAATTCCCAAATGGAGTAGATATAGCAGTGAAGGTCCTCAAGAGAAATGCAGATTCAAACAAAGTTGTAGAAGAGCAATTCATGACAGAGGTCAGCACAATGAGCAGAACTCACCACATAAACCTAGTAAGACTATGGATTTTGTCATGACCAGTTGAACAGTGCACTTGTATATGAGTACATGGAAAATGGCGCATTGGACAAGTACTTATTCGATGAAATGCATCAATTAGAATGGCAAACCTTATGTGACATTACAATCGGGATAGCGAAAGGTATAGCTTACTTACACGAAGAATGTCAACAACGAATCATGCATTATGATATAAAACCAAATAATGTTTTACTTGATTCAAAATTTTCTTTTAAAGTAGCTGATTTTGGGCTTGCAAAGCTCTGTAATAGAGACAACACCCACATAACAATGACGGGTTATAGGGGCACTCCTGGATACTCAGTACCAGAGCTTATATTGATGAACCAGCCCATAACACATAAATGTGATGTTTATAGCTATGGTATGCTTTTGTTTGAGATAATTGGCAGGAGGAGAAATGCTGGAGTTGTGGGTTCTTCCGATAGCTTAAACTGGTTTCCAAAGCAAGTTTGGGAGAACTTTGAGAAAGGTGAGTTGGGGAAAATGGCGAGTGCTTGTGGGATTGAAGAGAATAATAGAGAGAAAGCAGAGAGAATGTCGATGGTGGCTTTGTGGTGTGTTCAAGACTCACCTTACGCAAGACCTCCAATGAGTGCTGTGGTGAAGATGTTGGAAGGAGGAGTGGACATTATGCCACCTCCAAAACCATTTCAATACTTGTTTTCCAAGGCCATAACCAAGCAGCTAGAATTTACTGAAGGCTCAAGTTATTCCACGACTGGAGGAAATAATTCTTTTTGGTACATGAAGACAACCCCAATTATGGCAAATTATGAGATTCAAGTGGCAAGTTCATAGGAAAATATATCTTTCTTTCATATTTGATATTTATTTAATACTTATCACATACATATATACATACACGTATACATACATATATATATATATATATATGTTATCTCCAAGTTGTTCTGTCTATTGAGGTCTTATAAGCAATGGCTGTTAGAGAAGGAATGCAACTTCTCTCTGTGTAGGGATATCAGAACATTTTTTTAGAAGGGTATGCGCAGTATTATGAAGGCACTGCAGAACAGATCATGTTGCTCATAGTTTAGCTTTCTGCGGTAGAAGTGTGTCTAGAACTGTGTTTTGGTGGATTCTCTCCCAACATTGTACATACTCTCAGCTTTGACAATTAATAAAATAGCATCTTCATGTAATATATATTTGTATATCTCTGTGTGTGTGTGTTAAATCAAAAGTTGTGGAATCTTCTGATAGCTTATACTATATTGCATGTCCGTTTCACTAGATTAAAGCAGTGCAATGCTAGCTCGTACTAACAACATTCTCTGTGCAGAAAACATCCAAACAAGTGGCTTTGTTTTCCTTGGTATCAACGAACCATAAAAAAAAAAATTATGTTGATTAATGTGATACATCAAATGAAAATTGTGCTCGTATTTAACTTTTTCTTTATTATGGCAATTCATCCCCTTTTTCGTTTATTTTATAATTTTGATGTGCAAGTGAAACTTTTTTTGTTTTTTTAAAAAAAATTAAGGATTCATTGAAACTACTATTAATTGAATAAACTTACAACATCAAAGGTTTTAAAAGATGCATTTTATCTCTTTAAACCGTAATATAACATCAAATTTAATAAAACTGTTATAAATTTAACAGAACTATGTCACATAAATAAATTTAAATAATAGAAATTGTAAAATAAAAAATAAGGGTATAATTGGAGTATTTGTTTTACATGTTCCTACAGCATATTGGCGGAGGTATATGGGTCGCCAGCAGGCTCGCCGGTAGTTGCTGGAGGTCATCGGAGGTTACAAATCTTAATTCTCTTTCCAAAAACCCAACCTGCGTTTTTCAATTCCATGCTCGACCTCACTGTTACAAGATGAACGATGGTTCTTTTGCTGATTTTGTTGTACTAAAAGGCTCGCCTGGTTCTTTAGCTTTTCTAGTCTTTGGTCTATCATGTTAAACTCTTCCCAATGGTGGAAGAACGGTGTCTTAATCAAATTGGGGTCATTCATTCTCTCTAGAAATTGACGTTTCTAATAATAATAATAATAATAATAATAATTTGTGATGGTAAATCTTTTAGTTTTTGTTCACAAGTTCTCCATTAGTGCATTGATATGGTGGTTCGAAGTCACAATTCCTCGAGAAGAGATGGATGGCATGGTAAATCTAATAGAAATTCCAAAAGACAAGTTTGACCTTTCTATAATAATTATTTATGATTTATTGTGTTATAGGTGTTCTAATTTTATTATGTGAATTGCATATGATTATCTTTGTTAAATTTGGTTTAAATTGCACATGTGAAAAACTTAAGGAGGTAAAATGCATATTTTAAAACCTATAATATCAGTTGAGAATTGATTCTAAATAATACAGAATTATACTCACTTACAGTCTTAAAATCTTGTAAGCTTAAATAAATCCAATCATAATGAGCTTTAAGAAGGATTATAGTTTTCTAGTGATTAAACCTTTTTTTTTCAAATTGTTTCAAAGGACAAGTGAGTATTTTACAGTTAGATATTCAATTTTTAACCTAAATGGAAGTGGTGGCAAAAAAATACCATAGCCTTGGCCTTGTTTTGATTAGATGCTTAATTGCCTTTTTTAATAGTGTCTCAAAGCCCTTTTACATCTAAGTGAATTTTAGCATCTAGAACTCATTACAAATAATTCTTTCCAGTTTTGCATCAAGAGCTACAATTTCAAGTTTTGCAAGATTCGACATATTTGAGATTATCATAAAATTAAGACAACATTAGGAAATATATGAGATAAATATTATTCACAAAAAATATAAAAAACCAATAATTCAATGAGGTAAAGATGATAAATAAATTTTATGCATGAAGTTAAAATATTCATAAAGAACAACTAAAATTAATCACGGTATTATATTAGACAATATCATTATCAAAGGATGAAAAGAATACACTACAATGATTAGAATCACAAAAGTGGATTCTCAATCATCTTGCTATGATTCTTTTAGACACATAGCTTGTTTGGATTGTTCTCTTATATGCCATCTAGACTCATGGTAAAATTTTATAAAATCTATGTTATGGTTTTTCATGGCGCATAGACTTATTTGTATAAATTTATGTTATGACACTTCAAGACTCAGATTTATTTGGCCAATGATACATTCACTTGGCTCTACAATATATGATTATAATGGTCTAACATTGAGCAAAAATAGGCAAAAGATTATTTATAGGAATTGGAAAAAAATAATATGTAAAGCAATAGACTAATTTGATCAAAGCAATAGTTGAAATAGTAATACCATACAAGAATAAAATAATCAAATAAAATGAGGATCATATTTCAAGAAATTATCTTGTAGGAATTCATGTTGATGAAGGAATAAAATAATTGAAGAATATTCTAGCTATTGGTAGATGTTTGAGAGTGAAATGTACACACTTTGTCATAAGAACTCAAGCAAAATGAAATTGTCAACCGTGTGACTGGGAGTGGTGAAAGAGTAGAACTTCATGCTAATAATGTGTTATGAAAACTTTAAATGGAGAGAGTAGAGATATTATAAATCAAAGAGAATGTATGGAGAATAGAGGAATCATGAGCTTTTCTTCTATTTCATTCCTTGTGTATCCTCCAATACAAATGGGATACTTTATTTATAGGCACAAGTTTGTAACTTAACCATAACATTAAATAATCTATAATGAATACCCATTACATAAAGGAAAACAAAGATCTTGTAGGTATTACCTAAGACATAATGTTATATAAAGTCATTGAAAGTTATAACCACTATAAGAAATAAGTGTCCATGAATATGAACATCCAACCATTTGATACGTAATAGTCCGTATCAAAAAGAAAGGAGAGAGGAAATATGGATAGAGGAGAAAGAAACAGAGCTTTAAAATATTATGGGTAGAATTAGAAGAAAAATAAAAAAACTTTAAACTCGTGTTATTTTAAATAGCATATAAAATAATGCTATAAGCTAATAAAATAAATTTATTTATCAAATATCTTTATTTTAATTAGAGTAAGAGATATATATTGCCCCCACACCGCAAGATTTTTGGATTCGTCACTTTTTGGGATGACACATTGTTGGCATCTGATATTAGACCTCATAACACAATAACAATTCTATTCTAACAAACTTTACGAGTTACAAGCCATAAAATATATCCTTGTGTTGACAAATGGAGCTAAAATGAGTGAAGATTGGCAAGGTAATAGATAGACGGAGGGCCTCAATGATTAAAATCTGTACCACTTTCATGTCTTATTTCTTATATTATTTTTATGATTAGTTGAAAAAAAAAATTTATATTATTTTTTTATATGTTTTGACCAATCTATTACAATAAGTCAATATTACAATAAGTCAATATATGAAACAATAAATTTAATCTCAAGTGTCACATACCCTTATTATTTTCTTCATTATATAATGCATTAAGAACTTATCTTCTCATACACTATAGATCAGACCATTAAATAAACATAATCATAGAAAGGAATTTAGGGTTCTCAAGAAAGATCTTACCAGATTTGTAAGGAAATATGTGAAGATTTGCTCCAAAAGGAATTCGAGCTTTGCATCACCAAGTATTGAAGCTTAAATGAAACTTCCGAAACTTATATAATTTAGAATAGTATTATATGGACATTTCCTTATATATATATATATATTATATTATATTTTTATATTTTTATATTTATAATTTTATATTTTATAATCAATTATAAAATATATGAGGTGTACACTGAAATGTGCGTAAACAATTACGCAGTGTTTCCCTATATGTTATAATTCTCATAGACAGAAAAAAAAAAAAAAAAACTTGCTTAAAAATGCCACTTAAAATGGACTGAAACGTGTGATAGGGTAGACAACTAGAGGTTTGGCTAATCCTACAGCAAATCCTGACCCTCCTCTATGTCAACCTTATCTCCACCGTCAATTTTCCATTCAAAACATTGGATCAACACTGCAACAGTCGCGTGCATCACTATTAAAGCAAGGGACGCCCCAGGGCATCCCCTCCTCCCCCTACCAAATGGAATATACGTGAAATCCTGGCCCTTCCTATCCATCCAAAATTGATTTGCACTTTAAGTATAGTTTAAGGGAGTATATAGACTTTTCCCTAATTTAATTAGACAAAAGTAATTATGGGAAGATTAATTGGAACATAAAGTAAATGAAAAAATAATTCATCGATAGAAAAGGTAAATTTTTAAATTACCCCAAGAAATTTGAGAAAAATATACAAGAACTTAATCTTTAAAAAGTTTGAACCTCCACGTTGTGAATATATCCCAACAAATAAAAACAGAAAATTAAAAAGTTATTTGAATCATCAAGAATGCATTAGTACTACTAAAAAAAAAATACCAATATGAGTTGAGTTTAATAGAAGGGACTAATTTCCTACAATGTGATTAACTTAAGTTCAAATTTTTGTAAAAAAAATATTTATATTTAATGCTTGATGGTGCTTTTAGAGTGTCCACAATTAGATACTTGAACAGCTCCAACTGAATTAATAATTAATATACTATATAACACACCATACCCAATCCTTTGTCCTGGAACAAGGCAAACCCATGGTTAGTTGACCTAGCAACATACTCAAGCCAAATAGTTAAAGTAAGGAGACTCACTAATTTCAAAACAAACTAAATTATTAAAGAGACAAATACATCAACCATCCCACTAAATACATTATTAAAAAGACAAATGAACAAAATATAATACCTACAATTATCTTTTAATTGTTGGATCTCTTTTGATTTTGGTCATTTTATATTACTGTTACTCTCCGTTGTCTCACTCGAGGGCGGATCTACGTTGGTGTGATAATATAATATTATATATATACATACTAATAAGTAAAGATATATATATTATAAGTGAAAATATTTAAAATTAAAAGAGATATAAAAAAAAAGGGTTAAGAGAGGTTGCAGTGATTCAAACATGTCTTGATAATGTATTTTTAGAATTAAACAAAATCGATAATCTTTAAATAAAAATTGTGAAGATAAAAAGTATGTATGGTTAGTATTGTTGTTTTTATAGTTAGTTCCGATATTACTAGTGATTATTGTATTAGTTAAAAGTTTTTTTCTCTTATATCAACCAAGAATAAGATGTAAAATTATATGAGAAATGAATACGTGGATGAATGATTGCTTAATTGATTATTTATATAGTGAGAAACTTTTTAAAATATTAAAAATGAGAAAATGATTCAATATTTCAAAAATATGAAAACACATAGATAATAATTATAATGCAGCACATTCAT